>JAEVGP010000013.1:0-481613 GCA_017309295.1 Nakaseomyces nivariensis
CCCACAGCACCCAGACCCCACAGCACCCAGACCCCACAGCACCCAGACCCCACAGCACCCAGACCCCACAGCACCCAGACCCCACAGCACCCAGACCCCACAGCACCCAGACCCCACAGCACCCAGACCCCACAGCACCCAGACCCCACAGCACCCAGACCCCACAGCACCCAGACCCCACAGCACCCAGACCCCACAGCACCCAGACCCCACAGCACCCAGACCCCACAGCACCCAGACCCCACAGCACCCAGACCCCACAGCACCCAGACCCCACAGCACCCAGACCCCACAGCACCCAGACCCCACAGCACCCAGACCCCACAGCACCCAGACCCCACAGCACCCAGACCCCACAGCACCCAGACCCCACAGCACCCAGACCCCACAGCACCCAGACCCCACAGCACCCAGACCCCACAGCACCCAGACCCCACAGCACCCAGACCCCACAGCACCCAGACCCCACAGCACCCAGACCCCACAGCACCCAGACTCCACAGCACCCAGACCCCACAGCACCCAGACCCCACAGCACCCAGACCCCACAGCACCCAGACCCCACAGCACCCAGACCCCACAGCACCCAGACCCCACAGCACCCAGACCCCACAGCACCCAGACCCCACAGCACCCAGACCCCACAGCACCCAGACCCCACAGCACCCAGACCCCACAGCACCCAGACCCCAGGGAACTATTGTAATATTTGCATAGAATAAGTTTGTTTGGTTTTTTTTTCTGTGTATTTTTTATTCTACTTGAAATTCTTTTTAATTGCCTTATAATAATTCTTTAGAAGTAATATAATAATGGATTTTATCTGAAAATTTTGTTGTTAAATGATATACATACTATTTTTTTTTAATTGTTGTTAGTTATTACGAAACAAAAATGTTGTAAACTGATATGATAAGTACTGATTGATTGATAATTTTATTTTAAGCTTGTATATTTTTGATTGAATCCTCAATGTTTCCTTATCTTTCTAATATAATAGTAAATAATTTTGGTAAAATAAAAGTTGGCAGGGTAACATTAGGTATGAATTTTTAGTCTTTGGTGGGGTAATTTATGCCCCGTAGTCAATTTTTTTTGTAGACCTAAAAAATTTTTTGATTTTATATTTTGGTTTCCAATCTACGTCAATTGGAAAATTTTAATGCTTGATGTTGTTTAAAAGTATTTAGTAAATAATATTGTTCTTCCTTTCCATAATTCAGTTGAGTAGCATCGTTTGTTTATAAATATGAATTACTAATGATAACATTACTTAATGAACAAAATTGTCATATATACATGAAAAGGTATATACTCTGAGCCAAACATCTTTGGCTTTCCTAGGTGGCAAGTATACCAGCTTCTTACCCCTAAAATAAACAAACAAAAACTAACTGGGAAAGATGAAATTAGCTTTTACATCACCAAAAGCAAATCTAAGACATTTAACATTTATTCAATACCGTTAAGTAAATATTAAACTCCTTCTTCTGAGGCATTAAATCAAAAATTGATTGTAATAAAGAATATGTTATTTGAAGGTAAAGTTAACAGACCCCCACAAGTATTTCAATACCCGGCAAAAGATTCCTGAATAATTGTCAACTCTAGTTTAGAATTTATTATTGACACCAAATGTCTTTTAAGCGGTAGATTTCTTCATTTTTTTGAAAAGAATAATAGGATCATCAGTGATATTGGATTTTTTCGACTCATAAGTATCTAGAAGCTGCTGTGATAGTTCTACAGTGGGATCTTCATCAAACCATAATTTAGAAAGAGTTGATAGTGATAATTGATTATAACAAACTGTAACATTTTTTAAAGATCGCTGTACCATTTCATCAAATATATTAGACAATTTCAAAAAATGCTGTTGAAAAGGTGACAATGTGTGATATAAGTGAAACCAGACACAAGTGGGATCAGAATTAAGCACATATATGTTTGCCATTTTTATAATCACCGACTCTTTGTCATTTATGATAGAGCTTCTTTTTAATATTTCATCAACACATTTATTAATATCCTTCTCAAAATGTGACAAAAATAGATCATAAATAGGAATAAAGTCCTGCTTTCTATTTTGTGGGAACCAGTCAACTATTGGTCTCAAAACAAGTCCTCCTAGTTTTGATATTATTCCTTTCTTGAGGTAATAATTATATGATAGATCATACACAGTAGATGTTTGCCTCCAATAAATATCCTTGTCTACAGTTGCATCTTCCCGCAGACTTGAGAGAATTTCCCTTAACTTTCTTAAACCATGCTCTACCTGATGATCCTTCTTAACGTCATCAAAAATACCTTCTATATCAGAAATAAGTCCATCCCTAACTGCCGGATCATCACGCAGAGAATTGATCACACTTGAATTATTTGATCTGCTCAACAATGAGACATCCGACAGTGGATTATTAACAATTGATCTTGATGCCTCAGCAGAAAATTTTTGCTTTCTTCTACGGAGCCTTTCCTCGTCAGTTAGTGTCATATCTAAAGCAGTCTCTTTTTTTCATAGACGCAGAACATAATTCATCGTTGTATCTAGTTATTGGTTCTATTGAAGAGGTCAATCTCAGTAATGCTTGCGGCCAAGACTTTTCAAATGTCATCTTCATCCTGATTTCGAGATTTCTAAAAACCTATCACCGGGTAACAAGGATAAAATATCAATAACCAAAAACTAAATTTAACAATACTAATAGCAGTTCTCACATACAATAAACAACAATACTGCACAAAAGTTCAGTAAATTTAGTATTACAAATGTATTAACGTTTTAAGTAGAAAAAAATTAAAAAAAAATAAATAACTCATAGTAAATTTTTAATTAGGTGAGGAAAGAAAAGTTCTTCCTATATGCATATATTTGTTTGTTTTTTTGTTTCAAT
Organism: Nakaseomyces nivariensis; assembly: GCA_017309295.1. NCBI lineage: Eukaryota > Fungi > Ascomycota > Saccharomycetes > Saccharomycetales > Saccharomycetaceae > Nakaseomyces > Nakaseomyces nivariensis. The sequence goes on from JAEVGP010000013.1 coordinate 2,898, forward strand.
TTTCATGATTATATTAATTGGTGAATTCGTTTTAGTGTGCTCGAAAGGAGGAGTATTAATGTAATGTCAAAAGCTACTCCAATTCCAATCTGCTGGAACTGATCCTACAACACTATTGAGATTTTCCTGATCATTTTTATTTTTGGTATCCTCATTTTCATTTTTCTTTACCACAATAGGTTTGGAAGTGGATTGATCACCAAGCAAAGCCGCGTCTAAATTCATTGGATTTGCGCTTTCTTTAATAGAGACTCTTGAAACTGACTTGGTTCCTTTCTTACTCAAGTTGTTGATTGCGGGTGATAAATTCGTTTTCGCAAGCTCTTCGTACTCTAGGTGACAGTTATCGCAAACTTTGGATAGCGTCCCAACACCACCACCGCCAATAACAAATTTTGCATCACTATCTAAATACAGCCAGTGTCTCAAATGCTTTTGACAAAAAATATCACCACAATGCCTGCAGTGATGTTTGCGTTCAAAAAATGTAAATAATTTATGGCATTGATGACAGGCAGACCTTTTAGAATCAGGAACCCAGTGGCGGCGCGTTGGTAGCTGTGGCGAACGTTGATTTATAGATATAACAGAGGATGAGTAAGAACCCATTGTAGATGGGGTGAAGTTTCTTTGATGAGCTGAGCCCGAATCGTTACTCTGGTCATTTTTGTTAGAAAATATCAGAGAGGATATGTACCTTCTGTAAGATTCTATCACCGACGACCCATTAGACCTTACACTTCTCTGAGAACCCAACTCTTCTTCATCAGTGTTACGGACGCGATTTACTGGCGATTTCTGTCGTATCATTTTTGGGCTCACGTCTTCTAAATCCTCATTGGTGATATTTGTTTCTGCTACGTCTCGTAGAACAACGGGAACATACAGTGGCTTCTTAGGGTTTTTTATCTGCTTAATATTCCTTCTATTCAAGTTTGAGTATTGTAAATTCGAGTTTGAATTTTGTGATGCATATCTGACAGGTCTGTGTAGCGTGTCAGAGGAATGCATTCTCGGTATACCTTTATTACCACCGTTGCTACTATTATTATGTTTAGCTGCCATTACATTAAGATTCTGATTTGAAGTACTGTTTGGGAGATCACTTGTATTGTCTATCATTATATTTTTGTCCCCAAACTTTATATGAGTCATTGATTTTGAAGCTGTTGAGAAATTCAACATGTTATTACTTGAGGTCCCGCTTCTGTCAGTCTCAGTACTACTTTGATCAGTATTTCTAGGTGTCTGTGTGGTGTTGTTAAGATCACTATTCGTCCTCATAACTTTAGGTGTTGATTCTGTAGTCTTGTATGAAGAGCTTATATTTTCATTTGATGGTAGGGGCTCTGATATTTCTGGCAGTTCCGTGTCTGATTTTCTTTGCCCCTCTTCTTTAATCACTTTATCCCTATTCTCCTCTAATGAGCTTTCCTTGAACGAAGATTTTACGTTCTGCGTCTTAAAGTTAGATAACTTCCTCAGTGCCTGTGTTGTTAAGTTTTTCTGAGACATCTCTTCGTCCTCATCAGGTTTCCCCTCTGTTAACACGCTATCATGAGACCCTACCACGACATCATTCTCGTTCTTCTCAGTTTCTTCAACATTAGTCTTTAATGGGCTCCTTTGTTGTTTCTCCTTTCTTGTGCGACGGACATCAACACGCTCATCGTTTGTAAACGGCAATTTTTTCCCTATCTCCTCCGTGTCTAGTGGGTCAGTTTCCAATGACTTGGTCCGCAGACTAGACCCTGTGCTCATCTTCCTGGACGACTGCATCAGAGACCCCGTCCTCCTAATGGAGAACATTGCTGGGGACCGTATCTGCTGACTGATATTCAACAAGCTATGACTCGCCATCGGAGGCGCGTTTGTATTCGTATGTGAGTTTGAGAGCTGCTCGTTATTGACACTGCCCACACTGTTCCGCTGCATCTGTTGCTGATCCTGCATCACCGACCGCAGGGAAATGCTGCTGAGCATGCTCTGCTGCGACTGAGTCCTCCTCTGGGGTATAACTTTCCGCTTTTCAAACGTCAGCCCTCCATTATTTTTGGTTTCTTCCTCATCTTCCTCGTCTTCTTCAACCACCACATCTCTATCGTGAGCCGGCTCTTTTTCCTTCCCTATCTCTTTCAGAATCGGCATCCCGCCATCGGAGTCTTTACTCTCTTGACTGTGAATACTGCTCATAAATTATTACAAGTTCACAGTTGTTGTAATTATAATTTGAATCCCTTTTAAAATGATTTACTCTTCCATTTAGAGAATCTTGTTTAAATGTCTTCTTGAAGGTTACACCAAAAAAAAAATAAAGGCAATAGAGAAGCCCCCCCTCACTCTGCCAGAGAAGGAATGTGGCCCGACAAAGAAATTCTACAAAAGAACTCGGGTTCCGTGGAGGGGTATACAATACCACGTGTAGCCGTACTACAGAATATTATATATAGATGCACGAAATTGTATCGTGATTTGTACGTTCATCAGTACATTATGTACTAACACCCCAGACGACAAAATAACATGATCAGAACGTACACAAGAACAAACGATTCCCAAAAAAAAAATTTGCTTTTTTTTTTTTGGTGCTGCAAATCGTTTTTTTGTTGTTGTTGGTGGTTGTACGGCTGTTTCTGTGCAAGTGAAAGAGATAGACAGAGGCACACACACACACGCACGCAGTGCAGAGACAGTGCAGTGCAGAGACAACAGAGCTGGGCTTTCTCTTTTTTTGTCAAAGTGGGAATTGAAATTTACCACGCAAGACAGAGGAACTCTTTTTTCTTCAAAGGGGATTGTTCTTTTGAAAGACTTTTAATTATAACACTTCTTTTCTTCATTACCACTCTCTAAAGAGATATTAAAGAAGAAACCCCAAGAAAATAAAAAACAATAATGTCGGAAGTTACTTCTGTCTCTAGGAAGAAGCCGGATGTCCTTGTACAATGGGTTCAATTGGTTTTGAAGGCATTGATATTTATGGCGATGTTTGGTGCAGCCATCTCATCCCGTCTGTTCGCTGTTATTGATTTCGAGTCTATCATCCATGAATACGATCCGTGGTTTAACTTCAGGGCCACCAAGTACCTGGTTTCCCACTCTTTCCACGAGTTCTTGAACTGGTTCGACGACAGAACCTGGTACCCATTGGGGAGAGTCACCGGTGGTACTCTGTACCCTGGTCTGATGACCACCAGTGCGTTTGTGTGGCACGCATTGCGCAAGATCGGCTTGCCTGTCGATATCAGAAACATCTGTGTCCTGTTCGCTCCAGGTTTCGCTGGTATCACCGCTTGGGCCACTTACCACTTCACCAAGGAGATCAAGGACTCCAGTGCTGGTCTGTTGGCCGCTGCGTTCATGGCCATTGTCCCAGGTTACATCTCCAGATCCGTTGCCGGTTCCTACGATAACGAAGCCATCTCCATCACTCTGCTGATGGTCACCTTCATGTTCTGGATCAAGGCCCAGAAAACCGGTTCTATCCTGCACGCCACTGCCACTGCATTGTTCTACTTCTACATGGTCTCCGCTTGGGGTGGTTACGTGTTTATCACTAACATCATCCCATTGCATGTGTTCTTGTTGATCCTAATGGGCCGTTACAACTCTAGATTGTACTCTGCTTACACGACTTGGTACGCTATCGGTACCATTGCCTCTATGCAAATCCCATTCGTTGGCTTTTTGCCAATCAAATCCAACGACCACATGGCCGCATTGGGTGTCTTCGGTTTGATTCAAATCGTCGCTTTCGGTAACTTCGTCAAGTCAAAGGTCAACCAAGAGAAGTTCAAGGTTGTCGCCTTTGTTTCTATGGCTACCATCATTGCTGTTGGTATCCTAGGTCTATTCATGATGACCTACTTGGGTTTGATTGCTCCATGGACCGGTAGATTTTACTCCTTGTGGGATACCTCCTACGCCAAGATTCACATCCCAATTATCGCCTCCGTCTCCGAACATCAACCTGTCGCTTGGCCAAGTTTCTTCTATGATCAACACTTCTTGATCTGGTTGTTCCCAGCTGGTGTTTTCTTGTTGTTCATGGACCTAAAGGATGAACACGTCTTCGTCATCGCTTACTCTGTCCTATGTTCCTACTTCACCGGTGTCATGGTCAGATTAATGTTGACTTTGACCCCAATTGTCTGTGTCAGTGCCGCCGTTGCCTTATCTAAGTTGTTCGATGTTTACCTAGATTTCTCCAAGAGAGAAAAGGGTAAGTCTGGCGGTTTGGACAAGCCTGGTGCTATTTTGTCCAAATTGGTCATCTCTGGTACTTTCATCTTTTACTTATACCTATTTGTTCTTCACTGTACTTATGTCACCAGATCCGCTTACTCTTCTCCATCCGTTGTTTTGCAAAGTAGAGCTCAAAACGGTCAACAAATTATCATCGATGATTTCAGAGAGGCCTACTACTGGCTAAGAATGAACACTGCTGAAGACGCCAAGGTTGCTTCTTGGTGGGATTATGGTTACCAAATTGGTGGTCTAGCTGACAGAACCACCCTGGTTGACAACAATACCTGGAACAACACCCATATCGCTATTGTCGGTAAGGCTATGTCTTCTCCAGAAAAGGTGTCCTACGAATTGCTAAAGGAACATGATGTTGACTACGTCTTGATTATCTTTGGTGGTTTGCTAGGCTACGGTGGTGATGATATCAACAAGTTCTTGTGGATGATCAGAATTTCCAGTGGTATCTGGCCAGATGAAATCCAAGAGAAGGATTTCTACACCGAGAGAGGTGAATACAGAGTCGACAGCGCTGCTTCTCGTGCTATGAGAGAGTCTCTAATGTTCAAGATGTCCTATAACGGTTTCTCTAAGTTATTCCCAGACGGCCAAGCCGTTGATAGAGTCCGTAACCAACAAATTGAAGACATTGGTCCATTGGACTACTTCGATGAAGTTTACACCAGTGAAAACTGGTTGGTAAGAATTTACCAATTGAAGAAGGAAGATCCTGCCGGTAGAGACCTACACGACGTCAGTAAGTTTAACAACAACTTGAACTCATTCAGAAAGAAATCTGCATTGAGACCAGAGACTGACATGAGACTATTATAAAATCCTTTAAACTAAAAAAAAAAAAACATTCATTATAAAAAACCTTTTCTTTTCATTTTTTGCTTTGATAGCAAGGTGTGATTTAAAAAAGATTTACACGTTAACGTTTGTTATTTTAATGCTATGTATCTATCCCACTTCTTTAATCTCTCATACAACAGCAAAAAAACAAACAAAAAATAAAAAAATAAAAAAACATAGATACTGTATAAAAATGTATATAATAACTGTTTCATTTACCTTATAACATTATTAGCTTATAAATTTCAGAATTTGAAAATTGTATGTGTAGAAGTAGAAAATGGACTTAATGACAATTACCACTTTTAGGAATTTCTTATGTAAATCAACTGTCCAATCTAAATCTTAATAGTTGCTTTACCGCTTTGATGAATCACGTAGCGTCCTTATCTTGTATCAAAGCTGTCAATTATCACTGGTGTCAAAACCATTCCACTTTACAAGTATCCCACAGAAAGTCCCTTACCAACACAATTTTTATTTCTTTGTTTTTGTTTGTTGTTGTTGTTTTCTTTTTTGGCGATACCCGGTGATTCCTAATTGGGCGATTTTGTAAACATAAAAAAAACTTTTTGGGATCAAGAATTCTGAAATTTTTATTTTATTATTATTATTATGAATTTTAATTAAATGATTTAGGAATTTACATATTATTAAACTGTGCCCATTGTTTTCTGATTGGAAAGACAAAGTTTCTATTATTTTGGCATTTTTGTTTTTAAAGAGACACTTTTCATACTCTTCTTCTTATAAGGCCTGGTTGTTAGTATTTGAGTGTCAACAAAAACAAAAGAGGAACAGAAAATCAGAGATAATATGGACACTTCTTTTGAGGAGTATGTTAAAGGGAACAACAACGTGTTAGCACTTGTGGTGTCAGATAATGAAGATGATTATGATTCCTCTGTTGATTCCATATCGGATCAAACTATTACAACTGAAGTTGATACCGACAACCTTCCTATTGAGAGTACATCGATTGTACAAAGCTCACCAGTTCACAATAAAACAACTCCTGTTGTGATGCCAAAGCAAAGAGGAAATGAAAAGGAGAAGTCTAAGAGATGGTCCTTCATCTCTAACCATTCTTCATCATCTTTAAAGAGATGGTCCATGTTATCATCTATACCTAGTGAACCCTCTAGCAGGAATGTTTCAGGTCAAAAGGATGCCTCTAAGAGACTATCCTCTGCAAGTAACTTCAGCGTAGATTCGACTGGTTATGAAAAGGTAGCAAAGAGACATACTTCATTTGATAAGAAGTCAATCCCTTCTCTAAAACGTTCTTCAACCGGTATGAGTCTAAGACATTTGCTAAATAAAATTGTTTCCGATGATTCAGATAAATCAAATGACGGTAATACACATCCTGAGAAGGAAAATGTTATAAGAGATCAAGAAACTTTAACTAAGGTGAAATCATCAACAACTAGTAGAGTTCCATTAAGAACAGTAACAAATGAGCAGAATATACGATCTGTAGCTAGCAAAAATAGACTATCTATGAATAATTCTCGTTATTCAGTTCATATTGATCCGGCCAATTCCGAAGCTGCTACTGTTTCCTCTAGATTATCCAAGTCCTCTTCAATCACTTCCTTATCCTCGAAACTAAAATTTTGGAAAAGGAGCTCAGTGATATCATCCTCAGCTTCCACAAGGTCTCTGAGGATATCAGAACCTACAGATTTCACAGTAATGGAAAATGGTATGAGAACGAAAACGTCGTTTTCTGATCTGCATAAGTCCATGTACTCCAGCCAACATTATATGAATAATTTCCCACAAGAAAGTCCAGAACTTAACCAATATGTAAAAGATCATCCTCAATCAAGATTGAATCCAGTGCTACTGCACAAAAAGAAATCTGGTTCAAGTATATCCATCAATAACGGTTTAAAACATTTCTTATCAAGTTCAAGTTTATCCTTGAACGACATAAAAAATAAGTCGTCACACTCGAGCATTAATATTAAACACAAGGCATCTCATTCTTCATTGCATAAGCTATCAAAAAATCGCAGGAAGTCCAATAATGGTGATGACAGATCAAGTATATCATCTAATACTACATCTTCAAACAATACAAACTATCAAATATCTCTTCCTGTGCCTGACCAGGTTTCTAGAGAGAAGATAAGAAATAAATTGAAGAATTCAACCTCTTTACTTTCATTAAATTCATCTATCCCGGTCTTCAAGAAAGAATTTGACGAGTCATTACTTCAAGAAATTTTGGCGTACTGTGATTCTCAACAAGTTATCAACAATTTAAGATATGTTGACGATGAGATTATTAGGGTCTTCAAATCATTTGATTCTTCAAACAAAATATCGACCAATGTCCGGAGAGCTAGAAATTCAAGTCCATTAAATGGACAAAATGTCATTTTCAAGAGAATTGATTTAGGTTCATTAGATGATATTACATATTCAAAGAAGGCAACAGCTTTACACGAACTGAAGATTCACAAGTACACTGCTAACATACCTGGGCTAACTAAACTATTACATTCCTATGTTGTCACGTCAGATATAGCAACTAAAAATGAGGTTGAATTTGATGAAGAATATAACAACTTATATCTTATCCTTGTTATGCGCGACCACGGTAAATCATTGAACTCGTTAATTCCACTGAATAACTGGAAATTGGCTGCAGATATATTCTGGAGTACAGTCTCTATTTTAGCAAACTTAGAACAAAGACTACAATTTGAACACCGTAACTTACTTCTAGACCACATCCTGATTGATACCAACAATGGTAGTGTTAGTTTATGTGGCTTGAAGAGTTCTCGTTTCCAACTCGATGACATGAACACGATTGCTTTTACTAGACTTGACGATCCAATATTTTTTCAAAGAAATACCACAGATAACCAATATGAGATATACAGCACTATGAGATTATATCTGAGTGAAAATTCTGGCAGTCAAGCAAACACTTCACATCCAGTTTTTGCGAAATTTGAACCAAGATCAAATTTATTGTGGCTACATAATCTATCGAAAAGGCTTTTAAATGAAACTAACGACCTTAACAATCAGATGACCAAGGATCAATTACAAAAAATAAGCGCATTGATCGACCCCACATTACTATCGAGAAGAAGTATGCTGAAACGATCCGAAAATGATATCAAGAATGTTTCTGATGTTCTCAAATGGAAGAAGAATTAAGACAAATTTGCTTCTTTATGCAAATTAATCTCCAACTTTAACGAAAATTCACGCTGTTCTTTTTTTACAATAAAACTTATTTTATTTCCTTTTAATTTCTTTTTTTGTTTTTTACCAAAACTTACTATTCTATCAATCTTGTTTCTCTTATTTTTTTTTTATTATTACTACTTTTACTATTCTTTTCAAATATCAACAAGGGCTTATACTTTAGGATGGCAATTTGTTAATGGCTACGATACTGTATTATTTTATAAAATTACCAATATTTTTTTTTTTTAGCGTTTTCCAAATATTATTTTAAATATTATATTATTATTAATTTTTTTTCTTTTCTTTTATATATATTTCAACAAATTATATATTGATTATAATACACTTTATAGAGAGTATATCAATCCATCTTGATCTCATCAGTTTTGATCTCTAGATTTTCAGTTGTTGGCTTCTTGACACCGTTGGCGTTGAACTGCTTGATCAAAAATTCAATGGTGGAACTGACTCTCTCTAGGGCCCATAACCAGATACCCAGAGATACACCTAGATGTGGAAATGTAGCGGTTTCGATGTCAACAGCGGTCTTTGAGCCGAACCACATCTGTTTCACGATCTGTAGGGGCAGCAACGCAATGTACAACCAACCTTGGCTCCAAACGCCTGCAATCAATTGAGGGAACATCTGGTGGTCTGGCAAGTTATACACAATGTGTTTACCTTTCCATATCTTGAACATGAAGAAAGGCACAGTGATCAGGACAAGATTCAACTTCTTCAGCCCACCTTTCACCTTCTCGTTGTTAGCCTTCAACTGTTTGGCCAACTCGTCTATCTCTTTGTCCAGCTTATCCAATTTTCTATTGTTCTTGGTCCACTTGGCGTAGTTGTCCTGCGCAGACAGTGACTTGTTCTCATCCCTAATCTGCTTTCTCTCCTTGATCAACTCATGGAACTTCAGTGTTACTGGATGCTTCTTGAAGAAGAGGGACTCCAACCACGCATCGTGGAAGGGCTTACTCAAATGCACAAACTTGATCAGTATAAAATAGAATACAGCAACAACAATTACCCAACTCAGCATCCTTAGTACTCCTTCTTCTATTCTGGTCTTCTGTGCGAAATTCGAACTTCTGTGCCAATGTTTCCTTTTAGCTTTCGCTGGTTTTCAGTCTCGCTTACGCAGGACCCGGTTTTGGTTATGGGGGGGTGGTGTTGCTTGACGGGAAGAATTATTTATACACCCAATTGACTAAAATAAAAGGTATTATGTGATTAATATTACTACCCTCTACTAGGAACTCAATTATGGGAAGAATTGAGAAGGGCTGAGCAAGGTCTTGTACCAGTTTTCTATAAGACTTGATTGAAGTAGGGATATTGAAGTAGGGATATTGTAGTAAGATACTGTAATATCATTACATGATATTACAGTATTACAATATTATATTATTGTAATAATATACTATTACAATATTTCACTATTACAATAATATACTATTGCAATATCACAATACTACAATATTATATTATTACAATAAAATAAAACAATGCAAGAAAAATAGCTATATATGCTCAAAAACATCGCAAGAAAATTCTGTAAAATCCTCAAAATTAGCAGTGACCAGTAGCAATTACTATACAGTACTCAATAGTCGTTCATATCCTTGTACAGATCAACTAAAATTATTTTAAAACAAGAATTAAATAATATTTTTATCACCCAAAAAAAAAAAAAGTTTCGTCGGAAAATCGTTCAAAGGAGGAAAAAAATTTTGAGAGAGCACGACCCAAACAAAGAAAAGGAAATCCTTCTTCAGAACTTAAAAGGGATCCACAGAATTGATTTAGGGAACCCTACCTGATCATAACTCGACTTGCATCTGTGAAGAGATAATTGCATTGGAGGCTTTTTTTTTAGAGAGAAAAAGATAAAGGATATACATACAACAGGGTGAGAAAAGAAGAAGAACCAAAAAAACCATACCATAGAGATGAGTGAGTACGTTGAGGACAATTCTCATTCTGACGATAGTGGTACATATGATGAGTGGATTCCGTCCTTTTGTTCGCGGTTTGGGCACGAATATTTCTGTCAAGTACCCACTGATTTCATTGAAGATGATTTCAACATGACCTCTCTATCTCAGGAGGTTCCACACTACAGGAAGGCATTGGACTTGATACTGGATCTAGAAGTTGTGAGCGATGATGAGGACGATGATGAGGATGTGGAAGTTGGTGATAACAAGGGCGAGGGCGGAGATGCTAATGGAAACAATAATAGCAACAACAACAATAATAATAACAATAAGACGATGGTGAATCGTAATATAATTGGGCATGCGGCAGAGCAACTATACGGTCTTATACATGCACGTTACATACTCACAAAGCCAGGTTTGCAGGCTATGGCGGAGAAGTTTGACCACAAGGACTTTGGCACTTGTCCGAGATACTTCTGTCATGGCATGCAATTGCTTCCATGCGGTTTGAGTGACACGATAGGTAAACACGCAGTTAGACTATACTGCCCAAGTTGTCAGGATCTATATCTACCACAAAGTTCTCGCCACCTGTGTTTGGAAGGTGCTTATTGGGGGACAAGTTTCCCCGGTGTATTCTTGAAGCATTTTAAGGAACTCGAGGAATACGTAGAGAGAAAGAATAAAGAGGCATATGACTTGAAGGTTTTTGGGTTTAAGATCAACGATCAGGCCGTGTCAGGGCCAAGGATGAAATGGCTAAGACAATATCCAGTAACAGATGAAGATTGGGAAGAATACAATAAGTGTGAGTTCGAAATGCCGACGATCGAATAATTAATACACTAAAAGTCACAACACAATAGCATACTAAAGAATTTCACAAAAGCTGTAAAACGAAAGAAAAAAGGTTCTATTCATGTATCATGTTCAAATACTAATAAAAGTATCATCTTTTTTTTTAATTTTTTTTTAGTAGCAGTTATATAAACTATTTAAATGACAATGAAAAACATCAACTGCGTTTTCATTAGTATTGTTTTTGACTCATATATACATATATCCATTAATGTTGGAATTCTATTGGCTTGCCAGGAGTCCAGTCCTTGATCGCGGCAGCAACGTTTTTCCAGTACTTCAATCTTGCCGTGAGGTTTATAGCCTTATCTAGATCATTTCTGTCATAACAGGAGGACAAATCAGTCTCTATCTGTTCTATACGTGCTTTGTTTTCTTTCTCAATTTTCTTGACTTCATCTCTCTGGGTGGCTTCCATCAATTGCTCGTGAACTTCCATAACATCCATTAAAAGGTCCGGATCCGTTTGCGTTACCTGCCTAGCTACACTATCTACAGTTAAATCTACATCCTTGAGCAGTTGTAACATATGTTGAGATCTTGTCAACGGGTCCTTTAGAGTATGATAAGCTTTGTTCAACAACGATGACTTCTGAGAGTCTTGGACATCCTGTTGTTTCAATTTATCCGGGTGTACCTCCGCTTGTAATGACCTGTACTCCTTCCGCAACCTCGACAGGTCTATCTGCCATTGTGGATCACGATTAGGAAACGTTCCTGGGAATAATTCGTAATAACTAGATATGTAACGTCTGCTTAGTAATGAACCATTTTGCCTCTGCATCTGCAGAGCCCGGCTGCCAGCCCTAATCATCTTTCAGCTGCTTCAACTATGTTATTATGGCTCTTGGATCAATCAAAAATCCAGTTTTCCCCTCTTGTGTTTAAGCTGTTTTGTTGGGTTTCTAGAAATCAGTTTAATTACATGAAAAATAACGCAAAAGGGCCATCGCTTATCTTTTTAGTTATTGAAAAGTAGCAAGATGGCAAGAACCTATGAGAAAACATAAGGGCACCAAGCCGTATTGAACAAATGGATGGTAAATTGATTGTTTATAAGCCGTTGTACTTTGCTGATAAAGCAGATTGTGGGTATTGCCACGGGTCGAAGTCTGAGATTGGGAATTACTATGCTCTGGAGTCCTGGCATCGGTATCTTGTTGGTGATACTGCCACTACTGAGGCGCTTGATAAAGCTACAATAAGGAGCTGCACGGTTGGATTCCAGTGTGAGACGATGCCGGTAGATAGGTATGATAGAATGTGCAATATGGGATTCAGAAGGTCTGGTCGTTTCATATACAAGATGGACCCTTTGCGGAACTGTTGCAGGTTATATACAATAAGAACCACACCTAGTGAGGTCAATTTAACTAAGGAGCTTAGGAAATGCATCAATAGGTACAGAACTCATTTGAAATCCGGTGGTAGCTCAGCAGGTGGTGACGATGAGAAGCCAAATATTGAGGAAACCGGCTTCCCCTTTATCAATGATATTGTGAGGATAGAGTCTAGTGTTGATCGTGACACATTTTACACCAAGTTTGGACCAGCTACCTATACGGATGAAAAATATGAATTATTCACAAAATATCAAGAAACTATTCACCACGACTTTGACCATTCCCCAAAGGGATTCAAGAGATTTCTCTGTGACGCTCCATTTTCCAAAGATGTCATCATGGGTACACAAGAAGAATGGGAGCAATTGAATAACTGGAAATCTATGAAATCAGGGGAGAAGCTATTACGTGTTGGTCCCGTTCATGAAAGTTACTACCACAATGGAAAGCTGATCGCACTTGCAGTGATCGATTTCTTGCCAAGTGGTATTTCCTCTGTTTATTTCATATGGCACCCTGACTATCACAAGTGGTCTCTTGGGAAACTAAGTGCCCTAAGAGAATTAGCAATACTAGAGAAAGTTAATCTGAATTATTACTATCTTGGATACTATATCGAAGACTGTAAGAAGATGAAGTACAAGGCCAATTACGGAGGTGAAATACTTGACACCAGCACTGAACACTACTACAACTTGAAACAAGTAAACAAGATGATAGAAGGTGGTAAACTATTTATAATGGGTGATACCACTAAAAATATTGATAGAGAACCCCCATTGAACGAAGCATTTGATGACTGTGTATACCGCAAACCGGTAGCTATACCGAACCAGTCTACACTGGATAAGAACATGGACAATGTAGTCGAGAAGATATATGGTACAAGCTCTGAGGTTTTCAAAAGTTCGTATCTAGAAGGTACAGTAAAAGCACTAAACCAATACGGAATTGACTACAATGTTCACCAGCGACCAAAGGACAAGTTCCGTCTCGATAACACAATGTCGCAACAGGACATGGCCTCTGATGACGCAACGCCAGACTTCGACATACCTCTGATATTCCCAGGCCTTGTTCCTCTGTGGGAACTTCAAGAACTACTCGATTCGGGTCGACTACAGCAAGCATTAGTCGGCAAGACGCTGATTTTCGAACTCGAAACAGGTTCCATGAGACTGTTCGGGCCGTGGGACTACGAAGACGAAGAGACAAAAACTGCTGTATGTAATGTTGTAAGACTGCTGGGCCTAGAGATGACATCCCAATCTCTGGTGGCTATATAGAATTTTAACTTAGTCTCCAATAAATAGAAACCTCTCTCATTTTGGAGAAAGCGAAGCTCTCTCTTACTCTGTTGCTCTCTTAGTTACTCTCCAAAAATTGTGACAAGGGAACAATCGGCCTTTGTTTCCCTTCAGGCGAGAAAACTCCGACAAAAACCCTTAAGGGACCCCCCTTACAAAGCTAACGAATAATCAACTCCCCCTCTTGCTTTCCAAAAACGTTTCAAATATATATCCATATATAAGAAGGGACTTCAACAAATTAGTTTTGGTTTCTTTCTGAAACAATCCAGTAAAAGTGCAAGAATAAAACAACAACAGATAAAAACCAAGAAAAATTCAAGAAAAAAATGCCTGCAAGTGTCCTTGATTTGCGTTCTCAATTGAGGTTCTACAAGTTTTACCACCACAACTTTGTCAATGTGTTGATTCACTCTGTTTTTGTACCTACGATTCTGTTCACCTCCATATGTATGCTACACAGGGTGGTGCTTCCTGTGAAGTTCATGGGGACACCAGTGACACTTGGCCATGTTCTGGGCCTAGGTTACGGTATCTTCTATATCCTTTTGTGTATCCCAGCTGGTCTTTTGGCCTCTGGTATTCTGGCCACAGCATTGTATGTGCTAGACAAGGGAAAGATAGATATGGCTTTCAAGCAGGAGTTTGGAATCTTTGTGCTTGCATGGGTTTTCCAATTTGTGGGCCATGGTGTCTTTGAAAGAAAGAAACCTGCGCTATTTGATAACCTGGTGCAAAGTCTGGTGCTTGCTCCTTACTTTATCCTGTTTGAGCTGCTGTTCCTGTTCGGTATGTTCCCAATGCTAAGAGACAACTTGAATGTGGATATTGCAAGAATGGAACAAAATGCCAAGAATAAAAAGAACTAGAGAGAAATCTTTCTATTCTTTAAAAAACTAATGTGATCAATGAAAAAGGTAAAAAAATTGTAGTAATAATTTAGAAAATACATCCCCACATTAAGGAGATGAATATTTATTTATAAAACTTTATATTTTAATTAGGCTAAGCTATTTGTAGAAGCAAAAAAAAAGTTGTGCGATGAAATAAAATTATTATATACAACAAATCAATAAATAAATAATTAAATAAAAAGGAGAAAAAAAATTAATAAATATGATAGTCTAAATTACATTTTCATTACCCTTTTTTATGCCGAATAAATAGGTGAAAGATAAAGGTTTTAAGTCTTTACCATTCTTGGTGGACAGTTTCGTATGTTGTGGATGGAACCTTTCTCTTCTTTTGGACTGGTTCAGCTGGGAACTTCAACAATTTTGAACCACCTTCGAAAAAGGAGTACTTCTCCCTTCTAATCTTCTCGTATTCGTCAATGTATTGTTCCTTTTGTAGAGTAATACCAATATCATCTAGACCATTGATTAAGCAATGCTTTCTGAAAGACTCGACCTCGAAATGGTCAACCAAAACATTACCATCAGAGTCAGAAATGGTTTGGTCTGGTAGATTAACAATCAAATTCTTACCGGCTTGTGCAACAGGAACTAATTTGTTAATAATAGTCTCTTGGTCGATTCTTATTGGTAGCAACCCGTTCTTGAAACTGTTGTTATAGAAGATATCACCAAAAGATGGAGCAATGATGGACTTAATACCGAAATCCTTCAAAGCCCATGGAGCATGTTCTCTAGAAGAACCGCAACCGAAGTTGTCACCAGTAACAACTAGAACTTCTGCTTGTCTCCATGGGTTTACGTTCAAGACAAAGTCGGTCTCCTTATCATTGCCAGAATCGTCCTTTGTGAATCTCCATTCGTAAAACAGACCAGTTCTTAGACCAGTTCTCTTGATAGTCTTCAAGAATTGCTTTGGGATGATAGCATCAGTATCGACGTTAGCCTTATCCAATGGTGCAGCTAGACCATTTAGGACAACAAATGGATCCATACCACCAGCAACTGGCTTAGGGTTCTCAGTCTTTAATTTCTTCTTTTCAGATTCGACTGGGATGTCTCTTAGTTCGTCATTAGCAATATCACTTGGTGCTTCACTTGGTTGGGGTGGTTCGGTGTGGTCGTATGCAGCTTCTTCAAGTTCTTCATCTTCATCTGAAGAAATTGAAATCTTTGGACCATCGGTATCCTTGTATTGGAATTCTCTGATGTCGACAAAATGACCGGCAACAGCGGTGGCAGCAGCCATAGCTGGTGACATCAGGTGAGTACGGGACAAAGCACCTTGACGACCCTCGAAATTTCTGTTGGAAGTAGAGGCACAACGTTCGTATACGTCCAAAATATCTGGGTTCATACCTAAACACATAGAACAACCAGCTTCTCTCCATTCAAAACCTGCAGCCTCGAAGATTTTGTCCAAACCTTCTTGTTCAGCTTGAGTCTTAACTAGACCAGAACCTGGCACAACCATAGCTCTCTTAATATTTGATGCAATTTTGTAACCTTGTAGGACCTTTGCAGCGTTTCTCAAATCCTCAATACGACCATTAGTACAGGAACCAATAAAGACCTTATCTACTTTGATGCTCTTCAATGGAGTGTTTGGTTCAAGACCCATGTATTCGAGAGCTCTTTCCATACCGGACTTCTTGATTGGGTCAGTTACGTTAGCTGGGTCTGGTACTGAGGCAGTGATAGGCAAAGCATCTTGTGGAGAGGTACCCCAAGTGATGGTTGGAATAATTTCAGAACCCTTGATGACAATTTCGTAATCGAACTTGGCACCTTCATCAGAGTGTAAAGTTTTCCAGTATTCAACGGCTTTATCCCACTCGGCGCCGGTAGGAGCCAATGGTCTACCTTTGCAGTACTCGAATGTTGTCTTATCTGGTTTAATCATACCTGCTCTTGCACCGGCCTCGATGGACATATTACACATGGACATACGAGCCTCCATGGACAAGTTCTCGATGGCTTCACCTGCGAACTCAATGACACAACCAGTACCACCGGCGGTACCGATAACACCAATAATGTGTAAGATCAAGTCCTTAGAGGTGATACCAGGCTTCAACTTACCGTCAACCTTAATTCTCATGTTTTTGGACTTGGATTGGATAATTGTCTGTGTCGCTAGGACATGTTCGACTTCGGAGGTACCGATACCGAAGGCCAATGCACCGAATGCACCGTGTGTGGAAGTGTGCGAGTCACCACACACCACAGTAGTACCAGGCAGAGTAAAACCTTGCTCAGGCCCAATAGTGTGCACAATACCTTGTCTACGCTCGGACATACCAAAATATGGCACGCCAAACTTGCGGACATTCTCTTCCAGGGTCTTGACTTGAAGACGGGAGTCAGATTGTTTGATAAAGGTGTCCAGGTTCTTAAACTGTTTACGAGACTCCGTTGGGATGTTATGGTCCACCGTGGCCAAAGTACAGTCAATTCTCCTCACCTTTCTGTTAGCATTCTGCAGCCCTTCGAACGCCTGTGGCGAAGTGACCTCATGTACCAAGTGTCTGTCGATATACAGCAAATAAGAGCCATTGCTCTCATCCTGATGCACCACATGCGCATCAAAAACTTTGTCATAAAGGGTTCTAGGACCCTTTGTCTCAGCAGCAACCATTTTTTTTTTCTTTGTGTTGTTGTTTTGTTCTTTTAGAATGTTCTGATTGTTATTTAGAAATATAACAAAGAATTACACTAGCTTTTATATAATTATTTTTGGCTAAAATATTCGATTTTATCAAATAGAGTCATTATTGCTTTGTGATCGTTGAATCATTTTTTTTTCAACCCCTCACTACGGCAGTTTCTACGGACTGACCTCCAATTGGATCCACCCCTCCCCTCCACCGTCGACCGGCCAGCCCTGCCTCGCTTTGAAAATTTTTTTTTTTTTTTCGTTTGGCCGGTGCCGGCGAGCGGTGTCGGTGTCGGTGGTCGCTGTTGTTGGGTGTTTGAAATACATAACAGGCCGGTGCCGGTACCGCTCAATGAAAGTCTTTGTTGGTGGGGGGAGGGTAAATTGAATTTTTTTATTTCAGCATTTCAATTTTTTAGTAACCGGGTAAACCGCTGCACTCTAGCCACCAGGTTAGTAGGACGTTACCTGCGGCTCTTGATCCTCTGGTGATGAACAGTTTATTGATTAGTTTCTCGTTTGCTTCTGGTTTAGAAGGCACCAGTGCAGGAAGTGTGGTGGACAGCCACGATTTCATCTCCATTGGGAACTTGGCGACCAGGGCTCTGATGAGCTCGGTGTATGCATTGAGGTCAGACCTCTGTGTGTGGTGTAGTGCGGACATGACCTGTGTGGTCAGATCCTGTCCCAGTGACACTATTTGATGTCTTGTCGTGTTCAGCTCGTCCTGTGTGTACTTCTTGTTGTTTATCATCTTCGTCCAGAACTTGTTTGCCGCTACAATGGTGAACTTCTCCTTGTGCTGTAGCAGCTTTAGGAACTCCGGTAGTATGAAAGAGGTCCAGTACGGCGAAAACACAACAACACCTGGTTTCGTGTCCAGGACACTGTTCACATAGTTGATACTGGTTTGTAAGAGATCAGGGTCATGCAAGATGGTGTTGTTGTAGTTGGAAACAATGACTTTCTCAAAGACGAAACTGAAGTCTTCCACCGTGATGACGGACTTGTAACAACTGAACAAGTTCTCCAACAGGTAGATGAAAAATGGTAGCGAGGTAGATATGTCCGATGTTTGTAAATGGTTAAGTATGAAGGACATGACCTCGCTCATTGGGTACCGTAGGAAAAATGGTTCGTCATCCGGTAGACTCAAGGATTTACCTAGGATCAAACAACTAACCTCAATGATAACCGAGGATTTTTGAAAATATGGATTTTGTAGCACTTTCTCTATGATATTCATGGTCTTGTTACGTAAGCCCAGTGGATCCTGGGACCAATATTGTTGGTATTGTGGCAACAGTTGTAAAGCATTGGGGTCCTCGATCTCACCAGGGTACATAAGACCAGAGCCCAGTTCGGAGGTACACTCTAAGATACCGTGAACATAGTTTTGTTTCTCTTGAATGGGGAAATCATTGGCACCAAGAGCTTGGTCAACCAAATTATCAAATAAGGAGATCAGCTTTGATATACCTTCACCTTGAACGTTAGGACCCTTTTCAAATTCACCCTGGATGATATAACCAATTGATCTGGTCAAGCTTCTCTTTGTGAACTCCGAGAAATTAGTACCAGGTTTCAACATGTTCTCCAAAAATGAAAGGAAATGCTGTAGGAAGGGTGATAACTCTTTTCTACACACAGAGCATAGTGTAGATATGGTTTTCACAATCATGCTTTCAATCTTATTGTAGTGGTCAGAGCCAGATGTACATTTCTCTAGGCCTTGGAATAGCAATTCAATACAAGGGCTAATCTGTTCAGGATTTTCTTTGTAAAACCCTGAAAGTGCACTCATCAGACTGGTACCAGATCTGACAAAATCAATGGACAATGGTCCAACATTATCAAGACCAGTTCTTAGTAGTGTTTGCACGTTGGTGGACAAATATTTTGCTGCCTCTAGCACATCCAAAATCCATAAACTCTCTGGAATATTAATGTCCTTAACTAATTTCTCTAGGAGATATGCCATTGTCTCAATTTGGAAAAGTTGGTCTTGTGAGGTGATCGCATCAGACCCTACACCTGCAATTAAAATATTTGTTAGATTTTCATTTCCCAATACAAGCCAAAGAGACTGTGTTAAATCGGCCACTGCTGTTCTGAAATCCTCGAATTCATTTATAGTTGACTTATCTTCACCCATCTCTAAAAATGAATTTTTGTTGGCTAGAGATATTTTTGGAATGTAGATGTTTATAACCTGTTGAAAAATATGGGTGGAAACTTCTGGTGCATTTGGCTTGAGTGATTCAAGTGCTAAATTTGCATAAGATTCAGATAAATCTAACCAAAAATCAACCATTTTAGAGGAAAAGCCTTCTTGTAAAACAGGCATTAATGGGAAATTAGTCATTTGCAATAACACCTTGATGTATTCTTCTGTATAACCACTATTCATACTTTCTTGTGATTGGATTGTGGTGAATAATTTATTGCAAACATCTAGAATATTGATCTGCAAGAAGTCACAGATGCAAACTGCCAGTTCTTTCAATTCTGTGTACATTTCGTTTGTCACCAAGTGATTCATATACTGTAACATCCACTGGTTTTGAGTAACATCTGCTGATGAGCCATTTCTTGAAACACCTAAAAAGATAGCTTCAAGAGTAGCTCGTAGCTCATAGCTCATTAATAGAGGGTCGTTTGCAAATACATTTTCGAAGATTGAGATAATCTTTTCAGCGGTTGTGTATCCATCGGTCTGTTCATTTGAATTAACCATACAATTAATCAAATTAGTAAACATTTCTGTAAGATCCATTTTACCATCAGGGGAGACTTGTCTGCTAACAGAAATATAGTTTATCCATGCAGTAACACAGTTAAATAAGTTATCTACATTATCAGTATTATTTTTGTTAGTGAGATTAAAGTTTATTAATGCCATTGTTGTAATGTACAAGTGAACGTGGACAACGCTGTGAATACTACTCATCGATAATTTTTTGGTTTGGAACTTAGTCAAATCTTCGACAATAATTTCTGTAAACAGAAGAATCAACTGATTACAAACCGAAGATGTATTGATGAATTCGATTAGTTGTGTATATGGTAATTCTGCATTTAGAGAGTCTAGAATTAACTTGTTGAGCTGTTCGTGATCATCAGTGGAAACACACAATTGCTTTTGTTCTGGTCCCATATGATTATATGCTATCAGCAAGTGGATCAATGTATTGATAGGGTTATTCCAGCTACTAGTGAAGTCAGTCTCTGAACTAGTATCATCATTGTTTATAGTCACAAACAGAGATGACAAGTTAGACATCAATTTCTTGATCACAATTGCATTGGCAGATAAAGTTTTTGGGTCACTAACAGCTAACTCAACGTACTTAACCAAGAAAGAGATATTCTGTCTAAATATCTTAAATCCAATATCTTGACTCTTCAAGTGATCGTGGAACACATTAGCTTGAACAGCCAAAGTTAACGCACCAAAATATTTTACATTTGTCGAGAAAGAATCGTCAGCAAGCAAAGCGTTACTCAGAAGAAGCCCCTCATTTGACTTCTGTATACCTTGTAAAGAGTGCTGGATCTCATTGATATCCCTTGTAGGTCTAGGAGAATAGAGTTCCTCGATAAGAGCCACAACCTCGTGTACAGAGCTCATAATTTAAGAAAGAAGTTAATGTCTCTTATTTTTAATTCTGTGTTTTTCTCTTATTCCACAACGTATCTGTTTAAGTTATCTCTCCTTTACTGATAAACAGTTTTAAACGATCTATCTTCTTAAGCTGCGGTTAATCAATGAAAGTTTTAAAACTTTTCATGTCATCGCACTTTAAACTTTAGTTAGTTATTTTTTTTTTTTTCACTTTTTTTCACAGCGAATTTTTTTTATTATTTAACCAAGAGTAAATATTATAATGATATATTGTGAATTGAATGTTATAAATGGTTATTGTGATCGAGATAACAATGTGTTATGCCGTCAGTGTTGAATATGAGTTCAATGTTGTATAATTTTAATATATAATCAAGTAATGTCAGAAAAATCTACATTTCATTTTTAATTTCATTTCTTGTCAACCCATTGTTACACCTACAAAACCTAAAAAAAAACTATCAAAAAATGAAATTCATGTCTCGACAATTTTCTTGAAATAACGTATTTGAATTCAACTAGATTCCACAGTATTCACTAATTATATAATAATGAAGTTTTATTACACTGCCTATTAACACGAATATATATATAAATATATAATTTTATAATTGCAATGTTACTTAAAATAGAGCCATAAACATATCCCTTGATTTCCAATATATGCCTCTAAAAGAAAAGAAAACATGGTCACTAAAAAAAAAACAACTAAAAAGCAGAGCAAAATTAAGATTGAGTAGATATGCCATATAAATATAAGAGTACTTTATTCATAATCACTTTATTCAAATCAAATAACACTTTTAAAATCGTACAGTAGAACCAAATATTAGATGATCAAAAAAAGAAAGAAAATATCATCACATGGTACGAATTTTGCGATGAGATGAAAAAATTTTTTTTTTTTTTTTTTCTTTGATGAAAAAAATCGATGAGCTTGGGTGAAAATTTGCAAATACAGCTTTTAGAAAAATTTTTTTTTTGTTAATTTATTTGTTAATTTTATTTTAATTTATTTATACTTATATCTTTTAAACACAACTTGATTCAAGAACTCTGAAAATTAAAACTGGGATTACCAATTCTATTTTTTTTTTGAAAACAGATATAAAAGAAACCATTGATTTAATTCTTTTGCTCGAGTATAAGAAAGAGAAGAAAAAAAAAAATTTTTTTTATTGATTATTCCTAGCATAATTTCAACTGAAGGATATCTTTGAGGAAATTAGAAGAAAAATAGCAAATAAATAATTTAAATCAAGAAAAGAAATGTCCTACGTTTTGACTGAAACCTCTGCTGGTTATGCCTTGTTGAAGGCTTCCGACAAGAAGATCTATAAGTCTTCTTCTTTGATCGAGGACTTGAACTCTTCTGAAAAGGTTTTGAAGGAGTTTAAGATTGCTGCCTTCTCTAAGTTCAACTCTGCAGCCAACGCTCTTGAAGAAGCTAACTCTGTTATTGACGGTAAGGTCTCTCCACAATTGCAAAAGCTTTTGGATGAAATCAAGAAGGAAAAGAAGGCTACTTTGATTGTCAGTGAAACCAAGTTGGCCAATGCTATCAACAAGTTGGGTTTGAACTTCAATGTTGTTTCTGATGCTGTTACCTTGGATATCTACAGAGCTGTTAAGGAATACTTGCCAGAATTGCTACCAGGTATGTCTGACTCTGACATGAGCAAGATGTCTCTTGGTTTGGCTCACTCCATCGGTCGTCACAAGCTAAAGTTCTCTGCTGACAAGGTCGATGTTATGATTATTCAAGCTATTGCTCTATTGGACGACTTGGACAAGGAAGTTAACACATACGCTATGAGATGTAAGGAATGGTACGGTTGGCATTTCCCAGAGTTGGCAAAGATTGTTGTCGACTCTGTTGCTTACGCTAGATTGATTTTGACTATGGGTGTCAGATCCAAGGCTGCTGAAACTGACATGAGTGAAATCTTGCCAGAAGAAATCGAAGAACGTGTCAAGACCGCCGCTGAAGTTTCTATGGGTACTGAAATCACTGAAATCGATCTTCTAAACATCAAGGCTCTTGCCGAACAAATCGTGGAATTTGCTGCTTACAGAGAACAGCTATCTAACTACCTATCTGCTAGAATGAAGGCTATCGCTCCAAATTTGACCCAATTGGTTGGTGAATTGGTCGGTGCTAGACTAATTGCTCACTCAGGTTCTTTGATCTCCTTAGCTAAGTCCCCAGCTTCTACTATTCAAATTCTAGGTGCTGAAAAGGCTCTTTTCAGAGCTTTGAAGACCAAGCACGACACTCCAAAGTATGGTCTGCTATACCACGCTTCTCTAGTCGGTCAAGCTAGTGGTAGAAACAAGGGTAAGATTGCTAGAGTTCTAGCTGCTAAGGCTGCTGTTGCTCTACGTTACGATGCTCTTGCTGAAGACAGAGATGATTCTGGTGACATCGGTTTAGAGGTCAGATCTAAGGTTGAAAACAGATTGTCTCAAATCGAAGGTAGAGACCTAAGAACCACTCCAAAGGTTGTCCGTGAAGCCAAGAAGGTTGAAATGACTGAAGCCAGAGCTTACAACGCCGATGCTGATGCCGTATCAACTGCTGACTCCGACGATGAGGATGAAGAAGAGGAGAAGTCTGAAAAGAAGAGAAAGAGAGAAGAAGACGATGAAGAGGAAGAAGAGAAGGAATCTAAGGACTCCAAGAAGGCTAAGAAGGAGAAGAAGGAAAAGAAGGAAAAGAAGGAGAAGAAGGAAAAGAAGGACAAGAAGGACAAGAAGGAAAAGAAGGACAAGAAGGAGAAGAAGGAGAAGAAGGAAAAGAAGAGTAAGAAATAGGCATTTTTAAAGAGAGAATGCTTCATATGAGGCTAGACCCAAAAGGAACATTGAGACCAAAAATAACCATTCACATCTTTTTTTTATTTTAGACCAAGATTTATTTTTTATTTTGATTAACAAAAAAATCATCTGTAAATTAGAGACTCATTCAATACTATATATTTTATTCGACAAGAAATATATATGTTTTAATATTAGAATTATATCAATAGTACCAATATATCGTTATGCTATGTTCATCATTTGTACACTTAGAAATTTTTCATCTTCAATTATCAATCCGGGTAAAAATAATAGCGAAATTTATTCCATATAATTTGAGCAAAAGTAATGACAAGAAGCTCATCGCTAATATATGTAAGGTGTAGAGCACTTTTAAATTGAGCTCATAGTATAAATTATTAATAACCAGATACACTAATTCCCCATGGCTATAATTAGTCTCTCTATCGAGGAAACCAACAAACTGAGAGCACAAGTAGGTCTTAAACCTATTTTAGTCGAAAAAAATAATAAGAACAATGAGGTAAATGTCCAACAACATGTATCCAGTAAGTCACAAGAGGGACAAGAAAACCCAAAGAAATACCAATTCGTTGATGAAAATGTACTCAATAAACTTAAGAGAAGGATAACGAATCGCTCCAAGATATTACGCACAAAGGAAGAATCTGCATCTAATGAAGACTCAGATTGGCTTAATGAGGTCAAACATTCCACACCAAGTATGAAAACTAGTGTTATTATGAGCTATGAGAATGAAGAAGATCAAGAAGATGAGTCTTTGCCTATGTTGAACGTGTCCAAAGACCTAGAAAATTTAAAGTCTGGTAAAGAGGTAGTGTTAACACTGAAAGATAAAGAGGTAACTGATGACCAGGATGAAAATGAAACTCTTGAAGATATTAATGAAATTGAAAAAGACCAGAACGGAAAAGCATTATTTAAAAGACATGAAAACAAGACTAATTTCCGAATCTCTAGTAAATCTTCTGATGCAGGAGTGGAAGAATCACTATCGACCACAAGTAATAGTATGTTGTCTATTGGTGCTATTAGCTCTCTTTCAAATGGAACAAAACCTTCTCTTCCTACAACTAAAGCATCCAATAACATGATAAAAGTGCAATTTAGTAGTGAGCAGAATGAAGAAGAAACGTCAGATTTTAAGAAACCAAGGATTAAGAAAAGAAAAAGGAATCAAGAGAATGTAAGCAGTATGAGGAAGAAACCTATTGACATCCAAAGAAATAAAATTCTGTCATCAATAAACCTGAATTTACAAGAAGATGTTGATGAAGATGAGGATGAATTGATTGTGGTACCTAATAAAATACCTTCTCAAAGAAAACGAACAACTGATGAAATAGCCGACGAGATAGCTATAGAACGAGAAGATTTAAGGAGACGTCAAGATGAAATACAGAGACTGAAAAAGCAAAAGGAAAACACATTAACTCTAAGTGAAACTACAGATTTCTTTGAAAACTTACAGTCCAACCTGATTGACGAACCCGAAAGACCAGTACCGGCACAAGAGAAACAAGGACTAGAACAAGAGGAACAAGGACTAGAACAAGAACAAAACCAAAGAGAGGTAGCTGATATAAAAGAATCAGAGGAGCAAACTGTACAAGCTGATAAACATGATGACCACAGGGAAAAGACAGACTTCTACTCAGGCATTGCATCCACATTGAACTTCTTAAAGGACAACGACGTACTCACGAAACCTGAAGAAAAACCGAAGGAAAAGGAAGTTAATTTAGAATATAAGGACTCTGCAGGGAATATTTTGACAACTAAAGAAGCTTATAAATTACTATCCCAAAAATTCCATGGTACCAAGAGTAATAAGAAAAAGCAAGAGAAATTTAAGGCAAAAGTTCGTGCCAGAAACGAAGAACCAACATCCTATTCGAATTTGAACGTATAGAAGTCTAAACACTTTTATTTTATTTCACCTTGGATTTTTTTTATTTTTGGCTACTCATCAGTGAAAAGACTCTTTTATTTGCCAAGGAATGTCCACAGCTCCGCAAAAGTCAGGAGAAGTGAGAGAAGAAGAAACCATAGGAAGCTGAGATGCAACTACATTGAAGAATTCCCCCCTCAATCATTCTCCTCCCTCCCCCCCACTCTTCCCTGGCCCCCGCCATCTTCATAAGAATTATCTCAGAGTCCAAGCTCATAACCTTGATAGATAGGACCCGCACCAAAATAGGAACGACCCGCATTCAGCAATTACAGGGGGGGAGGGGGTCCCTTGTTCCTCGAGAAAAAAAATACTGAAAAAAAATTTTTTTTTTCGTGTTTATTTTTATTTTTTATTTCTTTCTTTTTTTCACTTAGAAAATATCGTAGTAATACCGATTGTTATGAAATTTTATTTGGATGAAAACAACAATAATAAATGAGCGTGCACTAGTGTTGACAGTATTTCCAAATTAGATATTGACGAGAGGATCCAGCCAGAAAGAAAATTTTTTTTATTTAACTTAAGATAATTTGCTTTCTTGCCTATATAGGGAAAGACAATGGAGGGAGAAAAACCAGTAACCAAAATTTGAGCTAACTATAAATAATAACAAGGAACAGAGTTTTTGAGAAATAGATATTAATAAATTCTTTTTTATACCCCAGATTTTTGTGTCTAAATTCTTCCAAGGAACGCCCATAACTTACTACCAATATGATCCAAACCCAACATATAACGGCAACTACAACAAAAAGGAGAGGCTCGATACACAAAAACTTATTCGATCCATCTGTGCTCGATTTAAAGAAGACAGCTCCACAGCAAAGCAATTTCCAATCGAGTAAATATCAGCATGCGCAAAGAAAAATCCACAGCTCTACTAGAAACGGCCTATTATTCACGTCACAGCAATTCCAAGATTTCCTGTCACGTTATCTAAGTAAAGAACAAGTCCAAACGGTATCCAATGGTGTTAATTCATTCGTGGAGTACACACAAAAGACAGTCTTAGGTAGGAAAGATATTGGTATTCCTGTACTGTGTTTGGCATGGTACGTTGTCTCGAGTATTTCCAGCAACCTATGCAAAACTATCCTGAAGGGGTTCCCATACCCGGTGGCTCTAACGGAGATCCAATTCCTGTTCACAGCTATCTTATGCACTGGTTTCATCTCATTAATCAATTATTATGAACGTCCAACAAGAAACCACTCCAAGGCCTCTAAGTGGGTCAAGATGTTTCCGGAAGGCACTTTCCCAGAATACCTCGATGGTGACTTCCAAAATAGTATCAAAAACAAGTTTTTAAAACCATGTAAACTGGCTTTTCAAATGTGTTTACCTTTGGGTATTTTCCAATTTGTTGGTCACATCTGTACCCACAAGTCAACATCAATGATTCCTGTCTCCTTAGTGCACTCAATAAAGGCATTGTCCCCTATTGTAACCGTTGGTTATTACAGATTTGCACAGAACAAACAATATGACCAACATACCTACACAAGTCTAAGTATCATTGTCATGGGTGTCATCACCACCTGTTTCAGTGGTAATGGTAAGAAGAAGGGTTCCTTGGAACCAGAACACACCCATTATTATAAAGGTTTGTTATTTGCATTGATGTCAATGGTCATATTTGTCAGCCAGAACATTTTTGCCAAGGGTGTTCTGACTCATAAGCGTAAAGACGCAAGAGCCACGGAGAGTCAGCCACCACAATTGGACAAGATTACTATTCTGTTCTATTGCTCCAGCATCGGCTTTGTGCTAACGATCCCTATTATGCTGAGTACCCTAATTTTCAACTCGTCAGCACACACCACGACTCAAACTACATCCTACTCCCTTTTCACCCTTGTGGCATTATTGATGCTACATAACATTAGCCATTTTTTGCAGGCTATGTTAGCTTTCCAGCTGATAGGTCTACTGTCCCCAGTAAATTACTCCGTAGCCAACATCGTGAAACGTATCGTAGTGATCTGTGTTGCACTTGTGTGGGAGAACAAACACAGCCCATTGGGACTTCTCGGTGTCGCACTGACAATGGCTGGTCTTTACGGATACGACCGTGCCAAAATCCAAGAACAACAAGAAAAAAAAATTACGGTCTAAGAAAAATAAGTACATCTCCTAATATTATTTAATTTAATTTAATCCCCCCCCCCTCAATTAATAGAATATAGAGTATAATTTTTTTTTTTTTAATCACATGGTCATTTCCATTCATGTATTATGTGTCAAAAATCAAAATGACTAAGCAATTTGTTATAAAAAAAAAAAGGGCGGTACCGCCCCTCCATTAAAAAAAAAAGCAATTCTGAAATTCCACCTCGATCTATTTCTCACCTTAATATCCGCCGCCCCTCTTATGATCTACAAATATGCACAGCAACACCCGTACGACTTCGATGAAAAAAAAATGTGTCAAAGGAAAAAAAAAATAAGAAAAAAAAAAGAAAGAAAGATACGAAGATCTCTTTGAGTGAGTCAGTTATGGCACCAACGGAAAAAAAAAAAAAAAAGAATGGAAATCCCTTTTCCACAGAGAAACTGCAGTAGATCCGGAAAAATTGAAGGAGTCTGAAAAATTGATAGAACCTGAAAAAAAAATTTTTTTCTCGGAGAACCGAGGGGTCGGAAAAACTCTTCCGCTTCCACAGAAAATGCTGCGCGGGGTTCGATCGCCTTCCATGCATTATCTAATTTAGCTTCCATTTTTCTTTCTTTTTTTTTGAACTATGCATAATAAAAAAAAAAAAAAATTTTCAATTGTGGGAAGGAGTCGGGACTTAAGATGAGCCATCATGAGTCGGATATTAACATCCATCAGCTATATATAAGAGAGAGGAAAGATTGGTGTTAGTGTTTCTGTAGTTTTCCTTTCTCTTTTCTCAAAAGAAAAAGAATAACAACATAAAATTAAACAACACATTACAATTAAAAATGGAAGGATCACGCAGCTTGACTCCTCACACAACTCTAGTGGCTGAGTCCTCCAACAACAATTTGCTTTCATACTATCGTCAAGTCGATGACAAGATCTCTTTGAGCAGCGCAGAACTCGAGGATGCTGTGCGGAATGCTGACGATGTGGACCTGGACAAGCCTAGGTTTTACACTGTGGCTTCCTCATCATCTTCTTCAGAGGATTTTGACAAAAATTATAAAGATGCCAATGACTTGGTGAGGGAGCGCACTTCTCAACGTGTGGACGACACTGATTCCGAGAGTGACTCCGAGTCTCGTTCTTCATCCGATGAAGAAAAACAGTCTCTTACTGATACCGAAGATTTCCCAGAGGGTGGTCTACGCGCTTGGACCACTGTCCTTGGCTGTTTCTGTGGTCTAGTGGCTTGCTTTGGTTTATTAAATGCCTCGGGTGTGGTTGAGGACCACATTCAACAATACCAATTAAAACAAGAGAACCCTTCCACCATTGGTTGGATTTTCTCCTTGTTCCTGTTTATTAACTTCAGTTCCTGTATCTTCTCAGGTACCTACTTTGACAGAAACGGGTTTAGAGACCCAGTTATCTTGGGAGCTGTGCTACATGTTGCCGGTCTAATTGCCACAGCTAACTGTACCACCACTTGGCAATTTATATTAGCATTTTCTATTGTTTGTGGCTTCGGTAATGGTATTTTGATCTCACCTTTGGTTTCAGTTCCAGCTCATTACTTTAACAAGAGACGTGGTACCGCTTTGGCTATGGCTACTGTCGGTGGTTCTATTGGTGGTGTTATCTTCCCAATCATCCTTAGAAAATTCTTTGCTCTGAAATCCGAGAGCGACCCTAACTATGGTTTCGTTTGGGGTCTAAGAACTTGGGGTCTTATCGACTTGTTCTTATTAGGTATCTCAATCTTTCTAGCAAAGGAAAGACTGCCACATGTTGTCGAAGATGAGAAACACCAACAAGAGACACGTACTCAAAGATTCTTTAGAGTTTATATTAAGAACAGTTTTGACGCTAAAGCCTTCTTAGACATGAAATATCTCTTCTGTGTTATTGGTACAGTCATTGGTGAATTCTCCCTTTGCTCTACTATTACCTACTTTGCCTCTTACAGTACTGCTCACGGTATTAAGGAATCAGATGCTTACATGCTAATCATGGTTGTTAACCTAACTGGTATCCTTGGTAGATGGATTCCTGGTTACATGAGTGATATCATTGGAAGATTTAATGTTGCAATTATGATGATTCTGTCTTTAGGTATTGTTATGTTAGCTGGTTGGCTACCATTTGGTACAAATTTGACTAATATGTACGTGATTAGCGGTTTGTACGGTTTCTTCTCAGGTAGTATCTTTTCCCTACTACCAGTATGCTGTGGACAAATTTCCAAGACTGAAGAATTTGGTAGACGTTACTCGACCATGTACTTTGTTGTCGCTTTTGGTACTTTAGTTGCTGTGCCAGTAACAGGTGCTATTATTGGTAACCAATCTCTTGCTGGCTACCAACACTACGTTATATTTTGTGGTGTTACTTCTCTACTATGTGCAGTCAGTTTTGTTGTTTCCAGATACTTCTGCGTCGGATTCAAAATGGTGAAATTTTAAGAAAACAACTTAAAAATACATTTTCCTATGAAAATAGAACCTATTTCTGAATTTTTTCTCTGATATATTCCAATTTTTTTCCCTTTTGTTTTGTGTTTTAATTTTTTTTTTCTTGCTTATAATACTTTCAAATCTTCCCACTTCCTTTTGCATTATAGACTATTTTTTTGCTGCTGCCAACTATATTTCTTTACTACTATACTCACTTTTTATGAGTCTTCTACAATAAATTTCCCCTTATTTTATTATAATATCCTGGAAATAATAACTATTATCCAGTCTAATTTTGAGCCAGCAACTACAATTTTTACTCTTTATTATTTTTTTCTTTTCTTTTGCTTTTCTTTTAATAACTTGAGTTACTTATAGAATACACTCTTCTCTAATCTTTAAATGTACAATTTTTTATAGGATTTAAAAATATCATTAACAAATTGATTTATTTTTCAACATTTATCATTATTAAATCTCATTATATAGTTCAAATTTCATCCACTCTTCAAAACCTGTCCCAGACAAGTGGTGTTTTAGCACTTGATTTACCATATATCCCTGCAAATAACCACTATTTGACAAATCATATTCCTCAGAATCAGTGGGTTGCAACGTCTCAATTCTCAAATATAGAAACGGGATATTTAGCTGATCTATCAACTTGATAGAGCTTGTAGTGAGAAGATGCGGCGAACACATGATTGCAAGCCCCAAGGAATCAGATTTCTGTTTTGTTGGGTATAAACTCAGGAATGTTCCGGCCAATTCTCTGATTTCTTTTGGTGAGATTTTGCTTGTAAACGCTTTACATTGCACCATAGCATCAATTGTAAGCCTAGACTCCTCAGGATCAGTGTGCAAACGATTGATAAGTGGCTTGATGAGCTTTCCGTTTATTCTACTACCTTTCAATGGCAGCTTAGGTTCCGTAATCACTGACTTTTTTATACAATTTCGATAAATTAAACCCAGCGGCCACTTACCAGTCAGATCAACACCTCCGTCATTAGCACCTCCAACAACGTCCAACTCTTGCATCAAAAGCTTGCGTCGGAGTTCCCTCTCGACCGTGAGTTCATATAAAGTGCCCTTATGCACTGTGGTGCCCTCAATGGCCCTATTTTCTCGCAGAAACTTCAGAATAGCATTGTCACCTCCAGACAATCTCCTTAAGAAAGTCCTGTGCAATAGCATTAACGGTGCTTAATTCAATTGTGTTCAGAAATAAAACATTCAGGTACTTCAATTTTTATTTTTTTTTTTTTTTATTTAATTTTTCAAATGCAAAAAGTTCGATATTGATCCAAAGAACCATGAGATAGACCCTGAGATAGTAAACCCAACACTCAAACTACTCACCGTTTAATTTTGCTTCAAATACTATAACTAAGAAATAGCGATTTTTAAATGTCAGAACCCGAAAGTAACAAGGGCTCCACGGAGCAAGTAAATCAAATTCAGACAGAAGAACCCTTGAAGAATATACCGGAGACCACCAATGATGAGACTTCTACCCCCAAAGAGACCACAGAAGACGTGGTAACCGTGTTTGATATAGCGAGTGAGATTGAAGGGTTGCTCATGGACGTGCAGGCTCAGGTGGCAGACAACGATGCCCAATTCCAAAAAAGCATATCGGCAATAGAGACGAAACTGAAACTGATGCAGAAATAGTAGCATATTATATAATATTAAACATACGATAAAACAACTGGGAGATCAATTCACCTCCTCCTCTATGGCCGTGATTTTTAGAAGCTCCATAGAATGATAACACTGTGAATAGATGATCGGGAAAACTAATGGGCTACAATTACACATAACTCATATAACTATGTAACAAACACCAAACACTAATAGCAATATAACGAATCTTTTTTATGACAATTTTAAAATGTATATTTAGCTCTTTAATAAGCTCATCGAAGTACCTAAAAAAAAACAAAAATTAAAAGACTGCAATTTAAAGTCAAGTTAAGAACAGTGAGCCATAAACCGTACGTCAACTGGCTTTTTTACAATACCTGTGCAGTTTTAGCAGAATGCAGACCAAAAGCCATAGAGTGAGAAGTACGAGAGTGTCGAATAATGGCATTGGTAACCGAGGTAAATCGCAGAGAAGAGGGACCAGAGGCTCTAAGGCACCACCAGGGAGAAATGGGGGCCTGAATAATTCCAGAGACTCCAGAAGAGGAAGCACAAGCACTAATAGAGGTAATAAAAGAAGGTCTGAGGGAGCGAGTCGGCAGCGGAAGAGAAGGCCCAGAAGAACCCCAGGGAACCGTAAGAACCAGGTAGCAGATTACAGTGATATATCTGATAATAGCGATGATGACATCCAAATCAGTGGTATAACCACTCTGAAGAGTAAAGGATCGCAGAGCAATTTGGCCGGGATATACAGTTTCTCAACCGTAATTGAGCTGGAACAAGCCGTGACTACACTTGTTGACTGTTACGAAAAAATCATAAAGCATTCTCCATCAATAAACTACTACACGGATATATTGGAGAACAAGAGCCAGCTACCAATCGGATTGGTTCCTGCGTTCTCTAGGTACCAGTTGAAATTAGCTGCAGAATTGAAGACATTGTATGAGCAAAAATCATATCCCTTCTTAGAAGAAATCGTGACTTATAGACTGCGTTACAGCCCCGATAAAACAGATCCCATATTTGAGGAGTTACACGAAGATGCAGATGTTGTTACTGAATCTGAAGATGATGAAGCAACAGCAGCAAAACTGAATTCTCATGGCATAAATCATACAGAAGCCGAGGAAAATATTAACATAAATTACGATCTGCATGATGAGGACGACCTATCTGAGCCAATCTCGCAATTAAATCAAGGTGAGAAAAATAAAACACCGACTCTATCTACTATAAATAAAACAGCCGTTAATGAATTCCCTAGATATACCGACGAAGAGTCAAATAGTGGATACGAAGATTCTGAAAGCAATCACAGTGACGATAGCCGTAGTAGTAATCCCAGTATTATTGAATTGGATTCCGATGAGGATTTTCAGGAAGACATGGATTCAAATCACTTGAAAGGTGAAACTACACAACAAGATAATTCTAAAACTCCTTTGAACCTAGAAGCTACAAAAGTGGAAACATTAAATGAAGATGACGACGATGAAATCATAATACTGGGTGAGAGCCAAAAATATGCTAGCTATGATAATGATAAAAAAGAAAAAGAAAAACCACTGGAGAAAATAGTAGAACACAAACCAGCAACAACAATAGCAACAACTTCATCAACAACAAACAATGTAATCAACAATCAAAACTCATTAAATGACATCTTATGTTCACAAGATGATATTTATTCTTCACTTAAGGAAACCTGGCCACCTAAACTTCCGGATATTAAGGATGATGGCATTAAAGCTCGGGTATTCACTCACCATTCTGCGTTAGAAAATCAACCATATCTAACTCCTGAGGAATCAGTGAGAAATAGTTACGAGAGATTTGAATTTTTGGGCGATTCAGTGGTAAATTCAATTATAACCACGATAATTTACAAACAATTTCCTGCTTATGATGCTGGACAAATGACAAGAATAAGAACACTATTGGTTTCAAATAGAAGACTCGAGAAATGGACCTACTTATATGGATTACAAAATTATCTAATTATTAAAAAAAGAGTATTAAAAGAAATTTTAAACTCAGGAGAAAAATTATACAAAATTTATGCTGATTTATTTGAAGCCTACGTTGGTGGTTTGATAGAAGAGAACCCAAGAGAGAATATGCCCAAAGTTAGAAATTGGCTTGCTCAATTGGCGAAGCCTGCAATAGATAAAATTATTTCAAGCAACTCTTTGCACGATGTTGATTCTACAGTAAACATGAATGCGAAAAATGAGTTAGATAAAATATTAGCGCCTATGGGACTTAAAGCTTATTATGTAGTTACCAGCAAGAAATCAAGAAGACAACCTTTTACTGTAATGGAATGTCGAATCGCTGGCGGTCAAATTACTGGTATTGGTAAGGCAAGAAATATCAGGATAGCTCAGCAAGTTGCAGCAAGTAATATACTTGAAAAGAAAGATTTACTTGATAGATTGTTAGAAAATGTTTCCTTACAAAAAAACAAGGGATACGATCCAAAAGGAAATATAAATGGTGACTCATCAAAATTAAAAACAGAATCAAACAATTCATCAAAATATCAAACAAATACTGTTGATGGTGGAGATAACTATAGTGAACAATATTGTGCTCCCAAGAGAACAAATAATCAAAATGGTGATCAGAAGTTTTATATATAGTAATATAGAAATTTATCATATATTTTTCCTTGTGCGACCCTATAAACAGAAAAAAAGAAAATAGTTTATAGGCCACCATAATTGAGTTTGAAAATGTTAATTATATTCTATTGCTCATTAAAAAAGTCAATAAATAATAGAAATACCTGCTATTCTATGACTGAGTTTATTCTTCGCCTTTCCAGGAACCTGCAAAATAGTGTAGAACCAAAGCTAAAGGATGCTCAATAGTACCTGCGTTCATTTGATCAACATTTGGAGAAAAAGATGTAATTGGAAGAACCATTATGTCATCGACCAAAACAGGCTCAGTAATCAATGAGAAAAATTCCCAAGACAGTTTACACACTGATTCTAACGCTGTGACAATAACCGAATAAAACTTTTTTGGCGATTTCTCATTATCGTCTTCTCGTTCTACATTATGTTGTTTAGAAAAGTTAATTTGTCTATTAACAGCCATGTTGTCATTTAAAAGAAGAACATCTTTATTTTTGTCGATTAGGTGACTCATATACTCCATAATAATATCCGAGAATATACCTGGACCAGTCCAGTTCATAATATCATCATGGTCAACATTACCTGTATGTTTCTTCTCCTTATGATTAATTGATTTATTGTATCTTTTTTTACCTCTACAATTGATATTAAAATCTGTTTCATGGTCAGAAGTATTTAGAACCTTCTTAATGTTAGAGGGTACCTCCTTAACAGAATATAGTGTCGTGGCAGTAATATTCATAATCAGTTCTCTCAATGCTGGGTGTCCTGGCTTGCTCTGGATTGTCCATTGACAAAATTGAATTCTTCTGGCGTACCAATCTGCCCAATCTGGTCTATCAGGATCTGCTTCAATACCAACAACCAAACCTGGTTCTACAAAGTGGTCATTCCTAGCGATTGTTCTCTTGAAACCTTTATATGGCACAATTTTTGCCTTATCCTTTAGCTCTTGAATCATATCATGTCTTAGAGAGGGCCAGTTTTCAAAGCTTTTAACAGGAGATGTATCGATATCACTATAAATACCACCTCTGGCGTAAAGTATTAGATACCTTAAGAAATCAGCCTTAAGAATTGGACTTGGAAGATAATTGAATGCTTCAATAATTATAGGTACTTGTCCATAATGCGCACTTAAAAACTCTGGAATCTGATCGTCTGGAAGTAATGTATATCTGTGATTGTAAAGTTCTCCGACATCAGCAGAATGATCCTCGGTATCCTGACTCGAAGAACTTTTGTCAAAACTAGCCTCATTCCTCCAGTCATCAATCCATTGTCTTATCTCATCGGAATCATCTACCTCATCATATGATACTTTCCAAGATTGCCATATGTGTCTTGGAATTGGTCTCTTTAGATCGTAAGGATACATCCTTGTTAGTTGAGCCCTCAAATCATCTAGTGCTTCGAAAGTTGTCGGGTCTCTAAGATTAATATCATCCAAATCTCGAGTAGACCTAAGAATTCTACTATGATATATCGGTGTGAATGTTTTGTTATGAAAACCAAGCTTAAAATACAGATTTATCACCGCTATAATAATCAACACCGACAGAAACAAGTTCCGACGTACATTTTGGACTATCAAACTCATTTTTATCTTTATTATTACTATTTTCTGATATCTCAATGAATCAACAGGACGCGATTAACCTTTATCTATAATTCCTACTTCTTAGCTGTAATTGTAGACCTAGTATATGCTCCTCCCAAGGAAAGTGAACAGATAACCTGATAGCTTAAAACTGAATACCAAAGCTCAGTTAAAACACTGTTAAAAATGCAGAAATGCTCCTTTAATGTCTCGATAAATAGAAATTGCAACGGTGAACTGAAATTATGATTCAATCATTAAGAAGATTAGGGCCACGGTTCTTATTGCTTCGCAGCACGCGAACTTTCCAATTCAACGTCCGTTGCTAGTGACTAATAACATAATCGTATTTATATTCATTTTTTAATATATTATATTTATCTTTACTTAATATTACAACTGGATTTTTTTTATTACTGTTATTTCTATTATTAAATTGTTCATTGGAATACTACCTGAACGATCTTTGCTTTTTTATCAGGGTGTTCATCATCGACTAAAGGCGTGTCGTCTCTGGTGTTTGGTCTAGTACGTTTCTTTTTAGCGTCTGGTGATTCGTACTCTCTGGTGATTAGTGTAAGCAAAGTATTGACTCTCTTAGACAATTCATTGGCAGAACGTGTTCTAATGAACCAGTCAAATTTGAAAAGATCGCTCTCCATAATGTCCTGTTTTATTTTTTCATAGAGTCTATCAGCTCTTAGACCATATTTGCGAACAGTCATCAGAATGAACTTATCCTCTAGTGTATTATAGGTTCTTCTCACATTATTTGGAGGATATTGTATTGATAATTCATATAGTGGATATTTGAATTGATCAACTTTGTCGTTAAGCAGTTGTTCTTGGAATGCTAGCTTCGCCAACTTCTTCTCACCACTTTCGATGGTGTTCAAGAACTTCTCATAGCCGCTAATCTCAGTGTAGCGCTCCCAAAACACTTTATGATACTGATCTACCTCTTCTGGAGTCTTTGAATCGATGGAAGTACGTATTTTCTTTAAGTTGTCTCTTCCATACTTGGCACATGCACTAACAAATGACATCAAGTCCCTTCTATTCCAATTGGTAAATGCCAACTGGAACAGTTCTTGTTTCCTCATTTCATCTTCTTCAGTGTATTCCTCAACATTATCAATCTTTTCTTGTTCTTCTTTTACCCTCTCATTCGTCAATCTCTTCTTCTCCTTAGCTGATAACTGTTCCCTTGGTTCCTCTCTTGGTTCCTCAGTATATTCGTCATCATCAGAATCTAGAGAAACATCTGCAGATGTAACTTTGAAACCAATCTTCTTCTTATAAGATAATTGTTCCTTCTCTTGTAAATCTTCAAACTCTTTAGGAAAGAATTGGTAATCTTGACCATGAACAATTTTTGGAGCCTTGGGCATTTTAGGCTGTGGTGTACCTTTACTGGATTTACTACCACCTCCAATGATTTCTTTATAATAATCATCAACAGAATATGTGGTAGTTTCCCTTCTCCTTTCTCTTCTTGACGGGTTGATCCATTCAGTTACTGTGTCTTTCTGCTTCTTTTCAAATGTCTTACCGTTCCATTCATAGGCAGAATGACTCTCCATACCATTGAATCTCTGCAAATCATCTAGACCAAGGGCCTCGTATTTGGCATTTAATTCTTGAGTCTTCATTTCACCCTTCTTCAAAATTTC
Source organism: Nakaseomyces nivariensis (assembly GCA_017309295.1). Classification (NCBI taxonomy): domain Eukaryota; kingdom Fungi; phylum Ascomycota; class Saccharomycetes; order Saccharomycetales; family Saccharomycetaceae; genus Nakaseomyces; species Nakaseomyces nivariensis. The sequence goes on from JAEVGP010000013.1 coordinate 40,792, forward strand.
ATCAATATCATCATCCACAGTTATCGTGGAAGATTTCTTTTCAAAGACATCCTTGGCACCATACTGAATCATTTCAATCAGATCATCCTTTGAGTTACCAATATTTGCTGTTTTCTTACCGCTACCTTGTTGAATAACCAGTTGATCAAGTCTTAATTTTTGTGCGGCTCTTTCTAAGACTTTTTCCTCGACAGAGTTTTCGGTCACAAATCTATAAACATGAACTTGCTTCTTTTGACCAATTCTATGTGCTCTGTCCATGGCTTGTAAATCAGCTTGAGGATTCCAATCAGAATCAAATATAATAACGGTATCGGCTGTAACCAAATTAATACCCAAACCACCTGCTCTGGTGGTTAGTAAGAAAACAAATTTTTCTGAGTTAGGCTTGTTATATTCATCAATGGCTTCAATTCTATCTTCATGAGTCGTGGAACCATCAATTCTACAATATTCATACTCCCTAAAGAAACAGTAATCTTCCAAGATATCTAAAAGTCTAGACATTTGACTGAAAATCAATACTCTAGAACCTTGTTCTTTTAATCTTTTCAAAAGTTTATCAAGTACAATCATCTTACCAGCATTGAAAACTAAATGTTCATCTGTGGTATATGGTGGACCTGGTTCAGCACCCTCAAATAAGTAAGGATGATTACAGCACTTTCTTAATTGCATAACGATATTCAACAAACGAGTCTTACCTTCTCTTTTTCCAACTGCACCGTTAACTGCGTCGATGTCCTTTTCTAACAATGACTTATACCATTGAACTTGCATATCCGTCATACCCACATAAACATTAGTTTCTATTTTTGGTAGCAATGACTTCTCCACATCCGCTTTTATTCTTCTTAACAGAAATGGGTTTAGCACAGTATGCAGTTGCTTAACAACTTCTTCCTGATCTTGGTCGGAATTATTCTGTTGGAACCATTCATCGAAGACTTCTGCATCACCAAAAACATCGGGCAACAAAAAATTTAGCAGTGCCCACAACTCGTGTAGATTATTTTGTAGAGGTGTACCCGTGATTAACAACCTATTTTTAGAGTAGAAGAGTCTGATGATTTGTGATAACGCACTCTGTTCATTCTTAATACGATGAGCCTCATCGATCACAATATATTCCCAGGCCAATCTTTTCAAGTACCCTTTTTCTCTTATTACCATTTCATAAGAGGTGATCAACACATCAAACCTAGCCTCCAGGACGATGTTTTGTAATATATCCTGTCTTTGTTCTTTAGTTCCTTGTAACACCACGGTACTCACATTTGGTGTCCACTTGAAAAATTCTCTTCTCCAATTATCTAGAGTTGATTTTGGTACAATAACCAAGAAAGGACCCTCTATATTTTTTACGTATCTCAAATAACCCAAAAACGAAATTGTCTGCAAAGTCTTACCAAGACCCATTTCATCTGCCAGGATACCCGAAATTTTATTCTCATGCAAGGAAATCATCCAGTTTAAACCTTGGATTTGATAATCTCTTAGTTTTCCGGACTTGATAAAGGATGGAGATTCAGTAACAAAGGTCATATCATCATCTTCATCACCCTCAGCTTCTTCTTCAGCCATCAGCTCAGCATCTTCCTCCTTTTCACTCTTTCTATGATGACGTGATCCGGCGTCAGGTTTACCTTTATTGCCATTGTTCTCAGCATCGAAACTCTTTAACAGTTTCTGTATATTCTTATCATTCTTGGCTTTCAAGCCCATAAAATGCCTGAACAGATCAGTCAATCCCAATAGATATTTGAATCTGTTATACGTATCACCTTTATCCTTCAGCTTCGCGTCTCTCGGATCACCGGGAAGAATAAACTTGGACTTCCTCTTGTCCCAGTACGATTTAGGACGGTCGTCTACCGTGTACAATTCATCAGCCATGATTCAAATACTACCAAAATATGCAAACGCGTTATATTGACTTTCAAAACCTTTATTCGTCCTCTTTTCCTTTATATTTTCTTGATCTGCCTTTGGAATTCTCGAACCAGTTTGCTCACTATTTGTAATCAAGGGCCTCTCAAAGTTCACACCTGCTTCTAATTGTTTTCTCCCCCTCAATAAAAATAAAAGTGTCTGTGTTACTCTTTTGTTGTGCTTCAATCAAAAATATTTTGTCCTGCTCTTTATTTTTTATATTTTCATATTTGCATCGACGAACAATCATGTGGTATATAGTCTCATACGGAACCTAATTCCAAGGTTGAGCATAACCATTGAACTGTTAGCCATTTAGCTATATTTATCTACATTTATATGATTTATTTGTGGAAGAACATGAAGTTTAGCAATTTGATGTTGTTCGAGGGGTCCATGAAATATATGGTTACAGAGTACAATAGTCAATAAGTACAATATAGTACTCGAAATATCTTGAGTTGAGTACAGGTACCCTGGTTTATGGGTCCCGTCTTCCCAATAAAAAAACCATACAAGCATTCTTATCTGTATGGATATTAAAAACCTGTCAAAACAGCGGAACAATAAATCAAACAAAAAAAAGTCATCGTACTGTACGTAGCACAACGTCTTACATATTCACAAAATACTACACCATTGGAGAGAAATCACACATTTTAAACAGTAAGATAAAGTAATGAATGCTTGTTTATTTTATTTAATTTTATAAGTGATGCCTGTAATATGTGAATATACTTTGTTTATGAAAAAGTTTACTATATAAAGAATAAAACTGTTGGAATGTCTCAAGCAAGTATTCTCTCCTTGGACAGATGGTCGACACCAATGTCGGCGACCATTTTGTAACTTGCTTGGTGTTGGTGGGTCTTGTAAGATTCTATGTTAGAGAAGAACTTGTCAAACAGAAGCATTGTGTCCAGTGGACCACCTTTGGCTTCTGGATGGAATTGTGTAGAGAAAATTGGTTTCTCGGTGTGAATCATACCTTCATTGGACTGGTCATTCAGGTTAATGAAATATGGTCTCCATTGGTCTGCCGGCAGAGATTCTGGTTCGACGGCGTAACCGTGATTCTGAGAAGTAATGTGGCACTGGCCTGTGATTAAATCCATGGCTGGGATGTTGTGTGCTCTGTTACCATACTTTAGTTTATGTGTCTGGCCACCAGAGGCTAAGGCGAGCAGTTGGTGTCCTAAACAGATACCGAAGATCGGTAGACGATCGAATTCTTTATTGTTTAGCAACTCTTTCAAGTTCTGGATGGTCTCGTGACATTTTTCTGGATTACCTGGGCCATTGGACAAGAAGACACCATCGAATTGACCAGCAACATCTTGTATTCTAGCATTGTATGGAAAAATTGTGACATTTGCACCTCTAGATACAAGGCATCTAATAATGTTCTCCTTGACACCACAGTCAACCACAGCAATATTGGCCACGGGTTTAATAGCTGGTACGTACAAAGTTTCTTTGGTAGAGACTTCCGCAACTAAGTGTTTTGACATGGCATCATAAAATTCAGGAACTTCACAGCCATCCACAACAATACGACCTTGAGAAGAGCCCTCTTCTCTCAAGTATTGTACAATCTCTCTGGTGTCAACGCCAGTGATGGCCACAACACCTTCCCTTTTGCACCAGTCACCGAGAGATTCAACTGCAGTCCAGTGAGAGTATTGAGCTGCGTAATCAGCAACTACAATACCAGCCACTTGAATATGAGAAGACTCAAAATATCTCAATAGGTTATATTCATCACGGACATCCATTGAAGGAACACCATAGTTACCAATCAATGGTTGTGTGAAGACTAGAATTTGACCACGGTAGGAAGGATCTGTCATCGATTCAGGGTACCCTACCAGAGAAGTGGTGAAAACGGCTTCACCACTTACAGATTTTTCAGCACCAAAGGAATAACCTTTGAAAGTAGGACCATTTTTAATTGCAAAAGTAGCTTTTGTAGACATTTGTTTTATCTTTTAATATATTAGTCTGTTTTTCTTGTTGTAATTTTCTATCTTTCTGAACAGAATAAAAAGAAGATACCATATAAGATTTTGATTATAATTTCCAAATTAAAATTGTCTTCTTTTCATTATATATATATGAAGGACTTAATGGTATAATCGTTCATCTTACCGCTTGTAGCTTCCGTTAAAGAATCATAAAAAATTTTGGTTTTCATTTAGCTCGCTCTTAATTTCCCTTTTCCACACAGTTCGTTGTTTTTTGACTCTTTCGCTTGTAGCTTCCTTTAAAATCTAAATGGTGAGACTCGCTCACTGAAAAAAAAAGGAAAACGAACAAAAAAAATTTCTCGCTTCTGGCTTCCAAAAAAACATCAATTATCTTCAAGCGTAGAAAGCGTGAACAAAAATGGGAAAAAAAAAAAAATTTCCGTTTTCATAACCTCGCTTGTTGCTTCCATGAAAAAAATAGAAGTAACCACCCAACTTAAAAAATAACGGAAACCGCAGACGATTGGAAAAATGAGCAATACAATTTCTTTTTGTGTCATTATCAAGAGAAAGAGAAAGAGGAACGACTGCAGGTGCACTGTGGGAAAGACCGTATAATTGACGTAATTATCATTAATCTGTTACATCATTGCCCACTGACTCGTTCTGTCTTTAGTTTCTTAGTTACACCCATAAGATCGGTAGCTGACTCACGTTTAGTACCTAAGTTCTTTGTAACCTTGGCATTCGTTGTGATATCATTGTTATTAAGAGCAGATTCATCAATATCAGTAGAATGAGATTTGATGTCTTGTACACCATTTCCCTGGCGAGACTCGTTCTCTAATTTCGTTTTGTCTACATCATCATGATCTTTTTGCTCGTCTTCCTCACCCTTTGTCGTAGGTACTGTAGCTGCCTCGGAGTTATCATCACTCTTGACCTCTCTAGGTTCATTAACATATCCGATCTTAGTTTCAGTAGAATGCTCCGTTGTGGCTTCACTAGCATATTTTATGGTATCTCCTTCGACAGACATGTTCTCTGATTGTGCGTTCTTGTGGTTATTTTCTAAATTAGAAACAGATCCCGCAACGTTGTCCAAATTTGTCTCTAACGTAGTCGTCTCCTTGTTATTTAATTCGTTCAATTTAATATCATTAGCCTCCTCGACCTTATTTTCAAAATCATTATCTGTTTTCTCTTTTTCAAGATCAGAAATATCACTTTGTATCTTAATATCTTCAGTCTTGGTTGTATTATCTTTTTCATCCTCTAGCTTTGGCTCTACAGAAGTTTCACCATTTGCCAAAGGTTTAGTTTCATTCATCATACTTATTTTGAGTTCTTCAAATTTCCTGAGATACCCTTCCAACTCTAGCTTCATTCGAGGGATATCATAAATTGCCTTATCTATCTTACTGATAACTCTCTTGTATAATTGGGAATGTATTTCCATGACCTTATTTTTCATAGCCTCTAGTTCATCAGGGTGTACATATGCCTCTGCCCGTTGTCTAACGATGAGTTCTGAGTCACGTACTAGCTCATTTTCTAGAAATTTCTTATGAGCTGAAGATGTATTCAAGATAAAATTGTCCTTTTCTTTGTTACACAGCAACTGAGCAATACAAAGTAGAAAATCTGATTCATCATCACCTACCAACTCTCTTAAGACAACCAATGGGGGACTCCATTTCACTGCATATCGCCTCCACAGTCTCGCACATCTTATACATAAAGCACCTATCTTTGATCTTCTACCACCTTTAGATCCAGGTCTTGAGTTACCCTTTCTATTTTCTAGGAAATCGGATATACCTTCGTCATTAGTACCACCAGCTACTTTGTACCACATTGGAGAGTATTCGATGGAACAGAATTTACATTTGAAACAATTTGTGGCAAGATCAATGTCAGCGGTTTCAATTGATGAATCGTCCAAATATTTGACAATCTTGACTGGCGTATCTACTTTTCCAAACTCTTTGTATTCTTTTTCTCTTTTTTGAACTTCAGCGAGTTTGCTCTTCTTTTCTAGTTTACCTCTGACCTCAAGTCCCCGATGAGTCTTTTTCCACTTATAGAAATACTTGACTATCATAGACAAGGGTTGACTTCTGACTTGTTTCCATACCGGCCGGAGTTGACTGCCGTATTTCTTAACAGCATTTTCAAACTTTCTCAATTCCTCTGGTGAAAAATCTGGCTCATCTAAAGCTTTACGACTCAAATTCTCGCTTGCAATCTCATATGCAGTTGAAGCATTGCAATTGTTATCATACAGAGTCTTAAGAATATAATCTTGGAAAGAACAACTGGAAGGGTCCATGTTAGCGGTCTCTCTCAATATAACAGCACACTTGTTTTTGTAGATATTAAATTCGTCATCACTTATATCAGCTTCCAAGTTATTCCATATTGTTGTTATAGTTTCATCAGTTCCTCTGGCATTTTTATCGTCATCACTATAAGGGTTAGGAACCCACTTTTCAGTATTAATATTACAACCATCCCACTGGTAGTTTGCACCCATCCTTGATGTCATTATAGGAAAGGGCAGGTATAAATCGTCATTTAGAACATCGTCAAATTTCAAAATTATCTCTTTACCAAAATATTGGAACAATATATTGTCTTTGTTGTAACGTAATTCTGACTCAGACATTTTCTTGGCTAATTGATTCAATCTGCTGGAATTGTATTGAGCCATGGCATTTTGAACTCCTCTACTAGTGTGTTTCATAGTATTGTTACAAAAGAAACAGTAAATAGCTTTATCACTCATTGGATGAGGTTTTTTCTGCAATGGTGATTTCATACAAGCCATATGGACGTGTACACGACAAGCTTTACAAGTTATACTGGTTGAGTCGGAACACCAACTACGACATACTTGACAACTATGATCCCATGGATCAACATGGCTAGCAGGGTTATCTGTTGTTTCGCCACAAATGTATTTCCTCATCATTTTAATCAATGGGAAGTCAGCTTCGCAGTAAATGAAGCTGTATCTCTTGGCGAGTACTTTCAAGTATGCAGAATCAGGGTTTATTCCTAGAAGCAATTTATGTGTATTGAAAATCTTGTAGTATTGCAGAGTGTACCTATCGAAGAGCTCCTCGTAGTAGAAAACATTTGATTTTTCATAAAGCTGATCCACATTTTGCATTCGGTACTCCAACTCATCTCTATGAAACACTTGGCACTTGCCTCGATACGATGTTATGGGGCATTCGTCTTGTTGTAATGTAGCGTACAGCATACGGGGATCCACTGTACCAACGCGCTCTCTAATATCTCTGGGCCTAAAGAACCAGTTCATCTTGACGTTAAAATATTTAGCGGGAAATATAGTTGCAGAAGTATTTGAAAGTTTGATGATTTCCCTAAATTTCTCCTTGATGACAAATTCAACCACACGACCTATGTAATATGGCTCCCCTGGTGGCTCTGAGACCATGTAGATGGTGTCATTCCTCGACAATAGCAGTGTTCCATCATTATCCAATAGACGGTGTCTACTAGTATCCACTACAGCTGTCTCCAGGTACAGCATGTGCGAAAATACCACATCTTGCCGATATGACGGGGGCATTGACGGTATCATATTCCACGGAGTGTCTTTGTGATTGATATAAGAGGCCAATGGGGCCAGGTCCTTGTCGAGATTGATCCTTGGAGACCTCTTTCTTGCAGGTTTAGGTTTCACCTCGTTCTCCAACTCCGACATCCTGCGCTGGAACTCGTCATCCGCCTCCGTTTCATTATAGCTGACTGGGCGTCTAGTTCTTCGTGACATCACAAATCGTCCAAAAAATAATAAAAAAAAAAGATAGTCCTTAGCAACTGGCAGCTCAACGCCTTCCGTCTGCTCTCTTGATATTTCAAAGAGTTTACTCCTTGATTTAGAAGCGCTTGTTGAGTGTCCTTCAAAAAGTTCAATGGATCAACTTCGTTGTCTCTTGATCCTTTTTTTTTTTCTTTCGTCTTTTTCACACAAATTTTTTTTTTTATTTTTTTTTTCACGATTTTTTTTTTTTCAAGGTTTTCAGTGCAATTTTTAATGAAAAATCATATTTAAAACGGTTAACAGAGCAGCTAAAGCTTAATAATAACACTAAAACGGCATATCCTTGGTTCCAATTGATATCTTATTGCTATCCCCCTTTTTTGAGCTGCTGAAAACCCTTTAAATTTCAGTGAAAATAACCAATTGAGAAGAACAAAAAAACAAACACAAATAACAATGGATAACAGAGTATCTCCAGAAATCCCCGGTATTATCCAGCCTAGTAATGTTACCCAAGACTTGAAGATGCTGGTCTGCAAGTTGCTTAACTCTCCGAAACCGAGCAAGAAATTTCCAGGCTCGCAGCCTGTTTCTTTTCAACATTCGGACATACAGGACAAGCTAGTAGGGCAGGATTACTATGTATGTGAGAAGACGGATGGTATGCGTGTTCTGATGCTGGTGGTCTTGAATCCCGTCACCGGAGAACAAGGGTGTTTCATGATAGACAGGGAGAACAATTATTATCTGGTCAATGGATTCCATTTCCCATGTTTACCACAGAGGAAGAAAGAGGAACTGCTAGAGACTTCTCAAAACGGTACTTTGATCGATGGTGAGTTGGTGATACAGAAGAACCCAATGACGAAACTACATGAATTGAGATATTTGATGTTTGACTGTCTTGCAATTAATGGGAGAGCGCTGGTTCAGTCTCCTACAAGCTCAAGACTGGCTCATCTTGGTAAAGAGTTTTTCAAACCTTACTACGACCTAAGATCTATCTATCCTGATAAATGCGCTACTTTCCCATTTAAGTTATCTATGAAGCACATGGACTTTAGTTACTCATTGGTGAAAGTAGCTAACAGTCTAGATAAGTTGCCACACATGTCCGACGGTCTTATCTTCACACCTGTTAGAACACCATACTATGTCGGTGGTAAGGATTCGTTATTATTGAAATGGAAACCCGAGGAAGAAAACTCTGTAGATTTCAAGTTGATTTTGGAGATACCTATGGTCGAGGATACATCTGTGGCGAAGAAAAACCCAAGAAGATGGTACTATAATTTTGATGTAAAACCTACCTTTGCCCTATATGTATGGCAAGGAGGTTCTGATGTCAACACAAAACTACATATATTTGATCAACCATTTGATAGAAAAGAAATGGGGCTTTTGGAAAAGACGTATAGAAGATTTGCTGAGCTAACAATAAGTGACGAACAATGGCAAGAACTAAAGAACTTGGAACAACCACTAAACGGAAGAATAGTCGAGTGTACTAAAGATGCGGAGACTGGTAATTGGACGATGTTGAGATTTAGAGACGATAAACTAAATGGTAATCATACCTCTGTTGTTCAAAAGGTTTTAGAAAGTATTAACGATTCCGTTACCATTGAAGACCTTAGTGAAGCTGTCCCAACTATCAAGCAAGCATGGGAAGATAGAAAGCACACCAACAGTATACCCAAACAGGCACCAAAGCCAATGCCACCTCCAAACAACACCAATGGTAATGAGAAACAATCCGAACCAAAATATGTGGATGAAGATGATTGGTCTGATTAATACCATTTTTTTGCAGCCACCGGCACCTTGCATAGTTATAATAAAAATAAAGAACTTCCTTCTGGGACTATATCGATTAAATGTATTTAGAGATATTTCATTTCATTAAGAATACTGTATTATTAGTTATTTACATGCGCAATTGTAATTACAAACACAATCTACCTTTGACTTTATCTACTTTTCTTGTCATGATCAAAGGATCTATTTACTTGAAATAATGGAATAAAATAAAAGAGAAAAAAATTCTTATCTGTATGACAAAGAAACACTCTTTATCAATTCTCTAGGGTTACCATTACCACTGACGAAATACTTTTCATCGACAAGTTTTTCAAATTCTGTATTTTCTAAATCCCTACCAGATAGTATTTGAGAATCACGGTAAAACTCTAATAGACCCTTGACCTCTTCTTTGTTCATCTTTGGAACTTCAAACTCTTGAATCTTACCCTTTTTCATCAAGTCGGAAAATTCTTTTTCGTAATGGTATCTTGTAACATAAGGGTCTTCCTCAAGTTTACCTAAACCCACAGGCAGAGTTTTGTTCGTTCTATCGACTCCAGAAATAGCAGCTACAAAAGCGCTACTCTTATTCTTAAACTTTGTGGTACCCGATATTATATCCATAATGGTTTTTCCTAGCTGGAATTTCAAAGAATATATCTGTTTATTATAGGTGTCTTTGTAGTCGGTATAAGACTTTGTCAAAAACCTGGAAAAATTGTCGATTGTGAAAAGGACTCCTACAGCTTCTTGTCCAGTTAATTCTTCCATCACGGCTTGGAATTGTGCACCCACAGACTTACTTGTTGTCTTTAAAGAAACTAAGTCTAATAATGTATGTTGATCTTTCGTCAAGTTCACGGTGGAATTAGGACCAACATCCTTGGCATTGCTGCTTGCAAACTTGTAATCTCTGGTCAGATTGATCTTGGATAAAATCTCATGTTTATTAGATTTCAAAATTTTCTTCAAAAGTTGCTTCGTGTACATTGGCTGTGTGTAAAGACCCAATTTATCGTCGAACAAGAAATCGTTTCTACCATTCAAGAAGTCTTCAGGGTATGAGATATTCACAATGACCTTGTTAGATTCAACACCATATGCATGTACTTGTGCCAGAAATGTGGATTTGCCAACACCTGGCTCACCAGTTAGGATATACTTCTTGTTGGCATCATTCTTCAACTTGTCCAAAAAGGTTTGAGTGGACTCACGAACCATTGTTACAGGCTTGGGAAACAACTCATTGTGCTGACTCTTCTTGAAAGAGCCTAGATGGTGTAAGGCCTTGTAACTGTTGTTGGAGAAAAATGTCACTTTATTCAAATTCTCATCAAGATTGCGTACCTCCATCACAGGCAAATTCAAACTGACAGCATTCTTGTTTAAATTGGCAGTGTGAACTGTATCTGTCCAATTCTTGTACAAACTCCCTGGACTAACCTTCTTTCTCGTCACACCAGCAGGACCGCTACCTTTTCTCTGAGCAAAACCTTGGGCCTTACGTGGAGGTGCTGCGGCCTTCAACAAACACCCAGAACTGAACTTCCTTGTTGAGTTTCTCAGCATCTTTACCTTCTGTGAGCAATTGAACAGTATTTTAGAATCAAATGTCACTATCCGCTAGGTGTCTTGTGTGCTACCAACCCGTATACTTCTCTGTTTTGATATGGACCAGTTGGATAGTTTGTGGGTCCCCAGCTTTCAAATCTCACAGAGAAATTGCGATCCCCTCCACAACCTTCAATATGAAAAATCGTTCAATGTGATATTTAACCTAATGAGAAACATGATCTTTGAATATTTGTATATTGAGAACTATATTTAATAAATTAGATGTTTGGTATTAGATTGTTTGAGGATTTATTATGTATTGGTTGGTTAGTGCTGTACGGTTATGTTTATTGTGGTTTTTTTGTGTGCTTTTTTTTGAAAACGATGCTAAATTCTCAGATATACTAGTCTATGGAGATGAATGGTTGTTTGTTTCGGAGCTGTTCTTCTATATCTGGGTTTAGCTCTATTGGTTCTTTAAATGTGTCAAATGCGGTGGGTGGGATATGCGGCTGGATATCGAGGATACCCTCTGCACTGCTCTCCCTCATCGAGTGGTAGAGCTTTGCTGCGGCTTCCATTGACTTCAAGACCACGTATACCACCACGTCATCCATAGATTCATAGCTGTTGTTCTCAGAGAAGTATACCTCTTCGAAATAAGGGGAATGTTGGGGGAACTGGTTACGAAGCCAGTTTGTGGTTTGCTTCAAATCGCTTATCTCTGACACAACGTTATATTCGACCACTAACCTTAGTGTACATAGTTCTTTATCTTTGGGTTTCAGAGTTACTGTTTTCTGTTGTTTTTTTATATGTTCATCAAGATGTATCCAGTCACCATACCCCATTTCAAAGTGTTTCAGTCTTCGAAGCTTTTCACCGTAGGCTTGTATACTTCCCAGGTCTGTCGGGGCGCCTTTGTCCGTGGAGCTGCTTAATTCTCTACTGTTTAAGTCCTGTATCATCTCTTCCCTTTTGGTACGTTCCGCCGCTGTGATTTGACCGTCTGGGTACAAGTATCTCGAACACCACTCATCATATTCCCGTTTCAGCCCTTGATCCACAAGAACCGATGCGGCAACACTTACCAGGTGAAACTTCTCTAGTGCGTCGGGATCATTACTGTTCTTGTCTGGATGGTACCGTAGGGATAACGTTCTGTACCTCCGTTTTAGCTCACGCAAAGAATTTCCATCGTTTCTGTCCCTGAAATCCCTAAAATTTAATTCTAATGCCTGGTACAAATCAATACGACCAGAAATAGCCTTTTTCAATGCATCTGCCATGGCTGCTGTGTATTTTTAGTCTTACTGCTACGTATTTAGTCAAAACTTGTCGGATTGTTGAAAAGTCTTCCCTTTAAAATTTTATCACCCAAATGCTTTATCATGTGACTATGAATAAAATTTTATTTATATAGCTATTATATTGAATATATTAAAATCAAATTACTTTTTAGGTGGTATCAATATGATCTCTCTACTTAACACTGCAACTCGTTTGAACAGCCTTCTCCATTCCAGTGGGTCTCCAGTTTTCCGGTTAAAACTGATGCTTTTCAAACAATCTTCAACGGTGACAATCATCACACTGCCCGTTAGGTTACCTCCCCGTCTATCTCTCGTCTTGATATTGATCACCAATGATGATATAGTCTCTTGGTTCAATTCTTTGCGTAGTTTTTCGTAATGCAGGTACAAATCGCTCTTCACTCTTATTCCTGAGTCTATTAGTGCGTTTTCCAATACAGGTAATAATGTATCCATAGGTTCAAGTGAGAAGAACTTGGTGTATTTAGTAGGGTTGAATTTAAGTTTAGATCCAAGAGAATCCTCGTCGTCTCTGAACTGAAATGCCACTTGTTCGTTACTAATATATTGGGTCCATCTTTCACTGTGTTTTGTAGATAATACGGGATCATCACGAGACTCAATCTGTGTAAATGCTTTTGAAGAGGTATTGGTTATTGTGTTACTGTCAGCCGGGTCATATTCCAATTGTGCAATGTCTCCCTCTATTGGCTGGGTGGCTCTGAACTTCATTGCTGGTGCTGTGTCAAACAGTGTAGCATCCTGGGTGAACTTCATATACGTTTCGTTACTTAATGAGACTCTAAGCTTGCCCAGCAGTCTTCTAGCCAAGGCGTCGGGATCTCTACACAACCCGCGCGAATCCGCCAATTTACATTTGGTAGTAACCCAGGGGTGCTGTCGCAGTTTTTGAATAGTTATCCTCACAGTTGGGTTAGGCTGTAAGATCTTTCTCAAAAGGTTCATCTGCCGTAGGTCAATCTTCTCCCAGGGCCCGATACTTAGATTCCCACCATTGCTAATAAACCACTCAAAGCTCTCGTCTTCTTTGACAGGCATGCCCCATGGTATTTCTCCAGTCAGTAACACAAAGAGGAAAACTCCACAAGACCATATATCCGTTGCGTCAGCATAGTAACCAGTCTCGTCGTCGTGCAGGATCTCGGGTGCCATATAGGGAGGAGACCCGCGTTGACCCAAACACACTCTCATCGTGCCATCTTTCCTCCTGAACTGTGATGCTAGCCCAAAATCAGCCAATTTCAAATTACCATTCTTGTCTAGCAGGATGTTCTCGGGTTTAATGTCCCGATGAGCCACACCACAATCAACATGCAAGTAGTAGATGGCCCTAGTTAGCTGCTGGAAGTAGAACTGCGCCACCTCGGGATCCACACCTACATCAGGTTCTATCTTATCAAACAAATCACCTCCGTCAGCGAGCTCAAGTAACACCCACATGTAGTCCCCAGAAACGTTACAATCTAACAGTTTCAGCACATTGGGATGCTTAGAACACCGCGAATGCAACACCACCTCTTTCATAACATCCTTCTCGCTGAGACCTTGCTCCTTGCAGCTAGGCAAATGCACGTACTTCACAGCCACAAGCACTCCCGGATCAAACTTCAGGTGTGCACTGCGTACACACCCAAAAGTCCCCTCACCAATTACTTTCCCAGCAACAACATCCTTGATAACCGGCAAGGAACTTTGAGAAAAGACCATTGGGCTTTATTATTCAAATCAATTAGACGCTTGCTCCCTTAAAGATGTGCCATAAACAATCATTGGCATGAGTATTGCTCATCACCTCCATCGCATTTTATTTTTTTATTTATGCAAAAAAAAATGTGTAATATCATCTTGTACTAGCACATGTGATATCCATATATACGAGAGCTTGACTACCTAAACAATACAGAAGGCAATACGCAGTCTATTACTCAATTGATTATATATCTGTTTGATATTTATTTGTTGATTTATTTATCTATTTTCAATGTTTTGTGCTGGCCCAACACTCAATAGAGTTCTACACTCAATGCTCCAGGGCTGCCGTCCAGAAGTTGGTTTCCAACTCGCAGACGTCGGCGTATATCTGGACCAGTTTGTTGATCTTGTTTGGGTATGTCTTGGCGATTCTGTTTAGGAGCTCGGCACCCTTAACCAGCGACTCTTTGCATCTGTCAGAGGTGTATGTATTGCACCAATCACGGTACACGCTGCCCTCATCGCACGTTATCTGGTCCTTAACGTTGATCAAGGCAGTACCGTAGCCCATCATGCAGGGGTTCAATGCAAGCAGGAGTTCCTGCCAGTTTCCGTACTTGGCAACGTCGTCGAAGTATCTAGAGTACGCCCTCAACGCAGGCCCCCGTTTAATAGTCTCGAAATAGCTGCTATCCTTAACACCAAAGACCTCTTTCAAACGTCTCTCGTGCAGACTCAGCGAGTACCTCACTCTGCTCACAATCCAGAGCTCGTTCTCGATATCCTCCAGAGTTGGAGATTTGCTAGCGGCAATGCAGAGGATTCTTGCATAGTCGACCAAGTACGAGTAGTCCTGCTCGATGTAAAATTGCATCTTGCGTAAATCGAGCCTGCCCTTGGCTACTTCTAAGACGAAGGGATGGTTAGTATAGGCGTCCCAATGTGGCTTGACCGTTGGATGGTTGATCAAGTAGGTAAAGAAATCGTCACCTATATCAATCCCCTTGGGAACAGGCATTGAGCTGTGCTCAGAGAATCCTTCATCAGAGATCGCTGTTTCCAGAGGAATTTGAATTGAATAGAGGTGATGCATTGTCCCTTTAGTGCCCACAGACTTCTTTGTCACTTGGCAACCTATGTAAGACGCATTTTGTACATATTCAATACCGCCATAGACAGCCTGTGGTAATGAGTACCCATGTGCGAGGTTTGAAGCAACAGCAGAGGCCAGAGTAGAACCCGTATTTGTAGCTGGCAGGTAATTGCCTCTGTAAACAAAGTATTTAGGGTCGTCTTGCATGTATAGGAGATCGATGAAGTCGTTCTTTTCATCATCGTTTGAGATACAGCCGCCCTTAAGCAACACATTCTTTGCGTTCGTTTTAGCTGCAACCTCAGTTGCCAAGGATAGTAAATCTAGATGTGAGTTAATCACGACTCTGTTACCAGTAAACTCAATACAGTCGTCGACACTACATATAAATAAGTCAGCTAGCGGCGTGAGTTTCGTCAGCATAGAAACATTACAGTGTTTGTCAGGCTCCACAACAAGCAATGGCTTGTCTGCATTGGATAGTTTCTCTGCCAGTACCGCGATTGCATCTTCAGTTAGCATGCCTGTTTTGATCACATCACATTTCATAGTGCGCAGGTTAGCATCCAATATACCAGCGATAACATCTCTTGGGGTCTCTTGCAAGTAGTGACCAGCCAAAGTCTGGACCGCGAGAGCAGTTGTGCAGGTGGTTGCATAGCACTTGTGCGCAGTGATGGTCTTGACGTCAGCCTCGATGCCTGCCCGACCAGTGGGGTCAGACCCACCAACAGTCATAACCACAGGAAGGTCATCACTCAATTGCAAATACGGAGATGTGTTAACCTGAACAATTTCAGCAGTCATTGATTGTCCTACATTTGGGGAATACTGTATTGATATATTTTCATTGTGACGTTTATATAATTACTGAAATATCTTGATGTTACTAAAAGAACTACTGTGGACAAGAAGTGACTGTAAACGATATTCATGAACAAGATATAGCCAGGTATTCATTTAAAGAGGCTTGCTCAAATACCAATTCAGTTAGAACATCTTTGAAGTAGATGTACCACTTATAAAACTACAAAAGAGGTATTATCCATTATTGAGCGTTGTGTAAGTATCCATCAATGAGTACACCGGAAAGCATTACAATAAACAGACGCAAGACAGGGTAACGTTAAACAGTGGCCCGGGTAACACGTCAGGGTAACACGTCAGGGTAACACGTCAGGGTAAGTGTTCCGGGTAAGTATGGCTGGGTAAATATATCACGCCACTTAATCCGTACATTATTACATTGTACATGTGAAAAAAATTTGAAATTTTTGAGGGGTGGAGGGTGTCAATAAACTGGTATATTAAGAACATACATCTTAATATTGTATTGTATTAAATTCATATTCTGGTACCTCGGATACGGGATAAGAGGGTGTTTTAGTTGTATTTTTTGGAATGCTATTTGGTAAGGATGTCAATCGTGCTGTTCAGCAGTCGCTGGAGACTGGGAAGGTGCTGGTAGTGTACTGCAAAGGAGATGATGACGTGTGGCTGAACAAATGGTTTGATCACGGTGCTGATTTGAGTCAGAAAGGTGTGTTTCTGGAAGTTGTTGAAGGTACTGGTGAGTTTGACAATTTCGTGCAGATTTTCCCCGGTGTCGTTGTCCCTAGTGTGAGGTTGATCAAACAAGGTCAAAGTGTGTTGGTGATACAAGGAGATGACACTGGGCATGAAGTTAGCCATTGGAAGAAGCTAATGATAGGGTTGGGTGTGGCCAACGAGAGGAATGAGGCAGAGAAGAGTGACAAAAATGGAAAGAAGAGAAGTGACAACAGTGAAAGGAAGAAAATTGACAAAAGTGAAAGGGAGAAGATAGTGGAGAAGACCACCGCGGCGTATCAGAAAGAGTATCAGAAACAGTTGCAACAGAGTGAAGAGGAAAGGTTGAGGATATTGAGGCTTGTCCGTGCTGACAAGGCTGAGAGACTTGCGCGCAGACATTCTGAGGATAACCAAGATGTACCCTTGACGGAGGTGCGTGATAACATCCTGGATAAGTCCCGGTTCAAGACCGACAAGTGTGTCTTGATGTTCAGGCTCACGGACAGCAAGACAATGACACATACGTTTGACTCCAGCATGTGCTTGAACGACGTGAGAAAGTGGGTGGACAACAACAGGACAGATGGGGCTGGCCCATATTCTTTCCATAGAAACATTCCACGTGTCACCTTCACAGAGTCGGATGAGCTGAAATCACTGGAGGACCTGGACCTTGCACCGAGGTCGGTGCTGCTGTTGAAAGCGCTGGATAGCGGCAACAAGCGCTTGAACGTTGCAGATGAACAGGACGCTGGCATTATCAACAAGATGTTTACCGGTTTTTCCCAATGGTGGGGCGGTAGCAACTCTGCATCCCCAGCCACCGAGGAGCAATTGCTACATCATGGAGAACCACAGCAAGTTCAACCACGAGCCGTCTCGAATAATGTTAACCAGTCTGCGGCATCATCTACCTACTCCACACCTATAATTGCACCACACGTCTCACGCCTGGCCAAGGACCCATCAGAGATGAACCTGGCATCGAGATCAGAATCCCCAAATATCGTGAAGTTTGTGAACAGAGACGACCAGGAAGATGATCCTGAAGAGAAGAACACTTACAATGGCAACAACATCAAGCTGGAGAAGAGAGATAAAGAATTGTAACGACCCCAATACCACATATTCTATTTATTAAGTAATGTTTACGTACTTTGAACAAATATCATTTCGTTATGTGAAATATTAACGGTGCAAAAATGAAGGGCGATGAGCTTTAAAACTGAAAAATTATTGCCACACCCTAAAATGTGATTAAGGTCATAAACAAAGAATAGTTACACAGTGTGTACAGTAAACGTTTAAAGATTACAGCCGGAGCTTTACAATGGAACAAGCATTTGTGGATTTCAATGAGTGCTTCACTGCATTGCTGGCGTCTGATGCCGGTGTTTCAGAGGAAACCCTTGATGAAGTGGTGGATAGGTGCAGTATCAATCTCGTGAGCTATCAGGGTGCCCCAACCGCAGATATGGATAAGGCTATAGAGATTATAAAACAGGTATTGGCGTCTGACCAGGTTTTACCGCTGGACTACAATGCGTTGATGGCTCTGCTGTCGACATTGATATTGAAGTACCCCTTTGAGAAGTTGTTAGTTCTGTTCAGTGTGGAGGATCTGGAGCGTGCTCTGATGGCCCCAGTGGAGAGATTGAATGTTATGGCCTGTCTTGTGGTGGCGAGCTCAAGTCCCAAGGGTTTATTTGCCTCTACAGCGATGATTGACATGATATTGGGTAAATACTTTGATACCAATTCAGGTATTGAGCTCATAAACAGCATTGAAATGGTGTTTACCAGACTAGCATCAGATGAATTAATAAGAAGAAGGATACTAAAGAACAATTTGCCCCTTCTTTTGAGTGTGAAGCACAAAACCAGGGATGAACTGATTGCAACAAGGCTTCTTGAACTTTTAAAGATATGCTTCGAACACATTGACGTCTCTGAATTTAACGATGAACTGTTTATTGTGAATGGTAAAGATATTATAGAATCCATCTCATTAAATGTCCTTTTGTTCATAAATATTTGTAACTATTACAGTAACTTATTTGAGACAACTAGATTTTTAACTCTAGGAACACTAAAGAATCAATGGAGATTAAAACATTTGCAGAAAATTATTCCTGTATTTGGAGAATTGTTTCAAGACTTGGATGCATACCCTGAAGTCGAGCAATTCGGTCTCTCTTATCTATTCAAAGTACTGAAACAGATATCGTTCCTTGACGATAAGTCGTACTTCAGCGAATTAGACAAAACCTTCATCAAAATCTCTAACTCGAATAAATATCTCGTGGACTTGCTGTCATTTGTGGATCCCGAGTACTTATATGAATATCACACAGATATAATTAAATCCAGAGGCCATGTTGCTCCAAGTGAAATTACTATCTTGAGAAATTTGATCAGTAATGAGAATTGTTTTGAGTTGATTAAGAAGAATATAAATGCTGAAGATTTCCTTTTGATGCCGTACTTGGAGCAAATGGTGATCTTGCAAAAGATGTCTCAATATAAGTACTCATCCAGTTTTCTTTTGATGAATTTACCAAAGGTTATGTCCAATCTAATATCGAAGGATCAAACAGAAATCACTGAACCAGAAACGGCAGATCTCAGGTTGGAAGTTGTTGAAAATCTCCTGGCCTCTGAAGTTGATGAATTAAGTGTATGGTATGAACCTTTGAGAGGTCTTTTGACAAGAATAAATAACGGTGGAGCTACTAAAACCATAGGAACGAAGATAGAGTCTTCATTTTCTTGAGGTTTGATATATATAGTAAATACCTAAACTCTTCAAGTAAAATTATGACTAATATTGCTTTGATATTGTATTTTATGGAATTATCATGAATCATCAAGTTCTAGTTTCCCCACTTGATAGCCTTATATATGTAATCTACATCACCCCAGTCATCTCTTCCTTTATCTAACCTTTCATTAACACTGACTAAATTGTGAGAGTCTAAGAGATGCCATAACCGGGCTCTTTCCTCACTATATCTTTCTCTAACAGGAATCTGCAAATGGCAGACACCATCATCTTTCAAAAATTTGCTGATCATATTAACAACCCAATCAGGATGTTGTGGTGAGTAAATTGGATCCGCTACCAGTATGAAGTCGAATCTCTCGTCACTATAACTACTGGTAAAACTAGTTGGATCAGTCCAATCTAGTACATCTGCCCTGACAAAACTGTCCAATTCATTAATCGTAACATTTTTTTTCAAATTATCTACAATCTCTGGAAGATCCGTTAGGTATATCTCTGAGCTTATGTCCTTGTAAATTGATGATCTCCATTTCTCGGCCCAGGCTATACCAACCAGTCCCGTTCCTGCACCTAGCTCAAGGGTCCTGATGTGGTTACTCTTTATATCCAAAGCCTCGTTGTGTAAAAGATCCACAACAATGTCGGCGAGAACAAGAGAAGACCCCCAGGTCTTCCAACCCAAATTGTCGGCAGTTAGTGATGGCTCATGAAGCCGTATCACTTTGTCCAAGTTGTTAAGTTTGAAATCACGGCTGATTGCAGGCTGTGCTGTTCTTCCACAGTTCTCGGCTATCCTCAGACTCACCTCTTTCAGCACAAGTTCACCTGTGCTGTCCTTTTTCGATGGGTTCTTATCATAATGCTGTAATATAGAGGTGTAGTACCCAAGCAAAGAGTCCCTAGAGCATATCTGGGGAACCTTGGGTATATTCCTCAACAACTTCTCCCTAGTGTCTAGATGTGTATTGGGCCACGATACGGCGTACCATTCCACCAATTGATCTAACAACGCCAAATCATCGAATTCCACCAGGTCCTTGTCATCTGCACCAAAGTTTACCTGGCTTATTGGCCGTAGCAACTTCATAACACACAACAGCACCTCGGAAGGCGCATAAAAACATGACGGCAGCTCCAAGACATCAACTAAGTAGTCCTCGTCGTCCTCCACACTATCAACTTGTGTTTCCACAGTTTCATGGCATTCCACAACAGGAACCTCCCGGACTGGCTCTTCCTCAGCAGTATACAAATCCAATGGGTCAAACATGTAGGAGTACGTTATGGTTTGGTAGCAATTTGCATTTGGGCGTTGGGTGACCGTTTTGCGATGAGCTCATCGCTGAAATTTTTTTTTCAGTGTTGAAATTTTTCAGCTATGGGCTACAAAAAAGGGACTGATTCATTACCAAAACCCAAAACTGTTACAGAGAACTGGGAAGTTTACGACGGAATAACGATGTCAGAAGATAACCAGAGGCGGCAGGGTGCTACGGGTGCTACGGGTGCTACGGGTGCATTTCCAGACGCCCGGAGCCGGGCGATCAGCAGCGTGAGCAAGGATTCGCAGGCGTCGGGAAATCTCAGCAACTTCTCTCGTATGTACAATGTATCATCAGAGATCGTGCCGCAGACGTTAACACATCCCGATGAGGAGTCTGGTGTTAAGAAAGCTGCGTCGGTGGAGAACAGCAGCTCTGTGCCGAGGTGGTCGCAGGTTGGGTTCCAGTCGATCTTCCAGGGAGGAAACAACTCGGGCCCCATGCGGATGCGGAACTCTAGCGACTCGTTTGGTGACGAGATCAAGTTCCAGAAGCTGCGGAACACTGCATCGGTGGATCGGTTTGACACGCGAGGGAGAGGTATGGATGACTCGAAGATCACGGAGGAAGAGCCCTACCAGGAAAGTCTGTATAGCAACGGTTCGCAAGCTACTAAGGAGAAACGGAGGATATCGCTGTTTGGTAACAAGAGGGAGAACAGTAGTCCCTTGCTAAAGAGTGAGAGGAAGTCTGGCCTGTTCAAGCCCAAGGCCACGAAGAGTACGTCGAGTATGAACAGTCACCTGCTCAATTCCCCCAGTGCGGGCTCAAAGAATAAGCATAACCCATTCTCTAAGATGGCACGGAAACTGCTCTCCTCGAAGAGCCACAAGAATATAGGCAGTGGAGACACGGAGACGGTCCCTCAAAACTCATTCAGTAAGTTTTTGCATGCATCGTACGGTAAACACAGGGTATCCTCGCAATTCATACATACCGCGGGTGGTTTGATAGATTCTGCCAGGTCAGTGCATTCTTTCAGTCCCTCGATGGCCAATTTGCCGAACGACACACCGATGTCAATCAATGTGACGGACGATATGGTTGAATCTGCTAATGTGGCCATGTTGCATGATCTCTTGAAAAATTTGTCGTCATTAGAGGCAAACTATAAAGGTTTCACTTCACAGGAGTTGCATATCCTGGCGGGAAACATATGGGGTATTTATTGTGGTGTTATTATAGAGTTATTTAAGATGCAAAGGGTGTGGCAGTTACCGGCAAAGATTGAGGATATCAACCGTATTCTGGACTTCTACATTGTGATCAAGACCGAATCCAAGGCAGCTGTCTCTCATAAGAAGTTTTTATCTGAAATTGAGGAGTTTCTGACGACATCGCTGTATATCTTGGAGAATCAGATTGTGTTTAATTACAGTAACGAGGAAACCATGAACACTGCGTTGAAAAGAGTTGGTGTGATATGGCAGGTGTTCTACCAGCAGGTATACTTCGACGTGCTATCGGTGTTCTTGCCATTGGAGAAGATCACAAAGAAGTTTTCTAGGTACTCCGGTGGGCTCTCCCAAGAGGGTAGCAAGCATTCATTCCTGACTATAGACTATTTATTGCTGAAGTGTTTCAGAGACTCTATTATCCTGCCGTATTACCAAAATTTCATCCACAGCAATGACGGAGCAAGCAAGAGTTTCCAACAGTACATCTTCAACGAGGAAGAGGAGAGCGGTGTCACCGAGCATGACAAGCTGACATTGTTACAGTGTTTCGGTATCCTGGAGACCATCCAAGGTAACGACAGAAGCCAAGTCATCATCGATGAACTGCTGGAAGGTATAAGAATGAGTATTTAAAAAGAAAGTAAAGCAGGACTTTACTATAAATAAGAAAAATAACATACGTAGATATAATCTAATCATCATGTTGGTTTTGGTGATAATCACATGATTTCTCGGTGATCACCGACATCTCGGTGTGTGATGGGGATGAAAGGGAGGGTGCCTTATGTGTGTGCTATATAAAGAGCTGCCCATCTCAAATATTCTGATATCAAACAGTAAAAGAAGGAATAAAAGTATATCAAATGATGTTGCGTACATGTATGAGCCAGTGTCGGGCGACGGTGAGAGTGAGACCTGTGTTTGGAATGCTCTCATCGACTACCGGGACCAGAAGTCTGAACACAGAGAGACAGCCAAGTCCACCAAAGTTGCCCCGTGAAGAACAAGAGGAGTTTGAAAGACTGCAGAGGATAGCGCACTCGCAGGAGGCAATAGACGAGTACAACCGCAAGATCAAGGCTGACCCAACGAAAGAGAGTTTGAACAACGAGCTATTGACCAAGAACGATATCGGTGCGTTCTCGCCTGAGTTCTCCAAGACCATCCCTGAGTTTGAAGGTGATGTTAACCCAAAGACAGGCGAAATCGGTGGTCCAAAGCAGGACCCGTTGAAGCACGGCGATTACTCCTTCAACGGTAGAGTCACCGACTTTTAAGTTATGTATATAGTGTTTTCATAAAAAAAAAGATAAAAATATTCCAGTTAGTTTTGTTTATTATTTATATGTGTGCTATGTACAAGGTATGTTTCGGGGATTCACAGCTGGTTCAGGAAGTTGCGCTGCTTTATCTTCTCTCTGTTGGCCTGTCTGATCTGCTTCTTCCTCAGCTTCAAAGTGTCTTCGGAGACCTCCAGTTTGGAGGCATCGACAGCAGTGTTCTTGTCCAGCACACTCCAGAGCCACCCAGGGTACTCGCTGTCCTCCAGTGCAATGGGGTCCTTGCCGGTCTTCTTGATGTTCAGGTTCAGCACCGTCCCGGCCTTGCAGGACGACTGAAGCCTGGCAACCGAGCTGGAGAAAGTCCTAGAGAATCTAATCATAGCGTGTGTGTGTCTGTGTTGTTGGTTTGTGGTCTGTTCTGTTTGTTTGTGTGTTGTATGTTTTGTGTCTTTTGTACCCTCACAATTTTTTTTTTCAGTCCCTTTGCAGCAGCCCGTTTTCGAGGCAGCGATGAGCTATTTGCGATGAGCAGTTGCAAAGTTCCAGCACTTCACAACGCAATTGGAGCTCTGCAAGCACAGCTATACAAGATTTACAATGGCTGACTACGACCCGTACTTGCTGGAGGAGAACAAGACCGCGGCTCTGCAGGCAGAGATCGACGACACCGTCGACATTATGCGCAACAACATCAACAAAGTGGCCGAGCGTGGCGAGATGCTGAGCTCTATCGATGACAACGCTGACAACCTGGCCGTGTCTGCCCGCGGGTTCAAGCGTGGTGCCAACCGTGTGCGGAAGCAGATGTGGTGGAAGGACCTGAAGATGCGGATGTGTCTGTTCCTGGCCGCAGTGCTGCTGCTGGTGGTCATCATCGTTCCCATCGTGGTGCATTTCAGCTAGAATATATACATTTGTACATATCTTATTTTATTGTAATATACAGTTTATAATTTCGGACGTTATTGCGAGGGAGTGGCCTATATAAAGGGAGGCCTTCTCCGGATTTTTGTGGGTTCTTTCTTCTTGTACAACAACCACAACAAAACAGCAATAAGAAATGTCATCTCTGGTTAAACAGGTAAGGTTTGGTGGCTCTGGCCTGAAAATATCACCAATTTTGATTGGGTGTATGTCCTATGGTTCGAAGCAATGGGCGAACTGGGTTATGGAGGACAAGAAGGAGATATTCTCGATCCTGAAGCATGCCTACGATCGGGGCCTGCGGACCTACGACACTGCTGACTTCTACTCCAACGGGCTGAGCGAGCGGTTGCTCAAGGAGTTCATGGAGACTTACAACATCAGGAGGGAGACCGTGGTGATCATGACCAAGCTGTACTTTGGTGTCGATGAGACACTGGACCTGCACCACGCCAACCAAGTGACCCCGGAGCAGGAATTGGACTTGGTCAACCAGCGTGGGCTGTCCAGGAAGCATATCATTGACGGTGTGAAGAACAGCTGCGAGAGACTCGGCACCTACGTCGATGTGCTGCAGATACACCGTCTGGACCACGACACCCCGATGAAAGAGATCATGCGGGCGCTGAACGACGTTGTAGAGCAAGGCTACGCACGGTACATTGGTGCCTCGTCGATGCTTGCCACTGAGTTCGCCGAGCTCAACTTCATTGCGGATAAGCACGACTGGTTCCAGTTCGTCTCGTCGCAGTCCTACTACAACCTGATGAACCGTGAGGACGAGCGTGAGCTGATCCCGTTTGCGAAGAGACACAACATCGCTTTGATTCCATGGTCTCCAAACGCCCGTGGTATCCTGACCAGGCCACTGGAGCAGACCACAGACCGTATCAAGAGCGACCCTACGTTCAAGTCGCTGGACCTACACCAATTGACCGAGGAAGACAAGGAGATCGTGAGACGCGTCGAAGAAGTAGCCAAGAGACACGCGGTGTCCATGGCCGTGGTATCCACCGCCTGGGTGCTCAGCAAGGGATGCAACCCCATCGTGGGGCTGAACTCTACCAAACGTGTAGACGAGGCCATAGAGGCCATCAACTTCAAACTGCCCCAGGAAGACATAGAATACCTGGAGGAACCATATAGACCAAAGAAAGTGTACCGCTAAATAGAATTATAATCCCAGTTACTCAAATGGGGGGGGTCGTTTTGTGATTGTACTATTCATCCGTTTATACGCATACTCACGTTCTTTCGTCGTTGGTGATATGTTAATATATAATAAAATACGATTTCCACGTGTAACATCCAGATCGTCTTTTTCTTTCGTTTTTTTCCGTTCCGTGGAACAAAAAAAATGGATTCGGCGTTGTGTGTCGGCCGATTAAAAGCACCATCATCGGCCGACAGAAGTGTTAGGGTCATCGGCCGAGCAGAACTGCTAAGGTCATCGGCCGAACAGTGTGTCAATTGATGGTGGTAAAAAATAAAATTGTCGGCCGACGAGATCGGCTGATACCTCTCTCTGTCGGCCGACGATTATTTTAGCAATAATTATACGGGTGAAACCCTTAAAAAGGTTTGAATTGAATATTTGGCAAACCGTATATAAGGGAGGTCTTAATTGATTCAGTATTTCATTTTGTTTTCCATCTTGCAATTTGGTATAACAAATCAACCCAAAGGTTTATAATATATACAAGAAAATTAAAGATGTCTAACGCTAACACTACTGTTTTTGTCTCCGGTGCTACTGGTTTCATTGCCCAACACGTTGTCAGACAATTGTTGGATCAAGGCTACAAGGTTATTGGCTCTGTTAGGTCTACTGAGAAGGGTGACCACTTGAAGAATGTTATTTTCAAGGATGGCGACTTCTCCTACGAGATTGTCAAGGACATCGCTGCTCCAGATGCCTTCGAAGGTGTCTTTGCCAAGCACGGTAAGGAAATCAAGGTTGTCTTGCACACTGCCTCTCCATTCCACTTCAACACCACCAATATTGAGAAGGACTTGTTGCTCCCAGCTATCAACGGTACTAAGAGCATTTTGGAGTCAATTAAGAAGCACGCTGCTCAAACCGTCGAAAGAGTCGTGATCACTTCCTCTTTGGCTGCCAATTCCTCAATCAAGATGATGACTAACCCAGCCAACACCATTACCGAGGAGTCCTGGAACGACGACACCTGGGAGTCCGCCCAGTCTGACCCACTAAATGGCTACTGTGCCTCCAAGAAGTTCGCCGAGGAGGCCGCTTGGGACTTCTACAACAAGAACAAGGACACTGTCAAGTTCAAGTTGTCTATCGTCAACCCAGTCTACGTCTTCGGCCCACAAAACTACGTCGAGCCAGGTAAAAAGGTTTTGAACACTTCCTCTGAGGTCATCAACAACTTGGTCCACTTAAACAAGGACGACGAAGTTCCTCAAGTCTTCGGTGGCCACATCGACGTCCGTGACGTCGCCAAGGCCCACTTGCAAGCCTTCCAAAGAGACGAGTTGATCGAACAGAGACTGTTATTGTGTGCCGGTATGTTCAGCACCCATCTGCTACTTGCCATGATCCGCGAGCAGTTCCCACAACTAAAGGACAAGCTGCCTGTCGGCAAGCCAGAAATTGGCGAAGAATGGATGAAGGCCAGCCAATGTACCATCGACAACTCCAAGACCAAGAAGCTGCTCGGCTACGAGTTCATCGACTTGAAAAAGGACCTACAGGACACCGTCTCCCAAATCCTGGAAGCCGACGCCAAGAGCAACTAATCAATTAAATATTCTTTATAGCAACGCATATATTTAGGCTATAGAAACCAATAGATATCTTTCTTTTATTGCGTTTTGTATTACAAGTTATGTTATTTGTCTTAATGTACGGCAAATAAGTGTGACTATACGTTTGTACGAGAAAGTGGATGAGTTGTTAAGAAACTGGCGTTAAGGGGTGGTGGGATTAATTGAATCATGTTTGATGATTAATTGTAATTGATCTAGCATTTGTTGGTTATATCAAGGTTTAAAGGAAGGATACATAGCTAGAAGATGTATAGACAGCAACGGACGCTGGAGGAGCGGAATTATGATCCGCAGTTTAAGCCCGTGAAGGGGATTTACGAGGACCGGTTGCGGCAGTTTATCGACCGTGGTGGACCGTACCCACACCAGAACTTGCCTAAGTTCTACGATATTGAGCGGGTTGGACTGGGTTCTGATAATGTCAAGGTGCAATGGTGGCAGGTTCCGTTTGAGGAAGGGAGCTCGCCGGTCTCACCGGACAAGAGGCCGTCTTGGAAGTCGATTATTGAGAGGGACCAGAAGGGGGAATTGGATTTCAAGGATGCCTATATTGGCCAGCCATTTGGTCCTAGTTGGACGACCACTTGGTTCAAGGTGAAGCTGCAGCTTCCATCCCACTGGGTTGGCAAGCGGGTATTGTTTGATTGGGATTCGTCTAATGAAGGTATAGTGATTGACCCCGAGACGTTAATCCCTGCCACAGCTTTCTCTGGTAACGAGAGAACAGAGTATCAATTGCCAAAAAATGAGTCCGGCGAGTACTTCTTCTACATTGAGTGTGGTAACAACGGTATGTTCGGTTGTGGTGCAGGTTCCACTATTAACCCACCAGATATGAACAGGTTCTTCACTTTGGTTAAAGCAGATATTGTGCTACCAGACTGGGATGCTCGTGCTTTGCGTATTGACTTCTGGATGCTGGGTGATGCAGCTAGAGAGCTGCCAGATGATTCTTGGCAAAAGCACAAGGCTAGACAGGTCGGTAACATGGTTATGGATCTGTTCGATCCAGAGGATAGGGCCAGTGTGGTTAAATGTAGGGAGCTGTTGCACAAGGAGTACATGGATGATTTTGCAGATTCTCACAAAGTGTACCAGCATGGCTCTGATGTTATGACTACTGTCTACGGTATTGGTAATTGTCACATCGATACAGCCTGGTTGTGGCCATTTGCTGAAACTCGCAGAAAGATCGTCAGGTCATGGGCCTCTCAATCTACTTTGATTGATGAGTTCCCAGAGTATCAGTTTGTCGCTTCTCAAGCACAACAATTCAAGTGGTTGCTGGAAGACCACCCAGATTTTTTTAAAAAGGTTCTTGTTCCAAAGGTTCAATCAGGGCAATTCATCCCAATTGGTGGCTCTTGGGTTGAAAATGATACCAATATGCCTTCTGGTGAATCACTGGCTAGACAATTCTTCTTTGGTCAAAGATTTTTCATCAAGCACCTAGGAACCAAGACACAGGTGTTTTGGTTACCTGACACCTTTGGTTACTCTTCCCAGGTGCCTCAAATTTGTCGTCTATCGGGTATAGACAAGTTCTTGACTCAAAAACTATCTTGGAATAACATTAATAGTTTCCCACACTCCACTTTCAACTGGGCCGGTATTGATGGCTCACAATTACTGACTCATATGCCACCTGGTAACACTTATACAGCTGACTCTCACTTTGGAGACGTCTTACGCTCCTCTAAACAAAACAAAACTACTGAATTTTACCAAGCTGGTTTAATGTTATATGGTAAAGGTGATGGTGGTGGTGGTCCAACCAGAGATATGTTGGAGAAAATGAGAAGGATTAGATCCATCTCTAACCGCAACGGTAATATTATTCCAAAGCTAGATGTTGGTAAATCAGTTGAAGATTTCTACGAGGATGTCTTGAAGAAAACTGACAATGGTTGGAATTTACCTACTTGGAATGGTGAGTTGTATTTTGAATTCCACAGAGGTACATACACCAGTCAGGCAAGAACTAAGAAACACATGAGATTCTCTGAGATTAAGATTCATGACTTGGAATGGATTGCCACCAAAACTTCCATATTATGCCCTGAATACAAATACCCAATAAATGAAATTAATAAGTTATGGGAGGATATTCTATTGTGTCAATTCCATGATGTGTTGCCAGGATCTTGTATTGAAATGGTCTACAAGTATGAAGCAATTCCTAGATTGGAAGATGTTATTGAAAATTGTGATAAATTGATAGATCAAGCCCTTCAGCATTTGCAAAAAGACTCTAAGTCAATGGTCAATATGACAACTTTGCCATGGTCAGAGGTCCCTGAAGAAAAGGCAGAAGCATCTCAGGCTAAGAAGTTTTTTGCCTCGGTTAAGGATAAGGGTGAGTTCATTGTCTTGGCCAATGGTAAATGGACTTTGACCATCGATAAGAAGAGAGGTATCATTACAAGCTTGATTGACTCTGTTAATGATATTGAATACTTGGATACCAAGAATGGTAGAAACAAGCATGGTGCTAACCAATTTGTCATCTTCGATGATAAGCCATTATCCTGGCAAGCATGGGATACTGAACTTTACTCCGTTAACCAATTTACTTACTTGGAAGAGGCCGATGAAGTTAAGATCAGCTGTGACAGTGGCCACGAATGTACTGTTGAGTCTATCTTTACCATCTCACAAAACTGTAAGGTTAAGACCAGTGTTACTTTAAAGTCCTGCGATGAAGAACATGCTGATGAAAGTATTATTCACATCAAGACCAATGTAGAGAACTGGGAAAGTGAAAACAAGTTCTTGAAGGTTGAATTCCCAGTCAATATCAGAAACGAATACGCTTCGTATGAGACCCAATTTGGTATCACTAAGAGGCCAACTCATTACAACACCTCCTGGGATGTGGCCAAGTTTGAAGTCTGCAACCACAAATTCGCTGACTACTCTGAGTACACTAAGGGTGTTTCCATTTTGAATGACTGTAAGTACGGTTTCTCTGTTCACGGTAATTTGATGAGATTGTCCCTATTGAGGTCACCTAAGGCTCCAGACGCACATGCAGACATGGGTTCTCACGAAATTAACTACGCCATCTACCCACACAAGGGTGGCCTCAGTGCCGCCACGGTGAAGGCAGCCATTGACTTCAACTACAAGTACAACTACCCAGTGTCCAAGAAGTTGGTTTCACAATTGAAGGACATCTTGACTATCGAGGGTGAGCCAAACGTCATCCTCTCAAACTTGAAGCGTGGTGAAGACGATGAAGAGTTGAACTCCGACTACTCTTTCAAGCCATGCAAGGGAAGAAGTGTAGTGGCCAGAGTCTACGAGTCTCTAGGTGGTGAATCCCGTGCCACTCTGAAGACCTCCTTGCCAATCAGAGAGGCCTACTTGATCGATAACCTGGAATTAGACTCTTACAAGGACGTTAAATTCCACAAGGTCGGCGACAACTACGAGATACCGATTGAACTAAAACCATTCCAAATAGCTTCCTACAAACTGGTTTTTTAAATACTATGTATTGCTCTACTATCTGAAAATTATTATTTCTCTTTTTTTTATGACTATTATATATTTTGGTGATGCAAAGCTTTTCTTGAACAATGGGCATTCTCCGCAACAATTTTTCTGTGAAAAATCAAGACGATTTGACTGAAATTTCCAATTATTTTGGATGTTATATCAATTTTATATTGCAATGACGTAGTTTTGCAGATTTGAATCCTGCTGAGAAGTACCAGCGTCTAAAAAGAAGCCACTTGAGCCATGCAGTTCACGGAAAAGATGAGACAGAAACATCTGAAGTTTTTAGAGAGGCATTTGCAGATTTTACCAGCTCATCACCAAGGTCACGATGTGAATAAGATGGCTATTCTGTTCTACAGTTTCCAGAGCTTGAGTTGTCTTGGTGTCGAGGTGCGGGAACAATATAAGGACAATATCCCGTGGATCAAATCGCATTACGTGACGCTAGATGTGGGTGACAATCATGATGAAAGGATTTCTGGGTTTGTTGGTAGTCTGAACATGAAGATCGGTGAATTGGTGACGATGAATCTGTCAAATACGCTGTTTGCGTTGTTAATACTTACCGTGTTTCAGGAGTATGAATATATACGTGATACTTTGGATCACAAGACATTGGGACACCTAGTTAGAAAGTGTCAGCTGCCCGATGGATCATTTAAATCATGTCTGGACTACAGTGGTAACGGTATCTCTCCTGTCGATGGAGAGGACCTCCGGTACTCCTACATGGCGGTGGCTATCTTGTATATAATGGGGTGCAGATCGCGTGAGGATTTCAGTGAATATATTGACGTGAAGGGCGTGGAAGATTATATATTGTCGCAGAAATGTCCCGAGGGTGCATTTGGTCAATATGGGGAGGCCCATGCAGGCTATACATCGTGTGCTGTATCGACACTCTACCTCCTGGGGTCAATAAAGAAGTTACCGGAGTCCTATATCGACAAGACACTCCTGTGGTTGTCCAACAGACAAGTCTCTTCTGATTCAGTTATGAAGCACCAAGAAGATCATAACCCGTTCTTTGATATTGATGATCATGGAGGTTTTCAAGGCCGTCCTAATAAATTTGCAGACACTTGTTATGCTCTTTGGTGCTTAAACTCAATTCAACTGCTGACACCAGAGTGGGAGTTGTACTATGACAAACCTGCTGTGGAACACTACCTCATGGAAGTTACACAGAATAAGATGATTGGTGGATTCAGCAAAAATGATGCAGATGACCCCGACCTATACCATACTTGTCTGGGTATATCATCACTGACACTAATGGATTCCAACTTAAATGGTGCATTGTGCGTGCCGAAGGACTTGGCCAGTGGGCTCTTAGTTTGATGACAAAGTTACTTTCATTACTATTACTGTTTTTTCGTTATATAAATTTTATTTTTCTAATGAATATATTAATGAGTTATGTTTTGCATGTAGTCGATAACGTCGCTGATGTTAACACAAATAGTTACCGGTTCGATATTCAGCCTCGGGTAGCAATACGTTACAATCTCACTGTTGTCCACCCAGAAAGACTTGAATAGAAGGTTGTTTATAACATTTCTACTCTCTATAGTGGTGGAGTTAGGATGACTCAATTTCGAGCCGTCTATTGTCTTCAGATCAAAATTGAGTCCCACACCAAGATATTTTGTATAACACTCTTTCAAAGACCAGTAGAACGCAAATTTAGTCTTCATAGTGGATAAATCGGTCTCTTTGGCAAGCTCAGCATACTCACCGACAGACAGCACTTCTTTGTAAAGGACCAGGTCACCGATGGAGGTGAAATCGTTTGTAGAGGCGATATCAATACCGACTTCTAACCCATTGATGGATTTTTCCGGCTTCACAACAAACATACACACATATTTCTCCCCGTTAGTCATGCTAAATTGTGCCAGAGACTCTTCCAAATATGGTTTACCGTACTTACCAGCACTAAAACGTACCTCCTCGCGACCAGTTTCAATCCGCGAGACACAAAGCTGAAGTAGCCGGTTACTCAAAGCAACATACCGGTCATGGGCCACTCTCTTGCCGTTGACCTTAGCCTGTGCCACGAGTGGAAGCAACCGTAATGCCTCTTCGTAGCTGAAATCATCAGCAAATAGTTGGTCCTCAACCGTACATATCACTACAACCGCATGAGCAGACCCTGAAAGCGCTACCAATTGATCCATTCCATTGATACCGGTCTAGTCTTGTGCTGTTTTGGTGTTTCGGCGTTAGTCATCTCTTGACGTTTTGCTTTGCTTTGCTTTGCTTTTGTTTTTTTTTCAAGCAAAAGCTCATCGCAAAGGAGAGGAGGGGTATAAAAAAGAGCAAGACGTATTCTTCTTCAAGAACTTCCATAAAATTTTATCTTGAAGACAAAAGACAGCAACAAAACATGGTTGATCAAGACAGGAAGGAGTTGTTTGACTCTGCTGTGGCGTTTCTTGGTGATCCCGGGATTAAGGATGCGCCCTTGACAAAGAAGATTGAGTTTTTAAAGAGCAAAGGGCTCAGCGAAGAAGAAGTTGAGCTAGCTTTACAGGAGGCTAAAGGCCAGGGCCAGGGCCAAAGTGCTGACAGTGGTGATAATATGGTAAGGTCAAGAGGTGGACGTGAGTATATGTATGAGGCAGTGCCTCCGCCATTGCCTAGGCGTGATTGGAAGGACTATTTCATCATGGCTACAGCAACAGCTGGACTGTTGTACGGTGCATATGAGGTAACGAGGCGGTATGTAATTCCAAACTTGCTTCCGGAGTCTACTTCTAAACTGGAGCGTGACAAGGAGGAGATCAAGCAGGAATTTGAAAAAGTTGATAAAGTGCTAATGGCTATCCAAGGGGAGCAAAATGAGTTCAAGGAGAAAGAGCAAGAGAAATTAGGAGAGCTGGATGAAGTCATTTCTGAGCTGAAAGCTGCGCTGAAGGATACTACACACACCAAGGAGAAGATGGAGGACGATTTTAGGCTGTTGAAACTGGAGATCACCTCGTTGCAGAACAGCATTGACAAGTTCATGACGGATAACTCTAGTGTCAGGGAGATTGAGACGCTGACACGTGAAGTACAGTCGCTAAAGAACCTCATCAACGTGGCAAAGGGTAACAATAATAATGAAACTCCCGTGCCAAAGAAATCGCTGTCACCAGGGAGACTTCCAGGTGTCGATGCCATCCCATCTGCAGCGGACATCTTAGCGAAGATGAATCTAGGCACAGACAGCAAGGTTGATGACTCGCAGACGACGGAAAAGCCTATCAAGAAGTCCCAGGATAACATGATCGACTCGTCTGAGTTTATTCCAGAGTGGCAGAGAGCTTCATCTAGCTCACCAAAGGATGATATCCCAGAATGGCAAAAGAGTAAGGACAAGTCCAGCTCTAAAGTTGATATCCCAGACTGGCAAAATAGTTTACAACAGGAAAGTGGCCAGTAATTTTCGCTTTCAAGAAAATAAATAAAACACAATGTTTGTCATATATAAATGCATGTAAAAAATAAGATATGTACAAAGCTATACCCTGTTTTTGTTGAAGTTGTTTTGTGTGTAATCTACAGTGTTCTACCACATACAACATAATCGTTTTATACAAGAAAGTGTTTTCATGGTGGTATATCCCTGTTAAATTACATTGTAAGTGGGTATTCTCATGGTTTTGTGATTGTGACGCTACGGTATATTTTGTTGTTGTATTGTGTTGTTCTACTACAATGTCCTACTACAAAAGCACATAATCGTGCACTATTTCATAAATTTACATGTCAAAATTCTGGAATTCACTTATCATTTTGCTAACAAAACCACGTAAAAGTACTGTAGTTTTCTACAAAAGGGGGAACCCATGGCGTAACGCATGATTAAGAGAGTACTGATTGTGTCATGGCTGTACTGCAGACAGTATGATATAAAATACACCATCACAGTATTGAGCTCAAGCTATATGACGCTGTATACTAAACTGTGAAAAGCTGTGTATACTAGACTGTATGTTGTGTTGTATGCTGTACTGTGATGTTACCATTTCGTACGCCACGATAATGTAGTAGCTCAGCTGCTTTTTCTGTCGAGATCACCAATTTTTGCTAACAAAACCCCGTACAAAAACAGCCATTTTTAACCGTTCTAAGGGGGTACCCTTGGTGGATTTGCTGATTTTTGTTGATTCAGCTGTTACAGCATAAAATACAGCGTATTGTATTGTATTATTGTACTGTATTATTATTTTACTGTATATCGTTGTATTGTTACTGTACTGTATTATATATCGTTGTATCTTAGTTATTGCTGTGTCTGTGCTGTTCTACATCATACTACAAACGTATTTCGGTTAACTAATACAATATTGCTGTATAAAACTCGTGCATGTGAGTACTCTCTGATATTATTTGTACACGTTTTTTTTGATCTGTGCTGTGAAATAGCGTAATATGGCTTGAACGTGATGTTTCGTATAATATTACACATTGCATTTCTGAATTTTTTTTTTTTTTTGGCAGTGAGAGCTTCATTTTTTTTTTTCACAGGCAAATTTGGGCCCTTCTTTAGCCCAAAATTGATCAATTTTTGGGTGTTGCTGGACTAAAATAAGGATTAGTACTACGCAATTGAGGAGTGAAGTGTTCAGATTCGTACATATTACTTGTCAGGCCCTTTTTGTTCAAATTTTTTTACCCCATTTCCGCCCATTCTTCAGTTTGATCTCGAGAAAAGAAGAAAAAAGAGAGAGGATTGTTGTAACATAACAAGAATTTAAAAGAACAAATGGAGACTAAGTCGGTATCTACGCTAGCTCTGCGGTGTGCTGAGAGGAAGCTGGCGGCTTTGGATTTTCTGAATTTATATAAAGAGTTCTTTAATGAACGATTTCCTACAAGTACCATTGAGTCAGAGAGCGTGAATACCACAGAGGACAACATTGATGAGAAAGATGCCAACGGAGATACGAGCAAAAGTCAGATTGGTGAAAATTCGAGT
Organism: Nakaseomyces nivariensis; assembly: GCA_017309295.1. NCBI lineage: Eukaryota > Fungi > Ascomycota > Saccharomycetes > Saccharomycetales > Saccharomycetaceae > Nakaseomyces > Nakaseomyces nivariensis. Next base: position 76,272 of record JAEVGP010000013.1, read on the forward strand.
GAAAGACCTGCTGTGGTGTTGGCTTCGGAGTTTTTCCAGTTGTTGAATACAGGTAAATCAGTTCTCCTAGCGGATTATGTTGTAGAAGTGCTGTTCGTAAACTATTATTCGGAGTTGGTAAGGGAGTACTTGCCTAAACTAAAAGACATTAAGAACACGGAGATCTTAGTGCATTTTTTCTCAAAGAGTTGTGCATTTTTTGTAAACTTGACAGATGATCTCGTCATTACACAATTGAACAAGGACCTAAACGCAACAATAATACCATGCATATTGGAGTTCCAATTCAATGATATGAAAAATGAACTTCTAGTCGCTATTGCGAAGTTCTTACAAGCTGTACTAAAATACGCACCACAGCCAATTCAGATTAACTCAGATTCTTATAGAGATAATGCATTCGCATTGACGAAGAAGTTATCTACCTTAAACAAGATTCTCTCGAAGAGGTTAGGAACTGTGTTAGAGAGGAAAATACATTTTAAAGAAAATTCAGGACCATTTTCAAAAGATTCCGTAGTAGATTTTGATAATTCGCCTTCCATTACGTCACCACAATTCATTTCAAGTCCCCTTCACACCTCTAAAGGGACTGTACAATCTACGGGCCATTCTGCTATAAAATATAAAGACATGAAGTTGCTTAGATATTATAAAAACATATGGTTGAATAGTAAACTGATGAAATGGCAACCGATTGACTCGGAATTTCTTTCAAGGTATTCTGCTATAAAGGCATCTTTGTACGAGGATCAGGTAAACTCAATACAAAATGTTGACTCACTATTCATTGATTTAATCGAGACTTCATTCACCTGCTTTGCGCAGTTTGTGAGTAATAAACTATACCACCAATCTAATTCAACTTACAACATATTGGAATATAAATGGATCCTCTTTTTATCAAAATCTTTGCCATTACTAATATCAAAAAACTCTTCAAGAAGTGCGCATGTGATATCTACAGCACTGGATAATATTGATGATAAAGCAATTAAAGCAATTAGAACCTACTATACCGAGAAATTGGATGGGAGAAATAGAAATGATGACTTATTTGATGATTATCCTTCCACAAGTCTGGATATCAGACACGATTTTATCAAATCCCTAGTGATGTTAGGTGTTGTCCCCCCAGCATTCATTAATAATTATCTTCAGGAGGATCAAATGTTTGATTCAAAATCTTTAGCAGTGACAGATGACTTAATGTACACAAATCAACAAGGTATCCAAGAAGTAGTTTCTGACATAAAATCTTTTATTCGAAACTCACTCGAGACATTAGAGATGGAAACTATATCAGAGGATCCGTCTGAGACAAAAAATGGTTTATTCCAAGTATTTCTAAATTTTGAATCGGTATCACCAACCAAGCAAGTTGAACTAGCTAATAGCAGTGTTGAAATACTACAGGAAGCTAGTCAATCATTTGACTACAATACTATCGTTAAATTAACGGCATTACTCTCATTTAATTTCTCCCATTCCCTGACGTCAATTCTCATGTATGTAACACCAAAATCCTTCGCAAAAGTGTATCTTGAATACATTGATACTGTATGGAGTTCTCAGGTAGCTAATAAATCGGATGAAAGCGGTGAATCTCAATTTGAAAACATTAATATCGCTATGTCTTTTAGTTGGTCAATTTTAATGTTAACAATCCTGGTGAAGCAATACAAAATCAACTTTTTGGAATTATATCCAAACTGCTCAAGCGAAAAGATCAAATCCTCATTTGCGATTCGTTTTGTGGAGAATTTACCAGATATATCTGATTTGTTTTTCATAGATGAGAAGCGTTCTGATGATCCTGAGATACAAGTCAAATCCCATAAACTAGTACGTGATTGGTTAAACGATTTATTTGTTAATGGATCATTATCAGATGCTTTGTTACAGGACATAGAACCAAAGCAACTAGCAATTTTGGTACCATATATCTTTAAACAAGTGACTTTGGCAATGGAAATTGGTGCTGTTGGTGATTTACAAAATTTAATTGGCGGGTTCGAGTACTTCTTACAACCATTCATGTTAGTTGGTTTAATAAAAGTTGTTTACTGGCTAGAGCAATACCTTTCATGTCTAAAAAGTGATGGTGGTGATGAAAAGCTAGTTCAAAAGGTCTTATCTTTGTTGAATACGATTATTAACCCTTCAACTCTCAATGAAGACTCCAAGGCTTTCCATTCAGCAGTTTTAAGACTAAATGCAATTCCATTATTAGGTATATTGAATCAATTCAAATCAACTACCCCTGTGGATTCTGGATATGGAATTTACTCTTCAGACAATGAAGGAAATCCAACTTTGGAGTCTATCATTTCCAGGATTTTAGCATCTCTTTCAATATCGCCAGTTTATGACGTCGATCCAATGTTGCTTAATAATGATAACAATTTCTCTCAAAAGCCACCTAAGTTTAATGATTTCTTCCTAACAAACGAGACCCCAATGAATAAAATTCTGACAAATCAGATGAACTCATTTTGGTGTTTGCATAGTAGTACATACTATAATTTGGACTACTTAAGGACCATAATTGATACGATAACTCCCAGGAAATTCTTATTTGATGTGTTGCAAACTTTGGAGTACAAATTGAAAACTTTTGGCGCCAGAGACTCTAGAAACAAAATGAACTCAAATGAAACTGAACATGTACTAGATTATTACTTCTATTTCTTGGTTTTAATGGATATAGGTTCTCCTGAAGAATCGAAAGCAATGGTTGCTTTTATGGAAGGCAGATCTGATTCCCTATATATCGAAGAGGAGGTTTTGATTAAGACAGAACCTCAACCAAAAATCGAAACAAGTCTTGATGACGATATTGATATGCTGTTTGGAGAAAATGATAACAGTATTCAAGGTAATGATGATGACAATGATGATGAAAAGTTGCAGGTGGACTCTGTTGAAAAGGAAAAAGGTAACGATATTCGAATTCGTGCTCGAAACTCCTTTGGTATGATATTACATGAAATAAAGTTAAGTTTTGATGGTTTGGATGTTGCTTCCCCTTCATACGAAGACTACAAGAGATACTGCAACTACCATGATAAGTATTTGAATATGTTGAAAAACTGTATCTTCTAGAGGTTAAATAATGACTAAATAATGCAATATATTAATAAATTTCGTTGGTGTAAGATTATTTATATATATAATGTGATTGAGCTAAAAGGATTAGTTAAGCACAGATATCATGTTGTTCCTATCCGTGGGTTCTGAGGCCAGTGATTCTGGAGTTAATTGCTCAAGATGAGATGTATCGTCAATAGTTTTGACTTGTTTTTCATTAGTTTTACCTTCCATAACGACTTGCTGCACTTGTTCCTTTTGTTTAGCTCTGTCTCTCATTCTTTCTTCAATAGTTCCACGAACTAGCAGTCTATAAACTGTGACTTGACGTGTTTGCCCCAATCTATGAGCTCTGTCCATAGCTTGGGAGTCAATTGTAGGATTCCAGTCAGAATCATAAAAAATAACAGTATCAGCCGCAGTCAGGTTAATACCCAAACCACCGGCCCTTGTACTCAATAAAAAGATAAAAATTTCGGGTTTAGTTTGCCAGTCATGGACCAAATCACGACGATCTTCCAACTTAGAAGAACCATCTAATCTTATATGGTTGTATTGTCTATAAGTCAAGTATTCTTCCATTAGATCCATCATCTTGGTCATTTGGAAATAAATAAGAACACGATGGTCGTTCTTCTTCAGTTCAACTAATAGCTCGTCTAGCTTTTTCAGTTTGGCTGATTCAGTTATAAATCTATCCATTGATGGCATGGATATTGTTGAAGTGAAGTGTTTATTCAATCTTCTTGGGCAAATTTCAGACACTGGGAAATCTTCCAATGGTATGTGCTTATCTACAAGCATATGGTATTGAGTAGTAGGAGGGATGGTTGAAAGGGCATTTGTAACTTTGGGACTGAATAAGTAGTCAGACATTATATTTGAGAATCTCCGGGAGCCTAAAACATTTATTTCTACTGGGGGAGCTGCTACTGGGGGACTGTAACAAGGCTGCATGACATTCAAATAATTACCATAGTAAACAGTATCCTGCACACTTAATAATTCGGACTCTGATTCATTAGATGGCTTGTTAATGTATCTCAATAAATCATCTGGAGATTCTGTAATTAAAAAAGATTTTTTCTTCTCGGTACCGTTAGTCAGATCGATGGCTTTTGAAAGAATATCTTTTTTATTAGTGTCGTAGAAACTACCTAGAGTGTCTCCAGTAATGAATTTCAGGAAATCACACAATTGCCTATTTACACCTGGATGAAAAATAGCGAAAGATGAGTTTAAAATATTTTCTTTGATTTCAAAGCTGTTCTCATTGGTTGGAGTTAAAAGATTTTCATAGACCAACCTTGGTATATTGTGAATAATAGGGTTTTTAGTAGAGTACATTAAATCAGTAAACACTTCACCATTATTATTACTTGTACTAGCTGCTGCTGCTGCGGAGGAGATTAAGGATGAGGTCTTACCAAAAGTTGCAAATGAGAATGGGGAATTGATGTCAGCTCTTTCAAATAAATCAGGGTGGTTACAAACCTTTCTGAATTGCATAACTGCATTTATCAAACTTTGGTCGGAGCTTCCAGCACTTCCAAGACCTTCTGAACCCTCAGCGGCGGCATTTTCTATGGCATCATAATTCGAAGAAAGTTGTGATTTAAGTACTTGATATAGTTTGGATTGACGTTGGGTCAAATCACACATAACATCAATTTCAATTTTATCGCCCAATTCTGATTGAACATTCTTTTTTATACGTCTTAACATGAATGGTTTTAAGATCATGTGCAGTCTTCTAAGTTGTTGCTGATTCAATTTACTGTTACCTTCAGCATGTGATTCAATATCTTTAGAAAACCATTCATTGAATTCATCATGGGAATCAAACAGTGAAGGCATAATAAAATGAAGTAAAGCCCATAATTCTTGCATATTGTTTTGAATTGGAGTACCTGTCAATAGCAATCTATTTCTACAATGAAAACTCAACAAATTCTTCCATCTCGAGGATTGTGAAGACTTGATGGCTTGAGCTTCATCTAAAATCATATATTGCCATTTCATCTTTTGTAAATAGGCACAGTCAGCAACAACCATTTGGTATGAAGTAATCATGACATGGAATGGAGCCTTTTCAGTATATCTTAGGTTTTTACGGTCCCAAAATTTTCTTAGAACCTTTCTATCGTTTGCTGAACCCCAGTATGGAAGAATTTTGAATTGCGGAAGAAATTTAGAGATTTCATTAACCCAATTATGCAAGGTAGATGCAGGTGTAACTACTAAGAATGGACCCCAAATATTGTGGTTCTCTGCTAAATGTGCTAGGACAGAAATGGATTGGACAGTCTTACCTAGACCCATTTCATCAGCTAGAATACCATTGATACCTTGATCATACAGATTAGCTAACCAGTTTAGACCCTTTAATTGATATTCTTTTAACGTACAGGCCAACATTTTTGGTTGTTCAATAGTGATATCACCCAATGATGTTGGGTTTTGAAAGTTCAGCTCTTCATCTTCTTCCTTATCGTCAGTTGTAGCTCTATGTGCCTCGTCAAAGGCTTTAGCTTTAGCTCTGGTTTCTGCCAATGCATTAGATGCATTCTGTGCAGCTTTTAATTTCAATTGTTCGTCATCCTCATTATCAAAGTCAATGGCGTGGAATTCATTTTTATTTGGTGCTGTTGTAAACAGATCGATGCTCTCATGGTCTTCACCGTCATCTTCATTTCCTTCTAATTCATTAGTTTTGATCTTCCTACCAATGAAATGTGAGTATAGTTCCGTTTGGGTTAGCAAGAAATTTAGCTTTTTAGATTGTCTCTTGGCTTCCTTTTCTTCTTCCTCTTTCTTTGCCAACTCAAGAGCTTCTCTCTCAGCCTTTTTCTTCAAGTCTCTTTCTTCTCTCTCATTCTTCTTCCAGAAGTTAGACATCTCTCTAATACCTCTACGGGCACGGGTTTGAAAGTCCTTTAATTGCTTGAAGTTTCTGGATTGCCATTTCCTAGCCTCTCTAGCACATAGAGATGAGGTCTTCTTGTGGTTTAAAGCTCTTGTGCTCTGAATCTGTTGGACTAAACGTGCAATTTTGGCAGAATCCTTTCTTGCCATATCCTTCCAAATCATAGAGTATGTGTTATTGTAAAATCTCTGAATAGCTCTTGCGTCCTTCAAACTCATCTTCATACCGTACATTGGTAATCCACTAGTGTTAGTAGTCTGTCTTGGCGCCACACTATCAGCCTTCTTTGGTGATGCTTCATTATCAGGTTTTTCAACTTTCCTCCTCTTTCTGGGGCTGTCACCTTGGTTTGCTTTACTAATCTCCTCTTGTAACTTCTTCTCCTCAGCACGTTTGGCCTCGTTAATGATCCTCTTCAGTTTCTTAACGTGCATCTGTTTCAATGTGACTTTAACTGTTATCTTCTTTTCCGTGGGGCTGTAGTTCAGGATTGTAGCACTAGTATAACGTCTCTTTGTTGGCTTTGGTACTTTATTCTTGTTACATAGCTTGATCAATTCACGCACAATTTTTGGTCTATCGCTGTCAATTGTAATGTTCTTGTTCAAGGATGTCTTCTTCTTTGCCGTGCCGTTAAAATCTTCATCGTTGTTGTCATCACTGGTGTCGAATACTTCTTCTTCAGATTCCTCGGTTGGGAACTCCTCATTATCCTTCATAAGGTCAGATTCACCGCCGACGCTAGAGTCAGTATCGCTTAATTCACCCTTGATCTCGACATCCGAAGAATAAGTACCGTTATCTTCGGACTCATCTATCATGCTAGAGTTGTCGTTATCCTCAGCCTCTGCATCACTACTTGCGCTAGAGGCAACTTCACTCGTGGCAGCACTATTATTTGCGCTGGTGGCAGTGCTGACATTAGCACTAACGTCTGTGCTTGTGCTATCAGTATTATTAATATCCGAAACTCTAGGTACTTGGTTAGAGGCATTTGCTGGTGACTTGGTAGCTTGAGAAGCCTTGCTAGGTGGTCTTCCTAGTCGTTTGCCCGTAGCTGTTAGCCTAGGACCCTTCTTGCTGTTGTTCTTACCACGCTTCCCATCTTCATTATCCTCATTGGCTCTCAATGCAGCTGCAGCTTCGTCGGCCTCAATCTCTTCTCTGGTCCTTCTCTTCCTCTTGGGCTTATTTTTGACTTCCTCTGCTACCTCAACGGTACGGCTGGCATTCGCGACTGCCTGTAGGAGCAGCTTCTCTCTGGCGTCCTTGAACTCCTGGTACGCAGCCCACTCGTTCGTGATATCACTGATATGCGCATACAGATCATCCAGATGGACCTCATCGTCGACATACTCGTCGTCAGCACCGTTCGTGTCGTCTACAAGCTCTTTGCTCTGGTTGTTCCACTCACTGATCAGCTCAAACTCCTGGAAATTGGCAAACTTCCAGTCCTGGTACGCCATCTCCAGCTGATCCCTCTCCAGCAGCCTGTCCATTTCCTTATTGAGCAACTCCAGATACTGCGTGTCCTCCATTGGATCACTATTAAGCAGGGCACTCAACGACATGTTTATTTCTATTTACTTGTATGTAATTTGGTTATAAAGGAAGTGTGAAACCCCCCTTTTGCGCAGGAAGTATTCCACTTTTATGCAACAACGAACAAAAGAAACTAAAAATTTTGGGAAACAGGTCTCCTCTCTCTGCTTGTCTTTGGTCTTCCTCTCTAAAACCCTCAAACCCCCAAGAGTGAAAAAACCGGGAAGCCCAATTGTACAAAAGAGCAGAGTTACGGCACAGTTGTGCCATCGGAACGTGACGATGCAACGATACGATACTGCCATGTTGTAATAATGCAATGTTGTAATGACTGCAGTCCGCCAATATTGCAATATTGTAATACTGTAATAATGTAATAATGTAATATTGTAATACTGTAATATTGTAATACTGTAATAGTGCAATACCGCAATACTGCAATACTGCAATAATGTATTACTGCAATACTGTTATACTGCAATATTGCAATACTGTAAATGTTATATGTAATGTAGATGACAAATGTAGCATCGCTGTGTAGACTGGTGTACAGGAGACCACAACAATACAAGACTTTGTATTGTTCTAATGCTTCAATACAAGTACATAATTTAATACTCGGTGCAGTACTGTATACAGTATTGTATACAGTACTGTACAATAGTACATTACTATACAAACTATAGGACAGGGTAGAATACTACAGTATGATATAGTATGATATACAACAGTACACTACATTGTGGTTTACATTGTAATATGCCAGCACAGTATATCACTGAAAACTAGATACGTAGCTGCTTGTCGATGGGTTATTCACTGCTAAAATATCGAACAGATTGTACTGTATTATACACATTTACCGATACAGTACAATGGCACAAGGATATATCCGTGAGGGAATCCTTCATACATTACAGGTGTACAGCATCGCGTATTATGGTACAATGTAGTATTGTGTGTTATAGTAAAGTATACTACAGTGATATGTGGAGGTGGAGGTCAGTATAGTAAAGTGATGTAGTATTTTGTACTGAATACAGTATAGTGATACGGTATATTATAGTACTGTATACAGTGGTATAGTAAATTGGTATAGTACTATGGTATACTAAAATGGTATAGTACAGTAGAGTGCAGTGGTGTAGTACAGTGCTACAGCACAATGCAAAAAAAAAACCAAGGGGGGATCCTTGGTTTTGTTGAAAATGGACAGCGTTTGTACGGTGTTTTCAGTGCGAAATATTGCTACTTTTTCCCAAATTTTGGTTTTTTTTTGTGATCTTAAAAATCTTGATGTCGTAGAGAACGAAGAACTGTACTACGTTTCACCATCCAACATTGTAACATTGTATACCGTATCACTGTGTATACCATATCACTGTCTTGCTACATACACTATACACTATCCTGTGTTTTTACATTAATGTTACTGTAGTGTATTTGAGTATTATAAGCACAGATTGCTACTCTTGAATCAAGAAGGGAGGTTGTAATCACATAGAGTATCAATTGTATGATCACAAATGCGAAACAGGTAAATCATATATCATTATATCGTAAATGCCTATTTGGGCAAACCCAGGAACAGGGTACTAGCGGATCCGTGGAAAAAGCGAGGGCTCCCACGGAATTTTTAACACCACTGGGTAAAGATAGAAGGACTACCAGCCTGGTCCTACGGGGATCTCTTTGGAAAGATGCAAAAAAAAAGCTTAAATTATTGCATAGAAAAGTAGAGAAGTCCTTACGTAAGGAATATAACTCATATACTCATCAGATGCTAATTATAAATAAAAGAAAGCAATGATTGAGTACCTTTTGATCAAACTGGTGATTGTAGAAAAACATATAAATATTAGATCAATTCTTATCATCTCTTCTTGAGATGTCCCCTTAAATTAGGGATATACATAGCAACAACTAAAAATAAATAATAAAATTATATACACAATGTCTCTTCCTACTAGTATGAAAGCACTTGTTATTGGTGAGGGCAAATTGGATGCTAAGGAAATCCCATTGCCAGCAATTGATGAAGAGTCTATTCTCGTCAAGAATGTTGCTTTTGCTGCGAACCCTGCAGACTGGAAGATTATTGCCTACAAGATTGGTTTATTGGGTTATGTCGCTGGGTTGGATGTCGCTGGTGAGATTGTGAAGATAGGTGCTAAGGTCGATTCTTCCAAGTTTAAAATAGGTCAAAAGGTGTACGGTGCGGTTTTTGGCTCTGCCACCAATCAACCAGAGAATGGTGGTTTTGCTGAATACAGTGCTCTGGATCCAAAGCTTACCTATGTTCCAAATCAAGACATTACCACTAGTGGTAATGATGAGATTCCAGCTGCCTCGGTGAAGTACTTTGAAGATGCAGCCTCCATGCCAATATCTTTGAGTACGGCCGGTGCAGTTATTCACAACACCCTTGGTATCAATTTGAATTGGGAACCTTCTACCCCACAGAGAGACCATCCTATCCTATTATGGGGTGGTTCTACTTCTATTGGACAATATTTGATTCAGTTGGCTAAGAAGCTTCACGGCTATACCAAGATCATCACAGTTGCCTCCAAGAAGCACGAGTCTTTACTAAAGTCCTATGGTGCCGATGAAGTGTTCGATTATCATGATGCTGATGTTATTGAGCAGATCAAGAACAAGCATCCAGATATCCAAACCTTGGTAGACTGCTTCTCAAGTGAGGATACTTTTAGGCAAGTCTACAAGGTTGCCTCTGATGATAAGCCAGCTACAGTGGTCCAACTAGCATATTTGACCATTGATAGTATCCCAGAGGAAGATAGAAAGGATAACAAGAAGATAGAAGGTTTCTCTTTGTATATGGCTCTCGGTAAAGAAGCCTCATTTGGACCAATAACTATCCCAGCTAACCCAGAATTCAGAAAGCATACAGTTGATTTCGTTGAATTTATCAACACAAAGATCAATGCCGGTGAAATCAAGCATATGCCTGTCAAAGTCTACAAGGGGGGTCTAAATGATGTCCAGCAAATGCTAAATGACCTTCAAAGCGGTAAAGTTTCTGGTGAAAAACTAGTTGCTGTTTTGTAAGCTTGAAATTTATGAAACTCTTTGCAATTGTGCATATTCTTTGACACTATCGAGTATGTTATTGAAATTAAAAAATACCAAAAGAATAACAGCAGTTTAGTAATTTATTATGATATATAAAATTTAGATGTCGTCAGAGGGCACCTAGAAGACATTGAGGATACAACCGATATAATCATCTCTAATATATGCTAAACAGAGACCATTCTTACATACATTGCAATATGAGTTGAAAATTTTTAAGTTTGTTTGACAGTTATATGATGGGTTTAAGATTTAGAATAGTTCAAAAATAACGTTTAAAGCAGAAAAACTGAAATTATACACCCCGTACTAGTAATAAATTTTGCATCTAAATAAAATATATGTCTATTTAAAATAAACCCAACTTAAAACTATCAAAACCTTACTTCTTGGAAAAAGGGAAGATAAATGTGGCAATTTCAACTACACAATTTAAATTACGATATATATCATAAATAACCCTTGACACTATCAAAGATACAGTTAATTCATTGCTTATAATGCTGCTTTGGGTATTTTGGTCCGGTGTTGTAAATTAAAATAGCTTATATATTGACATATCGTTAACTATTATATTATCACATGATTCTTTATTTAACTACCTTGTCTTGTGTTCTACGCGGGTTTCTGTGCAAATGTGTATGACGCATCTTTTTTTTTTTTAAGCACTCACATTGAATCCCATGATGATCATATTTAAAATCATCTTACTACTTTGTTAAATTCGTAATTTGTAGTCAACAGCAGCAAATCAGAGGAGATTAGAAGCAGGAATGTCTAGTTTTGGTAGGTTGTTTAAGGTTACCACTTATGGTGAGTCGCATTGCCGCAGTGTCGGGTGTATAGTCGATGGTGTTCCACCAGGGTTGTCTCTGGACGAGAAGGATATCCAGCCACAGTTGACCAGACGTAGACCAGGTCAGTCTGCGTTGTCTACCCCACGTAATGAGAAGGACAAGGTTGAGATTCAATCCGGTACTGAGTTTGGTAAGACCCTGGGGACGCCGATTGCGATGATTGTGCGTAATGAGGATCACAAGCCAAAGGACTACTCGGAGATGGACAAGTACCCAAGACCATCTCACGCAGACTATACATACTCTGAGAAGTACGGGATCAAGGCCTCTTCTGGTGGTGGTAGAGCCTCTGCTAGGGAGACCATCGGTCGTGTTGCCGCAGGTGCCATTGCCGAGAAGTTTTTGCATTATGTATCGGAGGTTGAGATTGTTGCATTCGTTACACAGATTGGTTCAGTAAAGATGAACCGTGATGTGTTTGATCCTGAGTTCCACAACATCCTGAACACTATTACTAGGGAGAAAGTGGACTCCATGGGTCCTATCAGGTGCCCCGATGCATCCGTTGCCGACTTGATGGTTAAGGAAATTGAGAAGTACAGAGACGCTAAGGACTCTATCGGTGGTGTGGTCACATGTGTGGTGAGAAACTTGCCTACAGGTCTTGGTGAGCCATGTTTCGATAAGCTAGAGGCCCTACTAGCGCACGCCATGTTGTCTATCCCAGCCTCAAAAGGTTTTGAGATCGGTTCTGGTTTCCAAGGTGTGAGCGTTCCAGGTTCCCAGCATAATGATACTTTCTACATGGACAAGGACAGTGGTAAGTTGAGAACCAAGACTAACAACTCCGGTGGTGTGCAAGGTGGTATCTCCAACGGTGAAAACATCTACTTCTCAGTTCCTTTTAAGTCCGTGGCTACTATTGCCCAAGAGCAGGTAACCTCTACTTACGATGGTGAAGAAGGTGTCCTGGCTGCCAAGGGTAGACACGATCCTGCTGTCACCCCAAGAGCAATTCCAATTGTCGAGGCCATGACTGCGTTAGTTCTAGCCGATGCGGTGCTGATTCAAAAGGCAAGAGAGTACTCTAGAGACATAGTCCGTTAAACTTGATATTATTTATACATAATGTAAAATAACAAAAATAGTAGAAAAAAAAAGAAAGATGCGAACCATTAATAGAATGATTTTTTTGTATTCGATTAGAGTAATATTATATAGAAAAGTTTAAAAAAATAAAAATTTTTGCATTTAAGTTTTTTAAAACCCTTTTACATGTCCTCCTCGATGAAACCCTTGTGGGAAACGTAGATACCATCCAAGAACTTTCTGATATCCTTGTTTCTGACACGGCAGATTTGTTGAACATCGGCAGCGTTTTGGGAAACGTCTTCGACGGAGTTACCAGACAAGACCAATTCGTCCTTTTGGGTGGTAGAGAATTCGACATCGACACCTTCTCTAACTGGGACCAATCTGACCTTCTTGTCACCCAAGAAGTTTCTGATTTCGATGAACTTCTTACCGTCCTTGTCAATGGTGTTAACGTTGATTGGGAAATGCGCGTAAACGTATCTCAACTTGTACTTGTAACCCTTGGTGACACCGGTGATCAAGTTGTCGACAAGAGACTTGACAGTTCTCAAGGCAGCGACGTGCTTTCTGTCACCGTTGTGGACGGTAACCTTGATCAATCTCTCGCTACACTTGGTGAAGGTAACATCAATGTGCTTTAGAGACTTGACAAGAGTACCTCTTGGACCAGTGACCTTAACAACACGGGACTTGATGTTAACAGAAACACCTTCTGGAACGTTGATGGATTGTTCAGTTTGAATGTACTTCATCTTTTTTGCGGAGGTTGGGGTGCAGCGACTTAAACAAGGAATATTAATCAACTACACAAATAAAAAACCTCTAGTTATATGTAACAACTGTAAATAATTTCGAGATTGACTTAGTGTTTCCCAGCAAGAGAGAGAAGAAGAGCAAGAAAGCAAGGTTTGCGGACCTTCTGGTCTCATCGCAAGGTCGTTACCCGGGGTGAAAAATTTCGTTTTTTTTTTTTGGGCGAGCTCAACGATTTTTTTTTTCACTGCGCGGTTTGCGTCGGTATCCCTAAATTTTATTTTCTCGCTCTTTTTTTTTTTTTTGGGTGGAAATTTTTTTTTACATCTAAGAATTACTGTATTAGGAAATTAACAGTCACAGATTATTATTCTTCAATGGCTAATGTATGGTATTTCTTCACAGATGACATCGTATATTGAAATAATGCATTAAGTTAAATTTGTATAAATCATATCTACATGTACTGAATGTACATTTAGATATTATGTAGGCTACATCAACGAGATCATGACATAAAAGTACCAATGTTCAATATTGAAACTGTTGTATTACCCTGATGAATAGGCTTTTTGCCTCATTGAAATGTTACCCTGATAATGTAGCGTTGCCTGTATTTCAGTATTCCGGGTAACTGTAGATCAATTTATAATAATAACAATGGGGGGGTACCTAACCTGCCACAACTTAAACCCTTAAAACTTTATAGTATTAGTTAGCCGTATTCTTGATATCATAAAGCAACAAGGCCTGAAATCAATAAATAATGCTGAACGATATTAATGATCTGTTCGAGTTGGAGCAGAGGATCCAGGAGATAGAGAGCAAAAGAGGGCAGTTGGCGCAGGATTTGCAACAATACAGGGACCAATTGAACAACAAAGTTAAAGAACAAAGCCAACTTGACCAATTGGCTGACCATATCGTGGACTCGCAGGATGATTTAGAGGCAATTCGTAACTTGAAGTTGAATTACGGCGAGTTGGCCATACTAGATGAGTTAGAGACCAAGCTTGAAGCTGGCGTTACCAAGAATGCGGTTGTTGATGGATTGAAAGCATTGGAACCTAGATTAGATGGATTGATCTCTTCTGGAGATACTGCCAGTGTTGACGAAGTTGTAGGTTTATATCAAGATTTGAACTCTGCGGTTAATGGTGTGAGTACCTCCACGGATGATTATATCCAGTACATCTTCTTTAAGTTTGAAGATGAGGTGGTAAAGAAGTTGATTAGAGCCAGAGAAGAAACTTTCAATGAGATGTTGTTCAAAACATATTGGGATAATCAAAAGAAACATACGTTGACTGCGGAGCAAAGAGAACAGTTGAAATCGATGTCTACCGAATTGTTCAGATTAAGCAAATGCATTATGCTGAACCAAGACAACGTTTTGTGGAATTTTAAGTGTATTGCTCATAATTTCAAAGTTAGGTTCACGTACCATTTTCATAATTCGACAACTAATATCGAAACTTACTTTAAGTTTTTGAACGATTATCTTCAGGAAAATCTTTACCATTGTATTACTCTTTTTTACGATGAAGATTCGGGAGTCACTAAACCATTGATACATGAGGAATTCATCAACCATGTATTAGATCCTATCAGGGATAAGATCCGCTCTACTTTGTCTACGAATGATTTGAAAACATCAATTTTGTTGATCTCTCAGGTCTTGGCTACAGATAAAGTGTTGTCAAAGACATTCCACTATAGAGGTAACGGTCTGGCTAGTTTGATTACTGATGAACATTGGGAACAATGGATTGCATATGAAGAAGAGATTACCAAGAGACAATTTGAATCTATTTCTGGAAACACTGAAAAAGATTTGTTACACTCTGGGAGTAACTTTAATGAACTAATAAAAAAGACTTATGAATACTTAGAACCTTTGCTAACTCTTGAATATCCACCAGCTCAAAAATTTAAACTTTTGTGCTGTTCAAATGTTTTCTTAAACTTGTTTTCTAAGTTATTAGACTATGTCTTGCATGTTGACACTCTTGGTGAGAATAAGACGAAGGAGGAAGAACTTCAGCAAACACTTGTCAAGCTGAATAATTTAAGTTTTGTTTTGAGCAAGATTAATGAGTTATCGGGAAAGGAAGCGTTTATTCTATTAACCTCAGTGGTTAATAAAAATGAGGGGAAGGCTTACAATTCTTTATTTCAGGATATTCAAAAAGATTATGAGTATAATATGAAGGTTGATATTCAAAACTCTATTGTTCATAGAATTCAGAAATTGTTAAAGGATACACTAAGAAATTACTTCAAAATTACCGCATGGGCTTATGAGTCAGAAGAAAAAGAGCCTCTAAACCCAAGTCCAGAGCTTGTTAACTCCATAAATTTCTTGACTAGAACTTTTACTAAGTTGGATTCCCACCAAATTCCAAAGAGTATTACTTTGAAAGTAAAAAACGATATTTTGAGTGTTTTGGTACATTATTTTGTTGAGTCTATTTTGAAGCTGAATAAGTTCAATGAAAGTGGTCTTGCACAGTTCAAGTACGACTTCTACCAACTTAAGGAATGTTTAAATCTTCCTGAAGATAATAGAAATAGCGATGAAATTAAAATGAATGAGATATTGACATTGTTGAAATTGAAGTATGATCCCGATGCATCTCATTTCTATGAATCCTCATTCATTAAGAGTGGTAATTTCCATGACTTACGTAGATATAAGGTCATTGACTTTTTGAAGGATACAGATATTCAAGATGCACTTTACAGAATCGCATATGGTAATATCATTGAATAAGAGTAGTTAAAAAAGTTTCATATTTATACCTCTTAGAAATAATATAAAGATCTTTTCTATACTTCATTATCAGCTCTAATCATACTATAAGCGGCAGTGCTATTATTATCGTTTGAATTGGGTACATCAGTAATAGTTTCCCCATCTTGTATGAAATTTGCAAAGCTTCTCTTAGCAAGAGTCTCAACCATTTCACCGACAGTCGATATCATACCTGTAGGACCTTCCTTAAAAAGAGAAGTTTGGTCTTCTCGCAATACCCATTCGTTAGATTCCTGATCTTTGCCATTTGATACTAAGAGTTTGTTGTCAGAAGAAACTGTTTCACCGTCTAATTTGTTGTCTTCATTAGCCGTATCGCCATTAAAGTGATTTTCAATTAAATGATCTATAACTGGCCATCCATAGGCATTTGAAAATCTTCTTCTGACGATGATATTATTATGTGCATCCGGTTTTAAAGCTACAATCACTTTCCTCCATGTGAGGCCTTTATGCCAACGAATAGCAATACTCTTCTCTAGTTGCTGATATTTCTGCTTCTCTGTAGTCATAGTTGATAGCACCTGTAGGAAGATATTCTTCGATGTAAATAAGTTCTCATCGGATTCACCTTCAACTTCATTTACATCCTCCTCTCCATATACTTTATCATGGATAATAATGTTATTTCTCTTTTTAGGATCCACGATATAACTGACATCTGGAATTGGCGGTATCAATATAGATGCTGCAGATTGAAAAAATGAAATTTTTGGTATTTGTCCATTCTCTTCTGGAAATTTCTGAGGAGCCCATAAACTCAACATTTTGGTTAGAGGTGATATGAAATTTTTATTAAAAAATGCCGTGTTATCCGAGACAGTTATATTATTTGGACCAGATAGGGTATCATTAGCCTCCATCTCTTTTAGTTTTTTCAGGATAGAGTCGTAATCCAGGAATAAAAGACCAGCTGTGTATAACGGAACGATACCGTCATTGACAGCATTTGCGTAGATTGTACGGTTTTTGAATCTCTTCAAAACCGACCGTACTAATTCACCGGAAAGTGAATATATGAGTGGTTTTTGGTCCGGCAAGTCGATATCAAGATTCAAATCTTTACCCGTTTTCCCTACAACACCAAATGATAGTAGCAAGTTAATGTAGGCTGGGTTGTCTGTCACAATCCCAAGCATTGGAGATGCAATGGTGATGAAGTTGACCGGTTGCACCTTTTCAAAAAACCACGGATATTTGGCTGCGATCTGTGCGATTACAAATGTCTGGACTAGACCACCTAATGAATGGCCAACAAAAGATATTTTCTTGACATCCTCATCATACAATTGATTAATTATATATTCTGTTATTCTGGTCCCCAGGTATCGTATTCCCTTTTCAGTTTCGCACACATTCTTGAAATAACCATCCACAACAAGGACTTCATCGGGGTAGTTTTTTTGAGCACTGTAGATTTGCTCCATCAGATATGACATATCCACGGAAACATTCGAGTGTAGCCCATGTGTTAATATCACTAAATGTTTGGTTTTGTGTTTCGGAGCAATAGCTCTTGGTAACTTCCATATATCATCTGTAGTCAATCTAGAAACCACTAACTGATTGCACATAGAGCCAACATCTGGTAGACAATCGATATCCTTAGTCTCGGTAAGAAACTTGTTATTCCTACCAATGGTAACTTCGAAAGGAATGTTCGTATTTGTTGTGAATAAAATCTGGCTCACGACATCGAGCACCCATACGTATGTGGACTGTATTCTGTGTAAAGAAAGTTCCATGACCCTCATTTGCTGCGCTTGCATATTAGCCTCGTACTGTGGGTAATCAGAAGACGATACTATCTGTTGAGAATGGTGGTAATGTTGGCTTCTCAAGTCCGCGTACAGGATAAATGGACCAGCCAAGTAACCAGCACGAAATGATAACGGACTACAGTTCTTCACCCGTACCCAAAGAGAGTCTAGATTAATGTTCTCAGGTATCTCTTCATCTTCATAAAGCGTATATTCAATAACGTAGCGTTCTAGTTCACCAACTTTCACGCTAGACCTGTAATGGTATAAGATGTTTTCATTCTCAGCCATTATTTCACCAAAACAACCGTTTTTTAAACTACTTATTTTTGGTTAAAATACCTTATTCTTACCAATAATCAGTAATTTATCTTGTTTATAGATTTTTAATGAACTACCACGCCCAAAAAGAATAAGAATAGGGTTCAAGAGCTCATCGATTGTGATGTTTAAACTTGATCAGCTGCATGTGAAATTTTAATTTCTGCGTTTTTTGGGCTTTTTTTTTCATTTTGTGATATTTGTCACGTGACAATATGGATATTAGATAAATACAGATGTATATATTTATAAACATGGCTCTGTTATTTCCATTGATTGCATATTTACAAGGTGAGTTATGTTTCATCAGGTCTCTGCCTCTGACTCTGCGAGCAGACGCTGTGCTTGTTCGTTGTCGTCGTAGTGCCTGACGGCCTCGATGACTTCATCTAGTCTCTCGCCGGCGATGACTCCCTCCAAGTCGTAGAGGTTGAATCCGCATCTGTGATCTGTGATTCTGTTTTGTGTGAAGTTATATGTTCTGATCTTGTCTGAGCGGTCCATGGTGGTCACTTGTTCTTTTCTCACGTTTCTGGCTTGTTCTTCCTTTTGTTGACGTTCCAGCTCTGCTAACTTTGCTCGCAGGATAGAGAATGCTTTAGCTTTGTTTCTGTGTTGAGACCGTTCGTCTTGCATGTGGATCATGATCCCTGTAGGGATGTGAGTAAGTCTAACTGCGGATTCTGTAGTGTTAACGTGTTGTCCACCTTTACCACTGGCTCTCTTCACATCGATACGTATGTCCTCGGGTTTAAATGACCTTTCAAATGCATCCAGCTCCTTTTCATCTTCTCCCAGTTGTGGCAACACGATTACGGCTGCAGTTGATGTGTGGACTCTTCCTTTACTCTCCGTGGCGGGGATTCTTTGCACTCTATGGACCCCAGCCTCGTACTTCAAATCGTTGTAAGCACCTGGTTCATCAATTGCCAGCACAGCTTCCATTATACCACTACCACTCTCGTTCTCCCGCTTCGAGACCAGATGGGACTTCCATTTCTTGTTATGCGCATAGCTTATATACATGTTTAGTAAATCTTGAGCAAATATCATAGCCTCTATACCTCCAACACCAGGTCTCAATTCCAACATACAGGCTTTATCTGCAAACGGGTGTGGTGGAATCAATTTACTCAGTAGATCAGACGATGTTTGTTTCAACGTGGGTAGCAGCTCATTAAGCTCCTCCGTGGCCTCGTCTGCAAGAGACTTATCTTGCTCAATCATCTCTCTCAGTTCGTGTAGACTTTCTACTTGTCTCTTATAGCTATTATATACCTCTTGTAACGACATCAGCGTGGAATACTTCTTCTGTAACTCTGTATCGTAGCCGTCACTGATATGTTTCTCGATTTCCTGCAGCTCTCTAGTATAATTCTCAGCCCGTTGCAATAGTTTGGGGTTTATCTCAGTGAAATCCTCCACATTTCCGCTTGTTATAGTGCTATTATATCGTTGGATCAATCGTGACGGCAGAGGCATTATCCTTGGCCGTACAGGGCATCGCACCCTTAAGACAGCTCTCATCATGCAATTTGGGACTATCTCAAAATTGAAACGCTGATTTTAGTAGTTCAGCTACGTTTTATCTTTAGAACTTGTGATAGGTCTAAGGTGATTAGGGTGTTTTCACAGCAGGAGTCGCAATCCCAAGTTTTTTTCATTAATTTTTCAGGGTTTTTTGCAAATGATAAATTTCATTCGAGTCACTAGCAATACTTTTATGATATTAATTCTATTTATGAGCCTATAAATCGTATTTCCTCTTAATCTCTTGGAGATTAGGGATCCTCTTATATACAATGACGTCGCCAGCTCTTCTGGAGTCCCAATGCGACCAAGAGTTGAAGAACCGCTCGTAGTGCAGGTAATCTGTGTCTTGCAACAGTTTGTTCAAGTAAGCATTCTCCAGATGCTGGAATACCACTAGATATTCTGGCCATTCGTGTGGGAACTCAGCTGATTCTGGAGTTTGAGTACCGTTGAGTGCCGGGAAGTTCTTGGAGAAGAATCCAGGGATATCGTCGTACAAGTAATCGCTCTCGTCCATGTAAAATGGTAGTTTAGATGGTGCCTCTGGATCATTTAACAAATGTAAAGGTGGTTCACAGGAAATGGCCCAGAGATTATCGATGTCGTTTCTGTGTAAATAAGATTGCCAAGGTGTGGAGTGGCATGGCATAATGAATCCGACACTATCGATGTTGTTTTCCAAGTTCAGGAACTTCATCACCTGTATAACCCCACTCTCATTGTAGAAATTTATCACTGCGGCAAACACTATGGCCACTACTGGGACAAACCCTAGTATAGATTTGATTAAAGTCCAGTTTGGGAATTTGTTCTTCAATTCTAGTAGACCTAGTGTCGATAAAGCACAGAACAATGGCTGTAAGGGGTAGATGAACCTGAATTCTTTGTGCTTTAGGCAGCTATACAGTATAATGTTCGCCACAATTACAATCTTGATCTGTGTTAAAGGTGTGATCAACACTCCAGGCAGTTTTCTTTTTGTTCTCAACAATATCAAAGCATAAAGGAACATAGGTAAAGAATAACCTAACAAGATAGGAACACTTTGTGCCAGGTGGAAGTGCCAAGGAGCTGTACCGTAGAACTCAGACAGGACACTAGTGAAGTTGAATTTAATAAAACGGAACACTGGAAATATCAATTCTCCATAGAAATAGAAATCTATAGTACAATTTATAGTCAATACAACTGTAAAGATAGAGATAATTTTAATCACCAAAGCCAGAATAAGTTTGTATTTGGATCCATATGCTAGGTTTAAAAACAGGAATCCGCCAAGGAGAACCCAAATGGCACCATTACTGGGACGCAGAAAACAAGCAAACATAGCGAAGAAGAGGGACTTTGAAAATGACTGTGACAATATCTCCTGGCCTGCAGACCAATCCCAATAGTATAATGCCACAGATGTCAGCACCATTTCAAAAGAATTGATAAACGTTCTGGTTATGAAAAAGAAATTGAAGAAGTTCATCAATGTCAATTGAGCAGCCAGAGATGTCACTGGCCCAATATTGGGTTTCTTATCCTTATCATTATCGTCCTTGGAATATAGTTTTATGTATAGTTTTTGAATTAACTTTATAGTGTAGTATTCACCGGTGGCAGCTATCACGGCCATGACTACCTTGGGAACATATAGAACACAGTAATATTCAAAGGCCACGGTATATTCAGTTGGGATAACAGCCAAATCATGAGAAATATCCCATGCTAAGTCATTCCCAAGGGCTAAAAGCACTAATCGTGATCCAATACCACAGATTAAAGTCAATATCAGGTTAAAGACGGTAACCAGCACACCACAAAAACGGTACACCAGCTCAAATATCAGTGGAAATGCATAACTTCGTAGACCAACTTGCCACTCCCACGTCAGTTCACCATAACCAAACGCCGTGTAGTGGGCTGGTTCCAGGGATTGCCAGAATTCGTCTGCTTGGAAGTAAGACCTCGTGAATATAGCATTCAGCACCCGGAACACGACTATCACGGGAAATAGCGTCGAAGTACGGGAGGTGTTCGTATTCATATCAGTATCCGCACTCATATTGTTTTTATCTTGTGTGTGTTGGGGTACTTGACACTTGACAGTTGCTGGCGATGAGCTCATTGTTATAAAGATTGAAAATTCACGTGGCTCTTTTAGTGAAAGCGAACCTTAGCAAAGTGGCTAAAGGGAATAGAAGTTCTAACTTTAAATTACCAGGTTTACAAAGGAGAGCATAAGAATAGCAATCAGTCTTAGTCTTTACAAAATAAAACATTATCAAATAGGTGCCGGAAACATAAGAAGGGAAAGGAAGCACAGCGATAATGTTAAACTTTACTGGGCAAACGAGAAGGAGGAATGTTAATCTGGGTAGGAAACAACAGACCACTAAGAAGGATGTGTTGCTGAGGGCCCAGCAAGAACGGGAGAGGCGTGCAGAGGATAGACGACAGGAGAGTGCAGTAGTGGTAATTCAGAAGAATTTCAGGAGGTTTCTGTGTTGTCGAAATATTGTTAGGTCGCTATTAGCGAGTGATGATCCTCGAGTCAAGCATTTGATTCCCTTATTTGGTGCTAGCTTGACCAAATTTGTCACTGCTGAGTCATTCAGGGAAATTGCTGTGAGATCAGCTGAATATTTGCGTACTATGACTTCTGCGCTGGGAAATTATAAATTAATAAGTATATTGGGTAGTCTCAGGGTATCTGAATATATGGTTGATATTCTAAATTGCTTGAATGTTGGAAGTGTTATGAACGGTGCATTGATTAGTAATTTAAGATTGATAATAGCGAATATACAGCATCCATTTCAACCTGATGTTATTCACGGTTTAATAAACCTTTTGAAATTATGGCATACATCGTTTGAAAGAGAATACCAGAGCTTATTTGAGCTCTCCAGCTCCGAATGTGTGAATTTCCGGGAGACATTACAAGTATATGTGGTACTGGGTACCAGTGACCTACTTCCTCATAGCATTACTGGTGGGAATTCTGTGTTATTGGAAAATATTAGCTACGTTTACTCGAAATTGAAGCATAGCCACCCTAATGTTAATGAAATTATGATTAAATGTGTTACTAATGTGAAATATGTGCCAGTTAGTGAGCAAATGCAAGAATACGTTTCCGAGATTTATCAGCGGGATTTTATATATTCATATCTGGATAGTATTGACTCTCAACAAGACCCTGGTGCCGAACTTATGAACTTCATTGACAATGCACCAAGTGAAGCCGAGAAGGATAGTGTTTATGTGTCGCTATTGTCGAAGAAGGATTTCATTGACCACTTATTCACCATGTTTTCTTTCAATTCTTATGATACCACAGCGACATTTTGGGATGATGTATCAAGATTTCCTGCTTATAAATTATTGTGTCGTTTAATTAAAGTAAATCTGTGGTTATCAACCGACCATGAATTACAAACCGATTCCACAAAGATTACAATGGAAAATTTAATGAAATTCACTAATATTGCGAGGGAGAAAGTGTTTCACGATCTTTGGAATTCACCATTGGGTACAAACCTACTCTTCACAGATGAAACTCTACCATTATTGAGACTTATTTATAACAGAGACTCTCGAATGCGTTTCTGTTCCGGTGATAAGAAAAATGAAGACGATTATTGGACTGCAAGAGACCCTGATTTTTTGAAGATTACCATTTACAAACAGATCCAGGAATATGAGGATCATTATAGACTTTATAGAGATTACCAAGAAGATACACATGATAGTGATGATGAAAGTTCGGAGGACAAGGAAATCGATGAGATGAAAAATATGAAATATAAGTATTTGAATAATTTGGAAGTCAAACCCAGCAATGTTCGCCAATTCCGGAAATTGCGTATCTTGCTGGAGGCACCTTTCTTTGTTCCTTTTGAGCAAAGAGTTGAAATTTTCTATACGTTGATTGAACTAGACAAACGGAGATTAAACTTAGACGATGAGAGTTCTGCGATCCTGGATATGTTGATGCCTATGACAGCCACTACCTCTAGAAGGCAGGCTGCGAATATCTCTAGAGAAAATATCCTTGAAGATGCTTACAACTCTTTCAATATTGTTGGTGAACGATTTAAGGCTAAATTGTCTGTTACTTTCACGAACGAGTTTGGTCCAGAGGCAGGCATTGATGGTGGTGGTATTACGAAGGAATTTCTAACCAGTGTCTCAGAGGAAGCCATTAAGAGTGAGAAATACTCTTTGTTTCAGGCAAACGATAAGTATGAGTTGTACCCTAGTACCCAGATTAACTCTGAGAAGCTAAAATACCTGTACTTTTTGGGTAAAATCGTCGGTAAATGTATCTACGACCGTGTTTTGATCGATGTTCAGTTTGCAGATTTCTTCTTGAAGAAAATTCTTAACTATTCGAACCACTACACCTCTTTATTTGATGATTTACAATCCCTGGACTCGTCGCTTTACCAGAACCTGGTGAAGTTGCTGGCCATGGATGCAGACGAACTCGCCGCAATTGATCTAAGGTTTGAGCTCACAGACACCTCGAGTGGCGCGAACAGGACCATTGAGTTGATCCCCAACGGCTCTAACATCAAGGTCAAGAAAGAAAACGTGTTGAAGTACCTTGTGCTGATCGCTGATTTCAAGTTGAACAAGACCTTGTTCAAACAAACCTCCGCGTTCCACCGCGGACTGAGCGTGATGATCGCACCACACTGGATGGAGATGTTTAACTCTGGAGAGTTGCAGATGCTCATCTCCGGTGGTGGAAAAGACGTAGACCTAGCGGACCTAAAGGACAACACAGAGTACGGTGGGTTCTCCCTGGAGGACCCCACGATCCAGTACTTCTGGGAAATCCTCGCCGAATTCGAACCAGAACAGAGACTGTCGTTCCTCAAATTTGTCACCTCAGTACCACAGGCTCCACTACAAGGGTTCTCAACTTTAGAGCCACGCTTCGGTATCAGAAACACCGGCTCAGACGTCACTCGCTTGCCTACAGCATCAACCTGCGTGAACCTCCTCAAACTACCAAACTACGGGGACAAGGAACTGCTCAGACAGAAACTCCTGTACGCAATCAACGCAGGAGCAGGCTTCGACCTCTCATAAATTTATATACTTACTGATATAAATACAAAAATAAACCATCACTATATATATATTCTTTATGTTATCTATCATAATATACGATATAGGCATTCGAGGGTTGAAGACGCGGGGCGTGGAGGTGTGGGGGGGGTCCAGGAGGGTGAAACTCAATAAGACCTACAAGGAAACACGTCAATGTTTCTGTAAAATAGTTTTAGAAAGCTTTATAAGAGGAGGCTAGCTATTGTAATTCATTACCAGTCAGAGAAAAGAACATTAAGAGAAAGAAAGAGAGAAAAAATAAGGACAACGGATCTGTTAGAGTAAAATTTAAAGAAAAAAAGAACGAGAAAATAGGAGATCTATGATGAACATCCTGTTTCTGTTGGTGGCGTGTGGTTATGGGTACGTTATTCCGCGCGATGAGATGGAGAGTAGCGAGTATTCTGGTGGGCCGGATGGGTTTCCCAACCAGGAGGACCAGCTTGACATCAATGTGATGTTTATATACCTGGGGTCGATGCTGGTGATGTATCTTTTCATCTGCATTATCTACTTCACTACTAAGATCGTGGTTACGCGTCTGCTGACTATGCATGCGCGTATATCGCTGTTGAATGAGGATGGACCTGGGAGACTGCACACGCGTAGTCGGAGGCTGGCTGAGAGTGCGGAATCCCGGTGGCCTAGTGTTCTGGATGACGAGAATATGGTTAGGGACAAACTGAGACTGCTGTCTCCTGAGGAGCAGTTTTATTATAAGCAAGGTGAGGAGTTTATCAAGCAAAACCCGCCACTTATCATTCCGGACTCTGGTAGTCGTCGTGAGAGTGGTGCGCAAGCTTCTGATGCGATTATCAACGAGCAGACTAGACAGTACATCGAAGAGGAAGGGGCTCTGGCGTGGGAGTTCCAACCAAACCCTAACTTGCGTAATGATACAATTATAGTGGAGAACAAGACAGAAATTTCATTCCTGAATTTTAATTACGACGCATCTGTTTCTACGAACTTGCCTATCCCATGTATCAACAGGGTGTATTACTGTGAATTCAAGATATTCGAGCTAAACTTGACTGATAGTGAGACCTCGTTAAAGGACGATGAACTTATATCCTTTGGTCTAAGTACTTCGCCATATCCTTATTTCAGATTACCAGGGAGACACCATCATTCTATTGCATATGACTCTACTGGTGCAAGAAGGTTTAATGACTCCTTTAAGTTGGATGATGAACTGGCAAATATATTCCCTAAGTGTGAGAAAGGTGACATTATTGGTATTGGTTATAGAACCCGTAGTGGAACTGTGTTCTTCACGAGGAACGGTAAGAAGTTGAATGAAAAACCTATTGGTGGACATGTCAAGGGCTGGAGGTTTAAGTATTTATATCCTATCGTGGGTGCCAATGTTCCGTGTAAGATACACGTAAACTTTGGTTCCTATGGTTTTGTTTTTATCGAGGCCAACGTTAAAAAGTGGGGATACGCGAAGCCAAATGGTTTGAAGATGCCCCCACCCTCATACGAAGACTATGTCCAAGATACATTGCTGGAAAGTGGATACGAGGACAATGATCATTCAGATAATGAAAGTGATGATGATGATTCGGGAAGTGAACAAGGCACAAGATACAGGAGATATAAGAACACCATTATCGATGATGAAGGCAACCTTTTGCCACCACCTCCAGGGTTCGAGTTTAGCACTTCACCACAATCTAGTGGATTTGATGAGGAAATTAACCTCGACTCACTTCCAGCTGAGCCACCTAGCTATTCTGATGACGAAATCAAGGCCATGAACGGCAGCAGTTCTGGACAAAGACTATCCGTCGGAAGAAGTCGTGATTACTTAATGGAAGACGGCGAAGTAAGAGAAGGAAAGAGCCGCATGTTAGAGGATTTGGAGGCTCAAGACGAAGACGAGGATGAGTATGCCGACTCTGATGAGGACTACGAAGCAAACATCGATGAATTACAAGCAATGATCGAATCCGGCAGTATCGAGAGTGGTGACGAACGTTGATGACTTTTCTAAAAGACATGATCAATTAATTTTTCTTTTTTTGATTACTCCCTAACATTATGACCATGATGATTCAATTCATAATACACCTTGAAAGTATTATTTTAATTCCTTTTTTTTTCAAAGAATATTTTTTTTTCTGCTTATTAAACAATTTTGCATTGGTATTTTCTATTTTTATTATTTACTATTATTATTATTATTATTCAGTATAAATTCTAGTCCCTAGGGACAAGATTGGTGATAAAATTCTGGTTCAATAACTGTTCCTTTACCCTTTTTTTTTCCTTTTATTATTCCTGATACGCCCCGTATATATCTTATTATGATTATTCTATAATTTGAAAGCAAATAAATTACTACGTTAGTTTTATTCATTGACATCATATGGTTGTAATCTCCTGTATTGCTTTGCCAAGAAAGCGAGGCACAAGATTCATTTCACGGAGTTAAATTAAGGTTCGAGCCAGAATTTTTCAAATATTAAATTAAGGGATGATGCTCCTTTGATTTGACCTCCTCGATTAGATGACGTATTACCTACCAATCATATATAAATAGAGCATGGTATCATTCAATTCTTGATTTATATTATTTCATTTAACTCTGTAAACCAAAGTAAACCAAAGTAAACCAAAGCAATGTCCGACACAATCGAAGAAATCTCTATCCCTCAGTTGAATAAAACCTATAAGCAGCCAATTGGGTTGTTCATTAACAATGAATTCGTTCCATCAAGTGATGGTAAGAAGATAGACACTGTTAATCCTGCCACTGGTGAGAAGATTACTTCCTTCTATGCTGCTACTGCTGAGGACACTGATAAGGCTGTCAAGGCTGCAAGGGATGCTTATGAAAACGTCTGGTTCAAGACTTCTCCAGAGGAGAAGCGTGATTTGCTGTTGAAATTGGCTGACTTGATTGAAGAGGAGAAACCTCTGTTAGCTGCTCTGGAGACTCTGGACTCCGGTAAGCCATATTATTCCAATGCAATGGAAGATATTGATCAAATTATCCATTTGACAAGATACTTCGCTGGCGCTACTGATAAATATACCCAGGGTAAAACCATTCCAATCAACCATGAGAAACTTGTTTACACTCTGAAAGTTCCATATGGTGTTGCTGCAATGATTATTCCATGGAACTACCCCTTGGCCATGGCTAGCTGGAAGATGCAAGGCTGCTTGGCTGCCGGCAACACAATCGTGATTAAGCCAGCTGAGAACACATCGCTCTCGTTGCTCTACTTTGCACAACTCTTTAAGAAAGCAGGCTTTCCAAAGGGTGTAGTCAATGTGGTACCAGGTTCAGGTTCAGTGGTCGGCACCGCTTTGGGCTCTCACATGGATGTCGACAAGATATCCTTCACTGGTAGTACCAAAGTTGGTCGCAGTATCTTAGAACTCTCCGGTAAATCTAACATGAAGGATGTCACCCTGGAATGTGGTGGTAAAAGTCCTGCCGTTGTATTTGATGATGCTAATCTGGAGAACGCCATTGAGAACATTGCTAATGGTATTTTCTACAATTCTGGCCAAAATTGTACTGCAAACTCCAGAGTTTATGTCCAGGAGTCCATCTACGATAAGTTTGTCACTCAATTCAGTGAATATACCAAGAAGAACTGGGTATTCGGTAAGGGCTTGTTTGAAAAGGACTGTACTGTTGGTCCAGTCATCTCGGAGGCACAGTACAAGACAATCAACGAATATATTAAGCATGGAAAGGAGAAAGAAAACTTGGAAGTCATTGAGACCATTGAGTCAACCCCATCCAGTGGATACTTCATCTCTCCTACCATATTCCTTGATGTCCCACAGGACTCTAAGTTAAGTAGGGAAGAGATATTCGGACCCGTGGTTACCGTATCCAAATTCAAAGACTACAAACAGGTTATCAAGTACGCCAATGACACTAACTATGGTCTAGCCTCTATGGTCTTCACCAAGAATATCTCCGTGGCCAACTGGTTCGCCAGAGACATCAAAGCGGGCACTGTGTGGATCAACTCTTCAAATGACGAGGACCCAACGGTTCCGTTTGGAGGTTTCAAGGAAAGTGGTATCGGACGTGAGTTAGGTGAAACAGGTGTCGAAACCTACTTGCAAACCAAATCAGTCCATCTAAATATGTCTGAAAACATTTAAATAATCAATAAATAAACCTTTAAATAGAGACTATCACAGTATTTTTATTGATCCGAAGTGAAAAAAAAAATAAAAATGTAAACATTGAAATTTCATTGCGATGAGCTCGAGTAATTTTGGTCAAGTTTAGCCTTCATTGCGTCCAATTGCTCATAATATATACTAATTGAATTACTAAAAGTAAAACGCCAATGTTTCAGCGGTCATTGCCTGCCAAATCGAAGAGCCCTTGCTCTGTTTGTGCGAGGAGGAAAGTTAAGTGTGATAGGCTGGTTCCTTGCGGTCATTGTAAGAAACGAGGTACTGAAAGCGAATGTATTCAATCCACGACCAGTACTGACGATGAAGGGTATACTGTGGGGTTGTTGCGTTTCTGGCAGAGTTATGAGTACTGGGTTACCAATATTGGGCTATTTAAGAGCGAGAGGATACAACCTGGTAATGAACATGTGTTGAGTACGTTGCAAGCAGAGAGCAAATTCTGGGAGTATACTCTAAGTGAAGAAGGAAGCAATATGTTATTGAACTTTACTGTGGAGAATCTGGGTACCTTGTTTTTTGGGTGTTTAGGTGATTTATCAGAGTTATTTAAGATGCTAGAG
Organism: Nakaseomyces nivariensis; assembly: GCA_017309295.1. NCBI lineage: Eukaryota > Fungi > Ascomycota > Saccharomycetes > Saccharomycetales > Saccharomycetaceae > Nakaseomyces > Nakaseomyces nivariensis. The sequence goes on from JAEVGP010000013.1 coordinate 105,848, forward strand.
CAGTACCACGACGACAAGGGGAGGAAGAAGGAAATCTATGATAGGGCCCTTCTGTGGTCAATTTTTGCAATGGGAATCTATTATGCACCATATGAACTGGTTAAAGAGATTATAGACATTGATATGGTTCGAGGTAAAAAACATTCTAACTCTTTGGATACACCCAATGAAGAAATTCAGTTGCAAATATTCAATGGGTTTGTATCAACTGCAATAAGCTCACTATATGAGTGCAATTTTCTGGCTCAACCAGATATTAGATTCATTCAAAGTGTTATTATCTTATCAACAACACCATACCCGTTTCAGAGCCCTATTATTTTTAATGGATTCCTTGTAAATGCGATTTATTTGACCAAATTGTTAAGAACCAGTAATGTGAACCAATCTAGATCAGAGAGTCTTATAGGATCTATAGCTAATGAAGCGCTGAGCAGATTGTGGTACAGATTATGCTCCTGTGATTATATACAGAGTGGTCCCAACAAAGCAGTAGATTCACACAAGGAAATTGGGACGTTGTTAAAACATGCTGCATATTTGGAAGACTTACCTAACACAGATATATTTAGAGAAGAAGATAATTTTGAAATTTTAATGTGGAAGATCCTTTCACTTGATAGAGACTTGGAACAGTACTTGAACAATGGTCTTAAGCCTCCACCAAAAACATTAGATGCAGTACAACGTGAAGCAGAAATCTATATGCAAAAAGTTTCTTCATTGGAAAATGATCATAAATCCATTAATTCACAATTTGAGAGGTTTCTAGGTTTCTTCCTGATTAACATAATATTCTGGAAGGTGCAAAAATTGCAACTAATATTTTATGATAACGTCACTAGTGTACCGAAGATTCTTAACTTCACGCAGGTCGTGATTAGGCTAATTGTAAAGAACTTTGAGAAAGGAAATGATATCTTTAATAAACATCCATTGGTAATTTATAGCCTAACAAGAATTGCATCTTTTCTAAGTTTCTACCACATATTTGATGATACTGAGGACGTTCACAATATTGTTCTTGATTTGAATGAATTAATTATTAACATGCCTGCTGTATTTGGAGAAAAACTATCAAACCTGAAATACCTGATATTTCGTTTCACATTGTTAAGGAAAATGTTAAAGAAGAGTAAAGTGATTGATAATAATGGGACCTATTTGCATCCAGTATTTAAAGTGCTACAAAATGACGTAACAGAGATGTCAAGAGAAAATAATAAAATAAACATTTTATTGGCTGGATTGGGCTCATTAGTACCTGGAAGATCGTTTGGTGAAGACTTTGATGACGAAGAACTTAATGAAGATTCATTGAATGAAGAATTCAAATTGCAAGTAGCAGAATTTGAGGATCAATACCCGATATCTAAAATCATCAAATAAATTTGTAATATTTAATTATTATCTATGAAATTATTTAATAGTGAAGAAAGCTAGCATCTTTCGAATACCTTATACAGGCCAGGAAGGTTCGCTATTTCCATCACTTCGGTCAACAAAGATGATGGTGCCAAGAATCTTCTTTTGATACAAGGGAATAAGACGTGTTCCAGCTTTTCAGAGATTTCATCAGTTTTCTTAACCTTAGATATTTTTACCTCTTCATCGTCTTGTTCTTCTTCATGTAGTATAATTTCGGGAACATAAAATAATGCAATTTGCTTCAAAATGCCACCCAAGCATTCTTCTTCAGACTCCCAATTTACAAATGTACCTATCCTATACAGAAATAAAGGTAACTTAGAAAGTGGTGGTGTGTAACCCTTTAATAGTAAGGGAACACTCTTTAGAATAACTTCGTCATCGTCGTTTTTATGAATCTCAATCGAAAAATATTCATCAAGCATTTCTCTCATATCAAAAAGTTGATTTACCACTTCTTCTAATTTTGATTGTTCGAGATCAAACATCCGAAGAAGCTTTGCTATTTTGGTATCAGATGGATCACTAGAATCTAGGTATATCTTCCCAAAATTTGCAAAATCAGTTAATCCTATTTGGTAAAAGAGTTCATTACAGATAGACCCGTAATCTACCAGGAACAATTTTAGGTCATACTGCATTGTCAACAACCTTCTATTAAAATCTACTACCCCTATGAAGGTAGAGTTTGCAAAGATATCGGTTAACTCGCGATGAGCGGAGTTATCGACTTTATTTCTCAAGTTTTGAATACTGGTCAAGTTAACTGTTACCCTTTCCTTTGAGACAATTGTGTAGCCCTTATCAGAAACTATCTGCGCAGGTTCGGATAATTTCTTCTGTTCCTTTGGTGTATTTGCTTCTTCGTCTTCATCACTCTTCTCAACATCATCATCATCATCATCTCCCTCATCATTTTCACTCTGATCATCCTTTATAAACAGATCTTTTGCAGGTACTGGTGTAGTATTTATTTTGTCTGCAGGATTGTATTGACTTGATTTCAAGAAGGAAGTAATTTTTGATTGAGACGAATCTATTCTCACCAGTTTATTCTCATATCGTTTAGGGTTAGCTTGACTTGTAGCTTGCGAAGTGGAGGAGGTATGTGACTGAGGTTGACTGAATTTCATCGTCTCTTCCGAGATTGGTTTTGGCATCACAATAGATTTTTTGAAAGTTCTAGAGGTATCTATCTTGGACAACTCGTTATGTATATGCATCGTAATCTCATCGATGATTTCGTCCTGGTTTAAGAATCTTACTTCACGCTTAGTAGGATGAACATTGACGTCCACGGATGGAGGATCTATGTTAATATCTAAGTAGATGAATGGTCTATTACCCTTTTGGATGTAGTTTGAATAAACGTTGTATATGGCTCTTCTCAGTGGATCACAAGTGACTAATCTATTATTAATGAAAAAGATAGGTTGGATTGATTTCTTGGCATTTAAGTTTGGCGTACTGATATAACCCTTAACCTCTAATAGCCCGATTTCTTCGTTAGGTTTCATCTCGAACGGTATAGTATTTGATGCTACATTGTTGCCGTAAATGGATCGTATTCTATCTACTGTGGTGTAATTCGGTTTCAATGTAATCGTGTAGTTCGAATCACCAAATTTCTTGCAGGAAAACCCTATAGACTTCGAATGAATACCGTATCTTCCAACGACGTCCAGGATACGGGTGTATTCCTCGTTAGGAGATTTCAAAGACCTAAGTCTCGAGGGAATGTTATAGAACAAGTCCTCGACAAGGATGGTAGTCCCATCTTTACCGGCAATCGGTTTGGGTTTATCTATCATAGCACCCTCGTTATAACTCACTTTCCATGCACACGCGTCCTCTGCGGTCTTAGTAGTGACACTGAGCCTCGCGATATGCGATATACTCGCCAGCGCCTCACCACGGAAACCATACGTAGCGATATTCTCCAGGTCTTGGAACTCAGTAAGCTTAGACGTGGCAAACCGCTCGCACAGCAGCGGCAAGTCCTGTTGCATGATACCGGACCCGTTGTCACTTATCTGCAGCAGCTTAATCCCACCGTCGCGCACCAGGATGTCCAGCATCGTGGCACCAGCATCGATGGAGTTCTCCATCATCTCCTTCAGAGCGTTGACCGGGGAGATAATAATCTCACCAGCAGCTATCTTGTTCACCACGCTGGGATCCAAAGCCTTGATCCTGGCCATTTTTCAACGTGTTTTCGCCGTTCTTTTCTTGTAATTGTCTTCAAGTATGACAGACAGCAGCAATTGACCCTGTACTTGTGGTTGTATCCGTGCCAGATGGGTCTCTCGAGGGTCATCTCATCGCAAATTCCAATTTGTAATTCTTTTTTTTTGTTCACAAATCCAAAAATTTTTTTTTTCAGACCTCGAAATCGATTTGTAATACACATCAACACACTGGTTCCACCATTAAACTGGTTCTACCATCAACAACAGCCCGATAACAGAGTACCAACACAGGCTGCTTTGAGCATTGTATCGAATAGCAAAGAAAGAAGAGTTAAAAAGGAAGAAGGATGTGGAGTTTTACGTCCTCGATACCGGTAGTAGGGGTACATGAGGAGACTCAGGAGATAAGGACCACGGGACATGGCAGTCCTGGCAATGATGGTGGTGGGGAGTCCCCAGACGGGTATGAGCATAGTCCGATATGGCACTGTTTCCTGGCTGGTGGTGTTGGGGGTATAATAGGGGACTCGGCGATGCATTCGTTGGACACGGTGAAGACGAGGCAGCAAGGAGCACCCAATGTGCACAAGTATAGAAACATGTTGCCTGCGTACAGGACCATGTTCCTCGAGGAAGGGTTTGCTCGGGGTCTGTACGGTGGGTATTTCGCGGCGATGCTGGGCTCCTTCCCCAGTGCTGCCATCTTTTTCAGCACTTATGAGTACACCAAACGCACAATGATCGGGGAGTACCAGCTGAATGAGACGCTTTCGCACCTCACGGCGGGGTTCCTGGGAGATTTCATGTCCAGTTTCGTGTATGTGCCCTCGGAGGTGCTGAAGACCCGGCTGCAGCTGCAAGGCCGACACAACAACCCGCACTTTGACTCCGGCTACAACTACAAGAACCTGAGGACCGCGATCGCGACGATATACAAGACGGAGGGTGTCTCGGCGCTGTTCTTCGGCTACAAGGCCACGCTGGCGCGCGACCTTCCGTTCAGTGCTCTGCAGTTCGCATTCTACGAGAAGTTCCGCCAGTGGGCGTTCATGCTCGAGCAGAAGGAGATATACAAGCACGACCTCTCGATAGCAAACGAGATACTCACGGGTGCATGCGCCGGTGGTCTTGCGGGCATCCTCACCACGCCGCTCGACGTGGTCAAGACGAGAATCCAAACCCAGGTGCCCTCCACAACGTCAAGCACCAAGCCAGCCACACTCACCAGCTCGATATTCAGGAGTCTGCGCACGGTATACACATCCGAGGGGTTCTTCGGACTCTTCAGCGGTGTGGGCCCCCGTTTCGTGTGGACCAGCGTGCAGAGCAGCATCATGCTGCTCCTGTACCAGATGTCCCTGAGAGTCCTGGACCTGGACCTGTATAAAAAATAATTTGCATATATTTAAACCCAATACATATCTGTACATAGAAATAAACTTAGAAAGGGAAAGGCATCAGTTTCCACCTGTTTCCACCCTTCGACAGCCGACATCACCATGTACCCAGCATTTAAAGGGCCCCCCTCAACCAAAAACAAAAAATGGGGAATCCCACAGAGCAAAAGCTTTATGAAGGGACACATCGCAGTCCACAAGAGCCCCTGGAAGCAGAAGAAGAACTTATAGGAGCCAGAGACACGAGAAACATTGTGGGGGGCTATAGAAGTTTAGAAACTTAACGCAAAGTTACAGCAAGAAGATGCAGTATGTTGGGAGAGCCATCGGGTCTGTGTCGAAGACGTGGTCTTCGATCAACCCTGCCACGCTGTCTGGTGCTATTGATGTTATTGTAGTTGAGCATCCCGATGGGACGCTGGCGTGCTCGCCGTTCCATGTACGGTTTGGTAAGTTTCAGATATTGAAGCCGTCGCAGAAGAAAGTGGAGGTGCTTGTGAATGGGAAGTCTACCAATGTGCCCATGAAGCTGGGCGAGTCCGGGGAGGCGTACTTTGTGTTTGAGACGAGTGCTGATGCGGACGATATCCCGGAGGAGCTGCTGGCCTCGCCGGTGATCAGTGCGGCGTCGAGTCCCGAGCAGAGTCCCATATCCTCGACGCTGGATTTGAATGATCCCGGGACTGAGAACAGCATTGACGGTGCGCTGTCGGAGAAGTTGAGGAGCAGGACTGAGTCCAGTATCACTGTGCTCGAGGAGCCTGACTTCCTGGATATTAACGAGTCGGTGGACGGTAGCGGAGGTGGTCCCTTGGAAAGGCCGCTGGATAGGGAGAAGACCAAGACGTTCCAGGAGAATTTGAACAAGAAGCTGAAGGATATCCATATCCCCAGTAAGCTGGCCAATGACGGGAGCTTGCTGCTGGATATCGAGGGTTATAAGCCCAATAAGGAGAAAGTACACGACACAGATGAGCACTTGAAGAGCATACTGAAAGAAGAACTAGGTAAAGAGGCTGATATATCGAAGTTTATCCAGGAGGACTCCAAGGGTAATATACGGATTGTTAGTCCATTTGAGCAAGAGGAGAAATCACCACTGAGTTCACCACCAGCTTCTCCTACAATGAGCGGGGAAGATAAGACGATTTCTCCGCCTTCCCCAGCCAGTAGTGACTCGAAGTCCTCTATTGAGAAAGATGCCGAGGGTTCAGGTTCCACAATCGAAGACACAGAGGATGCTAGGAAATATATCAAGACTATTAGACTGAGTAGTGACCAATTGAAGTGTCTGAACCTTGTATATGGTGAAAACGATTTGGCATTCTCCATCGATCACGGTAAGTCCATCATCACATCGAAGCTTTTTGTGTGGAAATGGGATGTGCCAATTGTCATCAGTGATATTGACGGTACTATTACTAAGTCAGATGCATTGGGTCACGTTCTGGCAATGATTGGGAAGGACTGGACCCATTCGGGTGTAGCAAAGCTTTTCAGTGAGATAGCAAGGAACGGGTACAATATCTTGTATCTAACGGCAAGAAGCGCAGGTCAGGCAGACTCGACAAGAAACTACCTTAGATCAATCATACAGAGCGGACACCGTCTTCCTACAGGACCAGTGATACTGTCACCAGACAGAACCATGGCTGCGCTACGGCGTGAGGTTATCCTGAAGAAACCGGAAATATTTAAGATTGCTTGCTTAAACGATATCAGATCTCTATATTATGATAACATTGACCAGGACAGTGTGCATGAGGGCCATGGAGAAGATTTGAACCCTGGTGGTACTAGAGAGAAGATGAAGGATGCCATAAAGAAGGACCATACGGGAGATCTACGTAAAATGAACACGGATGATGAGAAACCCACGCCATTCTTTGCTGGTTTTGGTAACCGTATCACGGATGCGTTGTCGTATCGTACTGTTGGCATACCAAGTTCAAGGATATTTACAATTAACACTGAGGGTGAGGTCCATATGGAGTTGTTGGAGCTTGCTGGCTACAAGAGTTCCTACATTCATATAAACGAGCTTGTGGACCATTTCTTCCCACCAGTTTTGCTCAATGCCGAAGATGACATGAGAAGCATTAACTCTTTTACCCCGGGATCGCCTATACAAGCCACGGTGGACACTAAGAACAACGGTGGGAATGAAGACACAGTGAAGCCTTACTTCAGAAGCACCCAGGAGGAGAAATACTCGGACGTGAATTTCTGGAGAGACCCATTGCTCAACTTGGAGGACCTCTCAGACATCAGTTCCGATGAGGCCACCGAGAAAATGGAGTCTGAAGAAAGTAACAACCACACAATGCGTAGTGATAAAAAGTCCGCGGGCGCATCGACAGCCACAGCCACATCACTCGACAAAAAGCCTAGGTCCAGCTCCTCATCATCTTCGAACAAGAACGCGTCCAGACCCACTTCACCCCAGCGTGAGAGAGAAGAAATCGGCAGAAAAATATACCTGGAACTGGGATCACCACGTACCTCGCCCGTTCGCGTCCGTGACCTCATAGAACACACAGAGGGCCTCACTTTGGCCAAGACTTCCTCCCCATCTTCATCAGTCACAAAACTGAACGTCCTTGACGACGCCCACGACGCATACAACCACGAAGCGGACGACGACATAGACGAAGACGACGAAGACGAAGACGACGACGAGTTCGACGAAGACGACTTCGATGACTAGCTTCAATTAAATTGTAAATAAAAATACAAATTTTTAAATAAAATTATGTCAATTATCATTTAACACGATGCAAATCCTTTTTTTTGGTTGCTGCTCCGGAAAGTTCAGCTTTAATTTTTTTTTTCTTTTGGCTGTGAAGTCATATGTAAGTGATTAACTAATACTTATTGGCATTTGGGTGCTGCAGTTGGGGTTTAGAAAGACAATCGGAAGACGGAAGTGACAAGATTAGCTCCTCTTTTAGCAGAGGATTTGGATTAATCTGCGAAAACTGAGCGAGAAAGCACCGAAGGCCGCTGCCAGAGGAATAAAGTTGATAGTGAATTTTTTTAGGGATTTCGAGTTTGATTCTTTAAGATCTAAACAGACAACGGTGTGTTGTAGGAACGGTTTGTAATACACTACATATTTAAGAAATAAAAAAATTAAAACACGGAAAAGGAAAAAAATACTTATAATCTTTTCCAAATGAGTATTGAATTTAATTATTTCAATAATATGGCTGGTAGTCCTGAGAGTTTTGTGAATAACAGTGAGGGTAGCACGCCACTTAGTGGTATAGTGAATAAGAATTTGAGTTATGGTAAAGGCAAGAAGCGCAAGGATCAGGAGAAGTACCTTGTTTCGGATGCGATGGCGAAGAACTCCAGGCAGCTTCTGTTTGCGCACATCTACAATTACCTGATACAGAATAAGTTTTACTCGACAGCGTCTGATTTCCTGAAAGAGGTCGATATCCCGCTGTCCACTGTGGATGGGATTGAGAAGATCAAGGGAAATGGTAACTATGGTAATGGTTCCAGTGATGATAAGAGTAAAAATAAAAACAATAATGACGATGCTGAAAGTGATGCTGGACAGGAAAGCCGCATACCTGACTACCTTTTGAAGCCAGAAATGCTCCTAAATTCATCAGATACATTTTTGGTGGAATGGTGGGAGATATTCAGGACATTATACGGATATATTGATGGGATGCCTGTCGGTGGCGCCACTGAGAATGAAGATACAATTCAAAAGAAGATCATGGCAATACTTCCGACGAATAAGCCTACAGTGCCGCCACCATTTTCTAATACATCGGCAAATTTTATGACATCTGCACAAGCGTTTCAAAACATGCAATCTCAAATGATGAATGGCATGAATGATCCTCAGTATTACCAACCACAACAAGTACGAGGGGATGAAATTACCGAACAAAAGAGTAGCTCAGCAGAATCGGGGAACTCAGGAGAAGATGACAAAGAAAAAAGTAGACAAACCCTTGCGAATCCTACAGAGATACCATCTCAGCAGCAGCCTATATTAAATGGTATGAGACCAGCCCTAGCTCATAGTATCTCATCTGGTGTACCGAATATGCCAAAGGGCCAACCAGCCAAGCTTGAAAAGTCATTATCAAATAGCATAAGTGGGACTCCAAAGTACACAGCAAATACCGGCAATCAAAGTGCCACTGGACCTAGGGGCTCTCCAGGGAAAGTAACCAAAGCAAGATCTAGGTCTAAGGGAACAAATAAGGCAGTTCAATCAAAGCAAGAGCCAGCAAAGAATAGCCCTAATAACAATAGAGATAATGAGAGTAACATAACGACCAATAATACCGGTTCCACAAACCCAGTAGCTATGCAACAGATGGATTATATATTACAACAACAACGGATGATGCAGATGAAAATGAGAGGAATGCCACCATCTCAATTTCCCGGAATGATGAATGGTCCTATGAACGGCCCTATGAACGGTCCTATGAATGGCCCTATGAATGGACCTATGAATGGTACTATGAACGGTAACCCTGCTTCTGCAGAGATGATGTTTCCTAACCATAATGGTATGCAAAAGCCTTTTAATAATGGATATTACCCACCAGACAAACAGAGCTTTACTGACGCAGGTTCACCTGAACAGAAAAGTCAAAACCTTCCGAAAAAGGACTCAGAGACAGCATACAAGAAACAGGATATATCAAAGAAAAAGTTAGCCAACACTAACAGGTTAAAATCGAATGGGGACTCGGACGCACATAGAAAAGTAGATCAGACTCACCAAGTTACTGGCTCCATTGACTCTACTAATTCAGCTGCAGATGGAGATTCATCCCACCATAGTGATATGGCTCATCCTATGTCTATGTACATGAATCATAAAAATACAAATGAGATAAACACCTCTAACAATCAATATCCTACAAATGGGCCTTCAAATAGTGAGAGGTCTGATGAGTATAATGGTATGAATCCGTGGGATATGCAAGGAACTCCAAATGCAGAAAAACTAAGATTCATGCAGCAACAAATGTTGCAAGCACAAAGGATGGGCACTGGTATGGATCCAGTCCTTCAACAGCAGTATATTATGATGATGAATATGATGATGAATCAGTCCAATAGCAGGTTTCAGAAGCCACCTGACTTTGATAATGGTGCTAAGAATCCACCAAAAAATAATAGCAAACAAAAAATACGTGATAGATCTATGGAAAAAAATACAACAGCAAGTGACAGAAGTGGAAGTAGTATTAACTCTAGCAATGATTCCAGTACTCAGCCTTCTCTAAAGAAGGGAATGTCAATCCCATATCAAGGTATGAACGGAAGGGGTGGTAGTCAAAATCACTCATTAAGTGGTGTACAGGGCATGCAGAATATGAACATGCAGAATATGCGTAATATGCAAAATATGCAAAATATGCAAAGCATGCAACATATGCAAAATATGGGTGGTGTACCAGCCATGGCTAATATGTCTGCTATGGCCAGTATGTCTGCTATGCCTAATATACCTGGTATGTCATCACAAGGGATGCCAGGAATGTACGGCATGCATGGATTTCCTCCCATGCAAGGTGTACCTGACATGCAGAATATGTACAACATGCAGAATATGAATCAGATGAATTACTCCAAGGATGACCAAAAGAATATGAATATGAATAAGGCTATGTATGAACAAAGCATGAGGAACTTTAGAGATCCCAGAAAAGACATCGAGATGCAGAATGGCTCTCCAACTCAAAGTAGTTATCAGCAGTTAAACAAGAACACAAACAATAATGGCAAATCACGTATGAATGATTCTATGCAACAGAATCGCCAACCTAATGCAACATATAGTGAAGATCCATTTGAATTATTCAACATGAATTGAGGTTTATTGTTTTGATGATGACTAATCAAAAAATATTGTAACACAACGAGATGTAATGTTGTAACTTTTTGATTTACACTTCCAATTCTCAACTTATAAAACTACATCTAATATATAAGAATTTGCATTGTATACAGTAAAAAAACTATATACTCCTATAACAGCTTCATTAGAATTAGTTTTTTCAACATTCATAGTATGGATTGAATCGTCTTAGAAGTAGCGAGTAAGTTTCAGTCAAACATAGAAGAGAACATCGAAAAATAACAGTATACAATTGTGGACTAGTAACTATTTCAGAGCATATTTGTGACTGCCATTCACTTATCAGTATCAGCATATCCTTAAAGAAGTTGAAATGAATATAATTATGTAAGCACTAGTAGAGATTTATTAGAATCATTCCAGATTACTATAATATTTAATAGAGTCTACTTTTGTAGTTCTAGGTACTGGTACCTGCTGTTTTATATATTGCCTATATCCTTTTTCCTTAATTATTTGTTCTATTACTTCCTATTTTTTTACTTGATTACTTTACAAATACTCACAAAATATAAAATTGGAAAATTTTAACTAAACAAAAAATTTGTGAATTATAAAAAATGATTTTGTAACAAGTAACTACATATTCTCATTGTACATCCAAATGAATATTCTACTGTATAAACTTATCCATAACTTATCCATTAAATAAGTTTCCAAGGAAAGCCTTCAATATTTAAGAAAATAGACATGCAATTATTTTTTTTTTATAATACATAATTGTATATGAGAAAAGAAAACCAAACAGAAGAAAAATACTAACGCTTACGTTGCTTCTTCCATTTGAATGCCACGTTACCTTTGCTATCCGTTATCTTCTTCTTAGAGCCCTTCTTCATACGTTCTCTTTGGTTGTCCATTCTTTGTTGTATTTCTCTCAACTGTTCTTCTCTTTCCATATGCTGCTTTACAGCTTTTATCTTTTTCAGTCTCTTTTTATCTAGAGATTCCTTTGGCATGAGTAAGCTATCTGGGTCTGCGACATTTAAACTGCTAGATGTAAGTTGGTCTTTGGTCAATCTGTTTTCCTTTCTATGCAGGAACTCCCTAGTGGTGTTGAAAAACTCTTCTGGTCTAAACTCTCTCATACTCTCCTGGTCATCAACAAACACTGTATGTTGTGATTGGGCCTTGAACCCTACCTCCTGCTGTTTCTTCTTCAGTTTATTGAGTTCACTTTGCCTTAGTGTCCTGATGTAGTTGCTGTCTTGCGTCTTCAGCAATTTGACCTGATCCATAGTCAGCGTGGGATCCTCTCCATCAGCATACCTAGACTTTATCAGCATACCATTGGAATCCACTTTCCTAGAGTTCATAGCATGATAGTACTCATCCGGGTTTCTATCCTTGGCCTTACTTCTCAGGATCTTCAAAGTATTCTGTTTCTTATGATAATCTTGGGCACGCTTCACATAATCCTTGTGTTTCTCCAGGAAACCAAGTCTCGCACGACTGTGTACTTGGGAACGCTCCCTATGCTGTTTCTTCTGAACATCATGAACCAGTTTAGCCATTTTCTTTTGTATGGATTTTTTGTCTGAGTTCCCTACTTAAATTTCAAATCCCAAAACAGACTCCTGATATAAACAAAAGGAGAATATAACTGTCAAGAGAAGCTTGTTGATGAGTTATTCAATATCAATTATGCTGGAAGAAATTGAACAATTTTTGAGATGAGCTCATCGCAACCAAAAAAAAAAAAAAATGCTGAAAAATTTCAATTTTTGAGGTTTTGGTACGAAAACCAGCACGTGAAGGTATTTTAGAGCGATGGGGGACAAAAGGAAGTGAAAGAAGAGACTTGCTTGGGGAAGGATAAAGCTACATTTAGTGATTCGGTGAGGGGTTTTTGGCGTCTGTTGGTCTTGTATATGCCATTGGAACCAAGTTGAGGCCATGGATTTTGATTTGGATAGTACGCAGCCTTACCAGGTGCCGAGTTTCCCCATAACTTTCCTGCTGAGCATAGTTGCAGCTAAGAACTTTATAGTGCTGTTCGATGAGGAGCAAGAGAACTTGAACAAAGGAGTGTCGCATGAGCAGTTACTGAAAGAGAGTATTGATAAGACGTTGGGGAAGTGTGCGTTGAAGTACCGCATGAAATACAATGTCGTTGGGAAGATAACGGATGAGATAATTGAAAGTGTACGGTACAATACTACTGACGGGGGTAAAGGAAAGGAGACCTCTGATGATGAAGTGATGGAGAAGGAATCTGAGTTTAAGGATGACGATCACACGAAGTTAGAGGACGATTACAGCTTTATTGAGCTTTACATTATAGAGAAGATCAATGACCGGTCCCTTGACGATTATACCGAATTGGGAAAACTGATGAGAGAAGGGTACCTTTTCAATGTGAGGCACAACAGAATACCTGGTAACAAGCCGCACTGGAGGTTATTTATAGGCACAGTGGTATGGAATCGCGAGGACTACAGGATTTCTGAGGACGTGTTGAATATGGGTAAAGAGGATAAAAAATATTCGCACAAACATGGTCAGTCGTTCAAGTTCAAATCATATGCTACCGGGTTCGAAGACTGGATAAGGCATAAATTCTGGCTAGTGACGACAATTGAGATTCCAACGGTCAAACCTGTGATCGCGGTGGAAGACGTGGATGAGCAGCAGAGTTTCGATTCTGTAGTGTATACAAAGAAAGACGAGGGAGACAAGGGCAATGGCAAGGGCAATGGCAATGGCACTGCGAATGAGAATGAGGAGGACATAGACGAGGAACTAACCAAGAAGTATGAGGATTACGAAGACGTCCATATCCAGGCCTCTCTGAGGCGATACCTGTTGGATATCATGGTGCACATCAGAACGCACAGGCTTGCGTTCAACGCCCGTGGTGGTGGTGTACACAAGAACAGCTACTCAGACACCATCTTACTGTCAAAGTTTATTGCTATCAGAGACAACAAGAAGTTCGTAACCCCGCAACACGTACGACTTGCGGCAATGTGGTACTTCCCCTCACAGCTCAGCATAATCGACGATTCCATGAAGGATAACTCTATCCTGTATGGTAGCAAACCCGAGCTGGTTCGTGAACTGATGAAGAGAGTCGTGTATGTACGTAACAAGAAACTAGTCGAGATGGACAACCCTCTTTTCATGGAAGCTTTGATTGTTCGCAACGCCATAAAGAAAATTGTCCCCCCAGTCTAGAATCAAGAAACGCGATAAAAAATTTAATGATATACCTATAGTAGTCATATTTGTCTAAATACAAGTAAATAAACAAATAAAGTACAAAAACCCCTCGGGTACAACGGTATATGCTAAACAATGGGGTAGGGGGGAGAAGGGTCCAGATTCTCGTTCTCCCGGTTGGTCATAACTGAATCGGGATACTCAGGGTCCAAGATCCCAAGAACCTTTCTTTTTTATTATTACTTTGCCTTCTAATTTTAGTTCTTGTCTTTTATTGTTTACTTTCTGTTAAAAACACGGGTATTCGCGTTGTTGTCGTGATTTCAATTGATTTGCAAAAAAAAAAGAAAGAAGCGTGTTAACCAAAAAATTTTATGCAGAGAATGCCGCTCATTTCCGGCTCCTCGAGAAACAGCGAACACGACCCAACGAAAAAAAATAAAAAAAAAATTACGACATACGTCATTCACACAAAAGGAGGAAATATGTAAACAAAGGGAAAGCACAAGAAATCTCGTGAGTGCTACGGATTTTCTCTGCGTCTTTTTAAAGAAAAAAAAGTGTCAATATTTACCATTTTCCGTAACGGGTAAGTGGGGCCAGCAAGAGAGTGAGAGAGAGAGAGAAATGACACAGTGTTAACAACTCACTGTGTGTGAACAACTCACTGTGAACCACTAGGAAGGGCATCAGCAGGTGGCAAGTAAAAAGGTTGTTTGAATACTGTAAATTACTGTCTGAGGTCGAAAGTAAACAAACAAAATTCTTTTTGTATTTTCACAAAAAAAAAGGTATATAAGGAGGGCAAATATTCATTCAATTGAAAAATTTAGAACTTCTCTTTTCTATATTATAAAATAAAAAAAGAAACCATACTAAAAACACTATCTTTTTTACACTCGCTTAAATACAACCAAAAATGCAATTCTCTACTCTATTCTCTGTTGCTTTGATCGCTTTGGCCAAGATGGTCGTTGCTGACTCCCAAGAATTCGGTTTGTTGTCCATCCACTCCGGTTCTCCAGTCCAAAACTTGGGTGCTTTCGAGGACAACGGTGCCATCGTCTTCAAGTCTGGTTCCGGTTCTCTAAGTGGTACCATCACTGACGCTGGTAAGCTAAAGTTCTCTGACAACACTTACGCTGTTGTTGGTTCTGACGGTTCCGTCAAGACCGGTTCCGAAGCTGATGCTTCCACTGGTTTCGCCATCACCGGTGGCCGTGTCTCTTACAAGGACAACACTGGTTTCTTCGCCATCCAATCCGGTGACGAATACAAGTTGTCTACTGCTCAAGCTTCTGGTGCTGTTGACATTGTCATCTCTGCCAGATCCCCAACCAACGGTCAAACCGTCTCTGACTTCACCCCATCTGGTGCTTCTTCTGCTTCTGCCTCCACCAAGGCTGCTTCCTCTTCCGCTGCTGCCTCCACCAAGGCCGCTGCTGCCATCTCCCAAATCGGTGACGGTCAAATCCAAGCTACCCAAACCGCTAACGGTGCCGCTAAGGTCGCTGCTGGTATGGGTGCTGGTGCCATCGCTGCCGTTGCTATGTTGTTGTAAGTTTAAGATCTTTATCTTAAATCATTTTTTCGGATATTTTTTCTTAATTGTATAAAATAGAGAACTTGGAAAATACCTTTTAAAACTGGTTTCTAAAAGAAAATAGTTCCATTCTCTTTTATACTATTCTTTATATTTTTTACTTCAACATCTTAATATTTTTACAGAGTTAATTTTTTAGGTTTACTAATAAAAATCAATTTCAGTGCATTTGAACAATATCTTATAAATCTTTAAATACTTTTAGATATATAATCAATAATCTAATTATCCTCTGCTATATTGCCCAAGCTCTGCTTATCTTTTTGAACGAAACATCATCACATACAAAAGTCACATGATTCAACCCGGGTAATATGTGCAAGAAATTTTGTTTTTAAAGAGATGAGCTTTAAAGCTTGGTGTGGGGACTCTTCAAAACTTGTAAAACTACAACTATACCAAGTAGTTTATTGCCCGCAAGATGTCAGAGAGAAAGGCTATTAATAAGTACTATCCACCAGACTATGATCCTGTCAAGGCCGAGAAGGCCGCGCGGTCTATCAGCAAGAAGCTGAAGAGCAGCGGGCGTACGGAGTCCTCTATCCGGCTCATGACTCCCTTCAGCATGCGGTGTTTGAAGTGTGATGAGTACATACCGAAGAGCCGGAAGTTCAACGGTAAGAAGTCCGTGCTGGAGGAGAAGTATCTGGGAAGTATAAGGATGTATAGGTTCAGCATACGGTGCCCGCAGTGTGCCAACACAATCACGTTCCGCACCGACCCCAAGAGCTCGGACTACGTTATGGAGGTGGGCGGTGTGCGAAACTACGTCCAAAGACAGAAACAGCCAGAACAGGAGACATTACAGCAGACGTTGGAGAGGCTCGCACGTGAGAAGGCAGAAGAAGAGAGTGGGAGTGTCGACCAGGGTAAGGGCAAAGTGGAGGTGCTGGAGGAGAGGCTCGCGAAGCTGCAGAAACAACAGCGCGATGCGGAAGAACTCGACAAGCTCATCCAGCGCAAGCAACTCGAAGCTGACGTCGACATTATATCAGAGGAAAAGAAACTCGACGACGCGGTCGATATTGCGTTTGCAGCCGAATACACTCGCAGGACAGCGAGCCCTGCAGTAGCAGCAAAGAACTCTTCAACAACTGTAGTAAAGAACTCTCCAGCACCAGCACCAACGGCTCCGTCCCTGCCCAGAAAGATTACCCTTAAAAGCAAGAAGAAGTCCCTTGGAATCGTGAAGAGAAGAGCTCCATGAGGCCTGTTTCCTGCTGCGGAGTTTGTTTAGTGCTTCCGGATCCGACAGCTGAAAAAAATCAACCGAATTTGCAAAAGAGCTCTCTTTAAACCCTCATCGCTTCTAGAAAGCTGGAACTGCAAGATGACGTATTGCCACCCATGGTTCAATCTTACATTTGGAAACGTAGAAAGCATTATTGCATATAGTGTAATAGTATATTGTAATAGTATTAGTATAAACATAATATAGAATAGCAAAACAATGGCTAACCCCTACCCATACACTTATCAAACAACAGAGCCTCAATTGCAATACGAGGACTTCGACGGAGCCAGGTTTGGCTATGTCTTGTGGAAGGTTCCTGAGGGTACTCCAAAGGCACGTCTGTTGCTGGTTCACGGTTTCGGTGAATACACCACTATAAACTCCCGGTTTATGGATCACTTGGCACTGGCCGGGTACGAGTCCTTCACCTTTGACCAGCGTGGGTCTGGTGTTACATCTCCCGGGAAGCAGAAGGGGTTGACTAACGAGTACCATACTTTCAATGATCTGGACCACTTTGTTGAGAAGAACTTGAGGGAATGCAAGGAGAAGAACTTGCCTTTGTATCTGTGGGGCCACTCAATGGGCGGTGCGATTACGTTGAACTACGCCTGCCATGGCAAGTACCGCGAGCAGATCGCGGGGTATGTGGCCTCAGGTCCATTGATTGTGCTACACCCACACTCGCAGCCGAACAAGATCACCCAGTGCGTTGCCCCTCTGCTGGCCAAGTGGGCAGGAAAACACCGTATCGACACCGGCCTGGACCTGGACGGTATCACCGCTGACAAGAGGTACCGCGAGTGGTTGGCCAACGACAAGCCGATGAGTCTGCCAATGTACGGGTCCTTCCAGCAGATTTACGACTTCCTCGAGCGTGGTAAACGCCTGTACAACGACACCGACGGGCTGGTGTCCAAGAAGTTCCCTAAGAACATCCCCGTCCTGGTGCAGCACGGGCAGGACGACACCATCAATGACCCAAGGGGGTCTGAGGTGTTTATCAAACACTGTCCAGCTACAGACAAGACACTGAAACTATACAAGGGCGCAAGACACAGCATCCTGTCCCTGGAGACCGATGAAACGTTTAACCTGGTCTTCTCGGACCTGACCAAGTGGCTAGACGCACACACAACCTCCCAGAGCAAGTTGTGAGCAAACTCTAATTTTAAAAATAATTACAATTGAATTACATATGAAACAAATAAATTACATAAGGTTTATCTCTAATAGATTGAAGAAATTGAAATTGAAATTGATAGAGAGATGCCCATTAGTAGGATCGTCATTTGGGCCAATCACAGGAATCCCGGAAAAACTACCCTTCCTTCACAGACGTGCACAGAAAACACCGCACAGCGATAAAAAAGCGATTACGGTCCTAAAAAAGATTACACGGGCATTTGTATGTGTGTGTGGGGGGGGACAGGCACAGAGTTTTTCCGGAGGGCCAAAGGGCACTGTTTATGCGATGGCCTGTTGCTGTTCTTTTCATCTTTAATTGGAAAAAGGATTAGAAATTCTTTAAAGGATGAGTTATTAAAGGGTGTGTCTTCTAATTCATTATTGGAGGCGGGGGAGAATTCGTAGTACGATAGTGATTAACTTTTCTTTTCTAAAATTACGACCCTTTATTATTGTAAGAATTGGGTAATTTTAGAGGAATAATAAGAAACCCAAGAGTAATAGAAGAAAAAAAAAAAAGGGAATGGGGGGTGAGGAGAATATATAAACAAATAAATAAAATATGTTACAGATTTGTGTAAAAGAAAATTTATACACCAGTACATAAAACGTATATCGAGAAGCTAGAGGGAAACGATGGAGTGTTATACAGGTACGATGTTGGATGTGTTTGAGAGGTCTGTGCAGGATCCGTGCTCTCTGGACTTGGATGAGCAGGATGAGATTTACGGGCCGGAGGAGTTTGAGGCTGACATACAGGACAGCACGATAAGTAGTGCTCCGCATGCGTATATTGCTGATGAGAGGTTTATGGCACCGACTGTGTCGTTTACCAATGTTGCGTTGGATCCGCTGCAAGAGGAGGATCCGTTAGCTAGTTGCGTAGAAGAGGAGGAGGAAGGAGAAGAAGAAGAAGAAGAGGAAGATGAAGAAGGGCATAAAGATAAGAAATCGAAGGTATTGAGAGGGAGGAAACCTAGTATTGCGTCGAGCACCTCTTCATACGTTTCGGATATGTCTTCACAATCGACGAAATTGAGGTCTCCAGTGAGACAGGAACAGAAATTCAAGAATCCGTTCAAGACTCCTTCTTCCCCTACAACCTCCCCTACTACAAGCAGTGCGTATAAGTTGAGGCGTACTATGACGGACCCTGATTTTCCGTTGAGGCCTTCTGTGCTGTCTAGGAGAAACACAAGTACAATCATCCAGCAGATGAGTAACACAAACATAAATAATAATGGTCGATCGTTGTCTATGCAGGGCAAGACCAGAACTCCAAGTTTGAAGCGTGCCTCTAACAGTAGCATCGGTGCATCCAACAGGAACAACAGCAACTTCCTACAGAGAAGCAACAGCACATCATTTATTGCTGGCAACCCTATCATAGAAGATCCGCCTACACCTCGATTAGAGTCCCCTAACTCGAGGTCTTATTCGCGCTGCGGGAGCATCGGAATTCCAACCCACCTGTACTCACTGGAGAAGTATGTCTCTTCACAACTGGATGCGCTAGCTACTAAGGATTATGAGCAAGATGACGAGAGGCCAGCTAGCAGACAGCAAAGAAGTAACACTGTTGCCGGATTAATTAACACTATCAATGGCGAAAATGATAAATCGAGAACTGCGGAGTTTCCTGGTTTATCAAGATGCAGCAGTGCACGGAAGAAATCTTACATTGAAATGTCTCTGGAAAATTCATTTTCACAATAAAGAGGCCTCAGAAAAAAAAAATTGTCCTAAAAACATATATTTTAAGGTATTTTCCTTTCTTTTGTCTTGTTATGTTATAATTTATCATATCGAAATGGAACCCATTCCAAGCTTTGATTTCTGTCAATTACTTTTTAAGAGGTGCTGGAGAACCAGCTTCCACTTCCCCCTTTTTTTAACAGAGAATGTCAAAAAGAAATAAAAAAAAAAAAAAATTATTATTAATTTTTAGAATTCGGATAGAGACTTTTTTTATTAAATCAACCTTCGTTAGGTCATTATTACATTAATTAGTTATTTCTTTTTTTTTTATGCTATATTTTATTAATATTCAAGCCAGCAAATCATCAAGACTGTTAATATTCATATTATTTTATTGTTACCTAAAAAAAAAGAAATATATTATTCCATTATTTTTTCAATAACTAAGAAAGAAAAAAGGGGATCTGTAAACTCATTCCATTATCAAATTTACTGCCGTTAGTTTTTTTATTTTTTTATTTATTTTTTTTTTCCACTGTTGAGTTAATAAGAACTGTTAATATTTTTGGAATTTTTTAAGGTAAAGATTTTTTTAAAGAGAGTTGAAAACAACAAAACTAAGAAATATATATATTTTCCTTGGACTTAATTAATGATATTGAGTTTTAATTTGTTTTTTTGTATGATTTTTAGTTTTAGTACCCTAATATAGGCCTTTATGTTTATTTTACGATAATTCTTATACCTATATCTGGAATGAAAAATTAAAAAAAATTGATAAGACCATTATCGGCAATATTATTGAAAGTTGAATCCTAAAACTTTTTTTCTTGCCATTTTATTTCAGTACTATTTCCATTCTATTAAACAATTTTATGGAGTCGTGTAATCTAGACTATTTCATTGTGGTTTTTGATTTGTATTTTATTATGCTGTTTACAAATTTTCTTATATTACATAAATATCATCCTCTTAAAGCATGGGCAAATAATGAAAATAGTTATTTTTATTAAATATTTTATGCGAAGTAATAAACCACCTGTACTTGTCATTAACCTACAGTAGGATAAATTTATAATTACAATGAAAGAAAACGAAAAGATGGTAGTTGAAAAATATGGCAGAATAATTCCAGGGCAGTGTACCAAACTATTGTCCAGTTATAATATTACAACGACAAATATATATTTATCTCTACATATTCTTTATTTGTTTTCCTAGATCTTCTTCTTTAGCCATCTACCGAATCTAGTGGCTGCAGCCAATTTTTTTTCACTTTTACCTTGACGATTATGGCTAGAATTCTTCTCATTTTTACTATTACCTGCAGACCTATTCGGACCATGACCTGAGCCAGCTAGTTTTGTACCAAATATACTATTTCTGTTTTGGTTACGTTGAGCGGGTTCATTATTAGGACGTGTACGTTCTGTCACTTTGGTAAATATATCAAACAAATCAGTGTGCCCTGAGCTGGAAAACAAATGCATATACTTACCATCACGAGTTAATTGTTGAGCAAGATTAACAATAATGAATCTGTCTCTTGTATAATAAGTACTTGTTGTGAGTATTGAAATAAATTTGTCCCTCTCAGTCAATGCAAGTGATGGGTATTCATAGTCTGAAAGTTTAGCAAGCAATCTATCAAGTTTGTTCACTAATAATTCAGCTTCTGTTCCTAGATTTTCAAAAATGTCAAAATCTTCCTTAGTGACTTTTTTGGACTGCAATGATGGCAATTTCGACGTAATCTTCTTACTTTTTGGAGAATCATGAGCTCTTAAGAATTTCATCAGATCATCACCGAACACATCAAGATTATCCTCAGTAATTTCTTCGAACTCAAGTTCTCCAATGAATGGCTTTTCCTCATCCATTGTTGTCCAATCTTCTATATTGTCTACCTCAGATGACCTTTCATTTTTAATATTATTTTGAACTCCAAGTTTGTCAGTAATTATTAACTCAATAAATTCTGTTTCATCTTGGTATTTGTCAATGCCGTATATTGAGAATTTCATATATGGTATAACGTGTTTATTGATTCTGGTTAAAGTTGATCTTGGGTCCTCAGACAAATCCAAAATTTTTGGAGCAAAATCAAGTTTCTTTCCAGTAACCTTATCAATGTAATTAATAACTTCATCACTGAGATCTTCAATGAAAGGATTTAATCTCTCCAACCATGATTCCTTTACACCAAACTCATTTAAAGTGGAAAGGTTATGCAAGACTTTCGTCAGAAGCAGCATATTTCTAGTTTGTCCCATAGTTAGATGATTTTCAGTGAACTTGAATAATTTTGGGTTCAAAAACAATGGACAGAAAAATCTCAAGAATAAGAATACAGAAATACATTGTAGTATGTTTCTAGAATTTCTCTCTAAAGCAACAATTTCAAACCCCTTCCTAATGTGTTGCAATTGGTTCTTTATTGATTTAGGGAGGTCATTGCTAGTATCAACGATTCTATTCCAAATTACTCTGACCCACTTCAGTAGGTTATTTTCATTTTTGGCGAGCTGTTCTTCCTTTTCCTCATCAGTATTAGCTTCTATACGAGCCGGATCTAATTCGAAAGACGTATCTTGTTTCAGCAGGTCGAATATAATATCACCAAAAGCTCTTTCGAGATATTCTTTTCCGACTCTAAGGAAGTAAATTTCCAAAGTTTTACTCAGAACAGAATTCCCTCTAAACAGAGAGTTGATACTAGGTGCTGGGCTTGATCCATCCGGCGTCCTATTAGCCATATTTATATTAAAATCTTCCAACTCTTTACTAATCAGTGTGGAGCACCAACTTTCTTCTCTTCGTAACGATTGGAAAATATTTAAAAATGTCATGGCACATTTTTCGACTTCTGTAGAAGTACCGATACTCTCTCCATAGGCGAAATCGGTCAAATATTTCATATTAATCGACTTTAATGAGTTTTCAACATTTTTGAAATTTGCCGGAGGTAAAATATAGTTCTTTCTACTAATCACCTTCAGACACAAGTTACCAACCTCTTGTTCTGGATTCTTTATAGAGAAAATAGGCACTCTGGTTTCCTTATTAACCATCGAACCATGAATCATCTCTCTGGAAAGAACACATCTACCAATTATCTCCTGTTTGTAGTCGTAATTACATTTTACGTCAAATTGTAATCTATCAGGGATAATAGATTCAGTAAATTCGAATATCTCTCTCCAAAAAGGTTTTTTTGAACAAGGAACAAAAGGTGTTCTACCAAAAATTTTATCCCACAAAACTATATCAACAAAAAGTGTTCCGTTTTCTAGACCAGCAACACTTTCAAGACTACCTTCCAAAATCAGAACTTCTAGATTGTTCACTAAACGTAATGTATTGGACCGGGCTGCCCCAGTTAAAGAAAGCTGTTCAGTAGATGTAAACAGTTGTAGAAGCATGTACAGCTCCTCAATCATGTTTCTATTCTTGCTATGCAGCAATAGGGCTTGATGATTATTATCCAATCCTGCACCCTGAAGAAGACTGTCTCCGATGTAGTTAATCTTTGACCTGAGTGTAGATAGATGACCCATGTATAAACAATTATCATTGTATACATGACCCTTTATCATCCTCACTTCGGAACTCAACAAGCTCTTCACGTCAAGTGAGTATATGAGAATTCCATCAATGGTAATGTCCAGCATACCATCCTTCTTTAAGATACACTTGGCCTTGAACCATGAAAAGTTGGAGGAGTTCCATTGGTGATCTGGGTTGAGTAGACTGCCTGCGTCGATAAAGGAGCTCTGGCTGAGATACTTGTCTATATTAGAAATATCCTTTAGTGTAGTCACGTTGGCATCAAAGGGTATCGGACCGTAAACATTACAGCTAAAGGTATATGCCTCGTTTAGAACATTCTGCGGCAAATTTCTACTCACACCACTGGAGGTACTCTTGTTGTCAAGGTAGTCATCATCATCATCATCTTCTTCTTCTTCAAAGGGACTAGTGAGTTCTCCATCATCTCCACCTATTGCATCAAGCGTCAGCTCGGAGAGTCCGTCCCCTCCCAAGAGGTACTCAGGTGTCTGTATGCATATCTTTTCGGAGATACCTTTGATGTTAAAGGTACTCCACCATACTAGCGCGACCAACAGTTCTTGAAACTTGGAAACGTCAGTGACACGAAGGTATACCTTCATCTCCTTCGACGCGGTAGGTGTCCTGGCCACAACCTCTATCACAGGCAAGTTGGACGGCACCGGCTGGGGTCCCGACGCGTTAATCCTGTCAGACTCCACCAGCCGCACCCTACATTTATGCAGGTGCTTGATGATGGGGTGCTTGGGCTCTGCCAGCCCGTTCCCAGTCCTCATCAGCCCCGAGTCCAGGATAGGTGCCTCGATAGCATGCGTCAACACACCATACTCCGTTATCTGCAAGTAGTGGCTCTTCCAGTCCCGCAGCACATGACTAGCCCAGTCCACTTTCCCAATAAAACACCCTTTCTTCTCTCGAACCAGCTGGGAGAACTTCGCTGCCGTGAACTCCCTTTTCAGTTGATCAGTAGGCAGCATGTTTATTCTTGTTTATTCTTGTTTGATTTGTGCTTGTGAAAACAATTTATCCCTTTTTATTTATTGTATTCCTCTTTTATTTTTTTTTCCTTTCTCTTCGTATCTATTTTTAACCGTTTATATTATAGTATTCTTTCTCCCTTTTCCTTTAAAACTCTAGTGTTCTCAAATGTCTCCCTGACAGTCAGCTTTAGAATAGTAAATCTATTTATAAAATGGTACAATGAAAAATTTTTTTTTTTTGTGTTGTTGGTTTAAAAATAAAATTGAAGACACATCAGCTTTTAAACCAAGAAAAATTATAAAAATACACAAAAAACCCTGCAGGGGAAGAACAAAGGGGTCCCGTCCTCTCCGTCCTCTCCTGCCTTTTCTAACAGCCCGTAACAATTTCCTAAAACGGAAAGCTTAGCTAATAAGGTTTCTGCTTGCCTATTTTTCTTTTTTTGGACATACTAATATAACTGTTGTGCGACGGTTTCTGTGAATTAAATACACACCCTGGGTAATTATTACATTCTGAATGTCCCGAAAAGGGAACAGCGTGGCAGACACGTATTTAGATTAATATTTTTACTGATATAAAGAGATATGTTTTTTTGATATATATCTTTGCAATCTACATGGAGAAGGATTTTGGTGCATTCCCTTCTGGGCCGATGTACTTAGGGTTTCTCCAGGGGCCTATGTCGGAGAGTTCGAGGCCTCCCTGGGCTGGGTCGACCTGGGACTTCCCTCCGAACTTGACCGGTAGGTTCTCTGCGGGGATCTGTTTTAGCAGGTCTTTCTTGTAGGAGGAGCCGAGGATGAAGATTTTGGAGACGGTGACAGGGTCCAGGAATGGTTTGAATAGTCTGAAGGCGGTGGAGAATCCGAATGGAGCGTTGATGAGGTAGAATTTGCCCATACGCTCTGGGTAGTAGTTCTGGCCGATGTGCGAGGCTTCCTTGACGTAGGACAACACCTGGTAGGCACTCGAGATCGATATGCCCTTCAGGTTCATGATGGTGCAGGATGTCTCAACCAGATGTCCACTCGCACGCGAGCACGCAGGCAATCTGTACTTGACAAATGACTCGTACTCCCAAACCAGGTTCTTAATCATACGCTCGTGTGTAGTAATTTTGTACATTTCATGTAGGTTAACCGTACCCAATTCCTCAACGTACACGGGTCTCCCGTCCTTGTCGGTCTTGTGGTAGTATTGAGGGTAGTACTTGGCCACCAGCGGCTTCTCCTCGTAGTGGAAATCCTCCAGGATAGTATCCACCTTGGCCTCTTTCCTCCACTTCTCACACGCAACGTACATATCCTTAGCCAAAGCAACGTTGAACTTACGTGCCCTCAAAAATCTCAACAACGTAGCATCATCCAACCTTAGCTCATACCCCATCTTCTTCAAAACGTCTCTAAGCTCAGCAAGCGCCTTCTTTTGCGAATCATTAAGATTACCGGGAGTACCAGGCGACCCAGGAGGACAAGTCTGTGGATACGAACTCAAAATCTCTTCTTCTTTCTTCACCAAGTCACTCATTTTAGTCCTATTTGGTATTAACTTGGTCTTTAATACTTGCAAAATTACCAGCTTTGCTCTTATATATAGAATAAAAGTTATACAAGGAAAACTCGTTATCAAGAAAAGTTTCGTCGAGAGTCTCCCTTTCCTTCTCTCTCTCTCTCTTCCTTCCTCTATTCGATGCTAATACAAATCCCACAGAAACCCACGCACAAGTCAGAAAACAACAACAACAAAAAAAAAAAATGCTGGGAAAATCCCTGCGACCATTGCAGCAAATGAAAACACCGAAAAATGGGGGTTGAAAGGGGGGAGGGGAATTACAAGCTGATCTATAACACATTCATTCAATATACAGTAGTTGCCGATATACTCATGTATACTTGTTTGGGGCCTTTTATTATGGTCAATCACACACAAGCACTTAGCATTGTAATACTCATACATGGCATTACCCGGATATTTACCCGGTATAGATGCGGGTAACCCATGATTTACACATTCTCTTGACGAAAAAGGAAAAAAATTGTGTAAATCCTTTATTACCATGGTAACGGGTCTACTTTGTATGGACGAGCGGCTTACGTGGTGGCTCATCACATTGTGTTCATTACATTGTGTTCATTACATTGTGTTCACCAAATGTATCCGGTTGTGCAAGACTATCTAGTGTCTTGGAAATTCAACCAGTCAGGATCACAATATGGAAATGTCATAGTAGTTGAGATGTGTGTGAACCCCCCTCAGTTTGAATTGTACCATACAAAACCTTGCCACAAACTCTTGGTACTTTATTAGAGCTCACACAGTGGAAGGATAAGATTATTGTTGCTCATTACCATGCCATGTGAGTTACATTTATGTCTCCTAGAATTACATAATGTATAGAGTTGAAAGGACTCATTAGATTGAACTCTTGTTTAATATCTTATCGTCGCTAATCTATCTTTTATTAGCCTCATGAATGAGAAATCCCTAGGCTTCTTCTCCGTTCTGAGTGTAATATCTTGTAGAATATTGCTTTTAACAACCTTTTTAAATATTTCTAATGATGTTATTACAATGTTAAGCATACTTATTTGATGATACATTCACTTTCATTGTGTGCAGGATGCCTTTTGTTATGTTCCACAACAGGAGTGAGAAACAGGTACATCTACTTGTTAAAATCAATATGTCTAACCTAACTGGGTTCAACAAAAATAGTTCCTATTGAAGCATGGCCATTTCATTGTGTTAGAATTGGATGATCTCCAAGATCCACTCTAGAAATAAAATTGAGGCTTTCATTGAAAAAATCAATAGTCCACCCTAGAATTTGGAAAATTCCATATCACTATAAGTTATTTATATTTCTTAATATTTCCAATGCCAATATCTTGATATTTCATTGAATTTTTACCTCACTTTACACAACGAAGACAGGCTGGTTAACATTGACTATTTTGCTTTTGATATTGAAGTACGTTTCAAGCACACTGGTATTTGTTGTTACTCGTTACCCACATTGGAATGGAACTGATAGCTTAATTGACAGCTACATATTGTTAATACAGAAGTAAAATAGTCATTGTCTCGTAAAATACTTCCACACGATTTCTACGCACTGCTTACAACACACTATCATTATTGATATATAAGGGTAAAAGCAAGATGGAAAAAAACATATGATTTAAAGTAGAGCACATAAATCATACGCATACGTTAAACTCTAGAAACTTATACTACATCAGCAGGTTGCATCTGTGATTTTTCTATTTTTGGCCATAGCTTATTTGGCCTTTCGCTGCAACAAAAAAAAAACTGTAACCTTTGGGAAGCAAAAAAAAAATAAAAATTAAAGGTTGATCAATAATTAAACCTGAATTTCACTATCTTAGACCCAAATACCTTGATAATAGCAATATAGCTACATTGTTAAAGACTCAATTGATTTCGTAACCACTTTTTTTTTTTGACCCTTGAGTTTTCTGAAGCTAGTTTTTGAATAGAACACTAATAAGATCCAAATACAATGGAGGGTTCTCCTAGTGGCTTGGTTTCTAATTTCTACAGGTTAGAAAAGATAGAAAAGATAAATTATGCCCAATATCTACCCAAGAAGCAAGATGATCAATGGGGGATTCAGATGGAATTACAAATGAGAAAGAAAGATAGGACGATACTGATATCGTTGCTTTCAAGAGAGTTGTGGTGCTTTAGTATAAATGACTCCCCTTTACCATCACCGAATGATATTGATCCAGAGCTGAATGCAGTTCCTGATAAGACTGGGGACTTCAATGCTGACTATTCCAAACCAAACTTACCACCACATTATGCGCTGTTTTTAAAATCTTTAAAGAGAATGATATATTTGAATTTAGTGGTTGCATCTAAGAACACATTGTTACAATTTGGAAATTCATGTATACATACAGGGAAGTATAATCAACCGAGTAACCTATTACAAATTGAACCTCACTTGTTCTCAAACAGCGAACTTGCAATATCACTCTGTTTGAAGGATATTGGTCTACAACCATTAAATGTAAATAGAATAGACCCAAATTTCCTAGACACGCATGCATTGTATATGGCACCTTCAGGTGTAAGAGTATATCTGGCAGAGAACAAGCTTGATAGTAACGAGAACCCTAATGAACCATTCCATAAATACTTCGTCCCAGCTCCAGAAAATGGAGATGCACTTTTAATGACATTATATGCATCACACGGAATTGATCTACGATCTAGCCCAATACGGTGGGTTAGCATCATCCCAAACCTAACACATCTGAACGGTAGGACACCCAATATATCGCAGTATATGGAGCCACCAAAGGAACCACGCACTATTTTTTGGCCTGTCGATCTTATTTTCGCACAACCCGCAGCAGATATCAAAGATAACTTATCAACGATGATTTCAGAGAAGGGTTTAGAGACTTTCGAGGATACACTAAGCATTATTGACAATTTTGTACTGCTGAAACAGTCTTCTTCCTACAGAACTCCAGGTAGCTCTGGTGGCCTGACAGGTACAAATATTGGTTCGAATATACTCAGTTCCGAAGGTGGATATACTGACCAATTCCAAAACTATAACGCCAAGACAGTCCCAGCTGGTGCTCAAGGAATGAGTAACCCAAAAACTTCCCCAAATGAGGCAATAACACCATCATATCCAGGAATAGATAAGATGATGGAACAAAAGAATTTTACACCGGAATTTTCAACCAGTCCAAGTATTTCTGGAGGAAACGGTAACGATTTGTTTAATGATCGAAAGAGTACACAAAATGATCTTCTACCAAGCCCGACGAAGATGGATATCGATTTAGGATTTTCTAGGGACATTCAAGTACAAAATGCAACTACAGAAGGTGAGGTGAAGTCTGATAAAGAAGGCCATATTAGCAATTCCCCAACAAATTCAGATTTATTTGGTGACGATGACGATGACGATAATGATGATGCTGATCTATTTGGAGATAGTAATAACTCAACAGGTGATTCAAATCCAAACAACTCAAAAGGTGAAATAACTGAGGATATATTTGCGTCTACAGATGATGAAAATATCTCCTCTCAAACCGAAGATAATAGAATGTACTTTGATCATATAAAGAAAGAACACCTAGATCATCCTACTAACACTCCAAATAGAACCAACTTAAAGAGAACTTACTTGGACATTAGAATTGAGGAGACACCTTTGTCAACCCCATTATATACTGATCCAGGTGCTCCTTTACCGGTTGAAACTCCACGAGATAGAAGGAAGAGTGTTTTCGCACCTTTAAACTTTAATCCTATTATAGAGAATGATGTTGATAATAAATACAAAAATGGTGGTAAATTCTCATTCAGTCCACTTCAAAAGGAAGAGGCTCTAAATTTTGATGTTTCAAGAACGGAGCTTTCAAGTTCTGAAGGTGATGATTCTGAAAGCAGTGATGATGATTTGGAAGATTTGACTACTAAGAACGAAACAAACAACTATTATAAAACCGTTGATTCCAATTACGCAACTTATTCCAATTTACAAGATAGTGTACCTCCAGGGTTGATTAGACAGGACTTGATTGGACTTAATACAGGTGGTGAATCTTCAAAGGAGACCCAAAATTCCATATGGAAAATACCACAACCAGACATGTCTCAAACAGACTCTCCACTAAAAGTGATTGATAACCCTATACATTCTGATGAATCAAGCATGAATATCACAAAAAGCGATAGAAATGACCACCAACACTTCAAAGAATCTTCAATTAAAATGCACAATGAGCCCATCTATGAAGGAGGTAAAACTGATACGAAATATGAATATATGAATAACTTTCCTAGTAGCTTCCCATTTTTACTACGTCATATGCCATTATCCCTAATTCCTGATACATTTATATACACAAATCCAACAATTACTATACAGGAAAAGAAAGGGGAAATTCTAGATTTACTGGCTGAGCAAATTGTGTTTGACTATGATATTCTATCTGACCTTGGTATACCTAACGTTACTTACTCTGGTGTTAGAGCTTGTAACCAAGGTATTATTTTAAACACAATGAGTAAGCTGTTTTCCGAATTTTCTAAACTGAATGGTGAAGAAATCATTTCCAAACTGTACCATATGGAAACACCTTTTGTCTCAGTAAGGAAACAACACGAACAAATAAAAATAAGATCAGATGCCCAACAATTTACCAAATATTTGAATTTGAAACCACTGAGAGGGATCAAGAATTTCAAGTTCTTGTTATTAACGGATTCTTTTAGAGAGGATTGTGTGCAATTTATATCCACCCTGTCTCAAACATATATTAACCATGAGTTTGGGTTCTGTGAGCACTTACAACTCACAAATGAGGACACGAAAGGCCTAATATATATTCCAGACTTCGAAGAGAATAAGCTATTGTTACTGGCTGCCCAGATCGTCTCTTACTTTTCTACGAATAGGAGCTCTGGCAAAGAAGTTGCATTCATGTTACTGCTACCTATTCAACAAAGGTCTCTGGCCGAAATTGTTGAGAAAACAGTGCAATTTCAGATAATCCAAAATGAAGTTAAGGCCAAGATTCCAAATATGGAATTATATCTTAAGATAATTCCTATGGATTTTATCAAGAATCCATTAACTTCAGTGGATGACTACACAAACTTGTGTATAAGCATATACAACATTTTACCAAGCAAAGTACTGAAATTCACCAGCATCAGAAAGCAGATTCCCGAGACACTAACATTCAAGACTTCCCAGCCTGGATCCGTTTTCAACTACGATGCATACATCCATTTGGCCTACTCAAGAAGTGTCGACAAACAATGGATGTTTGCAGCGCTATCTGACAGTACCGGTGAAGAGAACATGATGAAGACTTGGTACTTGGGCTCTTCGAAGAGCAAATTTGATGAAGCATGTAACCAGATTTGGGAGATGGCCTTGTCATTAGCCGGTAAAAATTATGGGAAAATATGTTTAATTTTGACACGTTTGAACGGAATATTGCCTGATGATGAGTTGATGAATTGGAGAAGACTAAGTGGAAGAAATATCCACCTGGCTGTTGTATGTGTTGATGATAACACAAAAATTTCATTTTTCGATGAGAATGAAAACCTTCCCTCTTACAAAAAACTGCTCAATGGGAACAAATCTGAAACACTTGATCCAACACATATCGATGACTATGAAATCAGAGATTTACAGCAAGATGTCTATGGTGTGATTTTTGAAAACCCATTCCCGTTAGTAAACTCGTTGCACAGGTGTGCCATTAAATCCGGTGCCCTCGTCAAGTTTAACAACTCCACGTCATCGGAACCGCAGGCGTTGGAGAAGTTCGAGGTTAACCTTCTCAACTGTCCCCACTCTGACAGTTTCAAACTACTAGAGACAATATTGGAAGAGTTCCGTAACTTAGCGGCATTGAACGTATGGTATGGTGTTACTAACGGAAAAAACGGCCACATCCCATGGCACGTCCTCGCTGTAAAGAAGATGATGAAGACATTGGTACATACCCGGGTCAAAGTAAGTAAATAAATATTATATAATAATCATAATATATCATATAATTACAAGTTCTATAAAATTATTCGATATTATATAATTTATATCAGATAATTTGTCATCCATTATAGCATTGTATTACCAAAAACACCCCCCTTTCTTACCTAAAAAAAATTTTTGTTCTTGTGTAAATGGAATTGTCCTTCTGGAATGTATTTTTTGTCCTCGACTATAAAAGCCCTTTGTCTTTCATTCCAAAAACCATTCCATTTACAAAACCAAAATTCCTTCTATTTCCTTGGGAATTGATTCCCTTTGTCGAATCACAATCGAGGAAATAGCCAAAACATAAATAAAAAAAAAGGGGAAAATCCTTTTTGTTCCGGTTCGTTTTCTTATCGTACATACGTTTGTTAACCCCGCACTTTTTTCGATATATTTTTTTTAATTTTTCCGTTATCCTCATCCCACTCCCGCGCAATGTAAAGGGAAAACATTCACCTTGTGCGGGAATTGTTCCGGGTTTTTCCGATAGAGCCTCCCCCACCCGACTCGCTGCCTTCTCTGCGTGGAACCGGCGGAACATTTTTTTTATTATGGTGGTTGCTGGCTAACAGCAGTCCCTACTGGGTGACGACCAGTTCTCGTAATTATTACTTGAGCTAAAGGGCTTTGTGAAGAGAATTGCAATTAGTTTACTGATATCGGATTTATTGAAGGTGGGAAGTCGGGACAGGGAATAATTCATGTGTAGAAATCGAAAAATGAAAGGATCAACAAAAAAAAATTTCTAAAGCTCATCGCATTATATTTAAATCGTAACAAAAACAACAACATAAAGTAAAATCGGGGGAATACATTTCTGATGCATACCTTCTCTTGTTATTTTCCTAAAGTATATAGAAGAAGTGCAAAGGAAAATTAAAATATTTAATGATATATAGCAAGAAAAGAAGGAAATGTTGTCACTAGAAGAATATAAGTCAGAATTGCGAGCTGCTTTACACCAATATCCAAATTTCCCAAAACAAGGAGTTCTATTTGAGGATTTTTTGAATATTTTCAAAAACCCTTCTCTGTTCCGGAAACTAATCAAAGGTTTACGTATCCACTTGGAAGAGGAGTTTCCAAGTGGGAAGATTGACTACATTGTGGCCCCAGAGTCCCGGGGGTTTCTCTTTGCTCCTACGTTGGCCCTCACTATGGACATAGGGTTTATACCCATAAGAAAAGCCGGAAGATTACCTGGTGAGCTAGTTAGTGCTGAATATTCGATGGAGTACGATGATTCCTCGATGTTTGAGTTGCAAAAGGAGGCCATTCCCGAGGGATCCAATGTATTGATTGTGGATGACATTTTGGCCACAGGTGGGTCTGCTGCAGCTTGTGCTGATTTATTGAGACAAGTGAATGCAAATGTCATGGGTTATGTTTTCATTATGGAGTTAGAGCATTTAAAGGGAAGAGCAAAATTAAATGATGCCCCAGTTTTTGCTCTATTAAACGCACAGGAAGAACCGCTGATGAAACTTTAGAAACAAAAAAATATGGGCAAATCTACCCAGTTGACAGTTTGTGTTATTTTTTTTTTTATTTTTCAATTAATTCTTTCAATTATTCAAAAGAGACATCACTTAATTATCTCGTTCTTTTACTTTGAAACATTCAACCGCTTAATTATACATGTACCCAACACATCACAAAAAAAAACAATAGATTTCGAAAAAAAACAAATAAAAACAAACAAACATACTACACACAGTTGTACATGTTCAGCTGTATGAACCTTTTCCAGAGTTTTTTTTTATATGCCTTATTTTTCGAGAGATTTTCTGATATATTCCAAATTACATATATATTCCAAATTCCAAATATATTAATTATTCCATTTTATACTTTTCTTGAATATATGCCCAGTTCTTACTTTATCTGTGCTCTAGAACTAAAAAGACAAACAAATAGTCATTAAATTGATAATATTAAACATAATAAGGAGATAATACAAAATTTAAAAAGTAGAAAAGAGAGTAATATTTGCTGCCCGGCAAGCAGGCATGCAAAAGAAAAAATGAAATAAAGATACAAAGTCCAAAAATAAATTGGAAAAATAAAATAAAATAGAAATAAATAAAATGTTGAAACAATTCCTTCCTTATCTCGTATACTTAACTGGTCTACTTGTGTTTCTTCTATTTTTTAAGTCCGGGTCCAGTAGCGTTTCATCAATTTTGTCTAATACCGTAGAAATATAGTATTCACCACCATTATGAGTCCAAGATACACTGTTATTTTCTAAGTCAAACCGCTCCACTTTAATTTTATTTAGTATATTATCCAAATTGAAGGCATCTAATGAATAGCCAAATGATCGCAAGTTCTTTAGTGTAATAATCTTACATCCAGGTTTGGTGTGTTGAATCAACTTAGTTACTGCCGTATTTAAATTGGCATCAAAGAGAAAGTTATTGATCAATAAGACATCACATTGCTTTACCAGCTCTAATACCCTTGGATTACCAACAAAACTTTCCCTCAGGGAATATTCAACGGGCGACAAGTTCAAACCCCAGAGCTTACATCTATTATGCAATTCTTTCATCTGAACCTCTGTCATGTCACTAGCTGCTTCCATAATCTCACACCCAAAACTCAGCTTGCAACCAAATTCTAGTGATGCCTGGATAACACAGTTCCCAACACCTGATCCCAGATCCATAAAAACATGTTCAGGTGAAAGTCCACATTGTGTATAAACTTTACTCAAAAAGCTCGGTAGTAATTCACCATAAACATAATTACTAAAGGCTTTATATTGTTTCAGTTTCCTAGCATGTGGATGTATACTTCTAGTATAAACTAATTGAAGGATATCATGTAAGAAAGACTTCGGTATCTCGCTCACATTTTCCAAATTAGAGATAATCTCCTCTCTTGGTATCCTTTCTAAGTAGTGATTGTACTTTTCGACTGCAGTGCTTAATAGATCTGTATTTTTGGTATCATAGGCCTTATTAAATGGTATTATAACCTCCTCCTGCATGGCGGTCTTGTATTTTTCGGGAACGTAAATATGTACAGCATACTCGATAAGCTTCCCTAGCTCTGCTAGTGGCTCATATCTAAAATTTTCCATCTCAAAGTCAAATACAAATTCTTCAGTGAAATTAGGAAATAGAACATTTCTCACTTGGATAGTCTTTGATGAGACCGAAACATTTTTATTTTTCGAGTTAATTTCATTATGGAAATGGGTCAAAAACGAAGAGGATACAATTTCTCCTGTGTAAGAAGAGTTATTCTTCAGATATTCAATATCAAATATCTTATGAGGGGGTGAATAACTTGGTAAATCCAAGTTAACAAACGTGTTTGGTCTCTCTCCAGCCTGCTCTCTCTTGTTGTCTTCTACTCTAATATCCAGATGTGGTTCAGGGCTCTCCGTTGCTTGTTTCTGGTCCTCCTTTAGTTTCTGTTTTTTACTACGTTTCTTTGTTTTGATTTTAGTGTCTTTCTTCTTTCCATTCTCCACTATTGCAACTTTATCTTTATCAGTCTTAACAGGAACCGACTTAGCTTTCTTCTTAACAACCTCCTGATCCTCTGTTTCAGACTCCCGAGTCGGTGGTTTCCTCTTCCGCAGGAATGAAGATGGGAAACTGTACTCATACTGCGGTTGATACTTCGACGCCTGCTCTAACAACTCTATAAGAGCACTTTTCTTCTTCGGTTTATGCTCTTTAGTCTCAGAATGCTGAGACAAGGGAGTCTCATAACCCAAAGTCTGGTCTGAAGAGTCAGTAACATCGGTGGAAAGCTCCTTATCCATCTTGAAAGGCGACGAACTACGTTCTAGCATTATATCAGTTTCTAGTTGACCTTTTTCTCCCCTAAAACCTCAGAATTTAACGTTTTCCTCCAGTTTTTTTTGTCACCTCTCGTCAATAATACAACAGTATCAAAAGAACTTTAACTTTGTAAGGTCGAATCGCTTTCCTAGGCTATTATCCAGATGTTTTTCTGTTTTCACGTAGTTGGTTTTGTTTTTTATTCAGTTTCGTGGCATTTTGAAAAAAAAAGCTGCCAAAAAAAAAAAAGTAACTGAAAACAAAATTTGGCGATGAGGTGATGCCAATTAGCAGGTTTAAACCACATAAATCATCTATTATCTACGGAAATTGACTTTAAAACAGCTACATCAGTTGGGTCTGCAGGTAAATTTTTCTCTGCATTGAAATAGGAATGACTGTGGTGCCCGATATCCGTAGTTGTAATACCGTGCATGACTCCCTGAAATGTGTTATTATTGGTGTACATGGGTTTTTCCCACATAAAGTCGTGGATAAATTCATGGGCGAGCCTACCGGGACATCAGAAAGGTTTATCACACTTGCTGAACAAGCAGTGGTTTCATTGTTTGGGTCTAAAGCCGCTGTGAATGTCACTACTATCGCTTTGGAAAAACAGGGGACAGTGGCTCGTCGAGTCCAGTATTTCTACGATTCCTTGTCCTCATCTCATGAACTTGACGATGCTGATATCATATACTTTGTGGCACATTCTCAAGGTGTTCCTGTGACTATCATGCTGCTGGCTCAGCTGATTAGCAACGGGAAGCTGGCTTTGACACATGAGAAGGTAGACCACCGGTTAGAACAGCCGTACTATACAGTTCATAAACAAATATCTATACTGGGGATGGCTGGTGTTAATTATGGCCCACTATACGGTGCCGACAAGTCCATATGGCTCAAGATGTACAGTCTCATGGAGAGGAGGTCGTTGCTCGAGCTGTTCGAGTTTTCCAACCCTGAAACTGAGCAATCTATGGATTATATTCGTAGTCTTAAGCTAATCCTTAACAATGACGTGAAGATAACCTTTGTCGGGTCAGCAAATGATCAAGTGGTGCCACTTTATTCGTCTTTGGCCGTGTTTGTTAGACACCCAAATATATATAGAGCCTTGTACTATTCACCGGAGGACCATGTCCCTGAATTTCTGACTAGATGCATTGAGGATGCTCTCATCCTAATGAATAATGGCTACGATGATCATGGATTTGTGAAAGAGATCAGTGCTTACATGTTAGGGCCCTTGACTAGTAATGGCCATTCTCAGTTATATTCTGAACTAGAGGTGTATATACTGGGTCTAAAACACGGTGTCGAGACCAGACGTAAAGCTATACCAAAGAGGAAAAAAATTGTTAAAGAATCTGTAATTTCGTTGAAAGTAAATCCATACCAACTGCCTTGGAGTCTTAGAGGACTCTTGGAAGAAGTTGGCAAACGGCTAGGCTCCAAAGAGCTAAATAAGCTGTACCAACTGTATGACGAATGGATTCCGGAGTCGTCCGCTTACAAGGACCTGAAATATAAGACAAATGCTGTAAAAAGTAAATTATGATCTATCCTTTATAAATATATTCTTATCATTAAATAATGCCAAAAAAAAAAGCAAAAAATTAAAAAAAATAAATGTGTAACATTATAAACATCTTTCAACATGCTTCTCTTCTTTACTCGTGATCTGAATTATCGCTCTCCATAGTTTGGATTCGCCTCTTCGCCAGCCTTCTTCTCTTGGTATTTCCTGATTGCTCGACGTTCGAACTTTGTGTATCTTCATCTGGTGACAGTTCTCCACTGGGAAGATTCAAACTCTTATCTCTGACTTTCATATTTTCGAGGAATGCAATATCATTGCTATCATCACTGGTGAATTCCATGGATTCCTCAACTTTAGAACCACGTTTCTTCCTAAGGGGGTCATTGTTATTGATTACAATACTATTCTCCAGCGTGTTTTCGTCGTCATCGCTATCACTATCAAACTGCATCACATGCGAGTCATCAAATATGGTCTGCTTTCCAGTCTTTAGAGCTTCTTTCAGGCCGCCTGCCTTGTAAGCCCTGGTGCGCACTCTGTTGCTCATCGGAGACAAAAGATGGAACTCACTGCGCTTGGACAAGTCCGTATCCTTCCCTACCGCACCCCGTGGAGCATTCCTCCGTGTACTCCTAGTCACACTAGCGCTACTAACACTACTGGCCTCATTATTATTCTTCAAATGCTCCACGTTCTTCTTCAACCCTTGAATCTTGGCCTCCAGCACCTGCCTCTGCGTCTTCTGGTACTCTCTCAGCCGCTCATTCTCATGCACCAGCGACTGCAGCTCAACAGTCAGCTTGTTAACCTGCTTCTGCAACTGCAACTGATCATCCGCCGCCACGTTCCCTCCAGTGTGACCCCTCGACAACATGTACTCGTAATAAAACCGTTCATTCTCGACCACACTGCGGTAATAATCCGCCAAAAGCTGCGTAATCATAATATCACGTTCCTACTCGTTATTCAAACTCGTAGATCCTGCAGAATCAGCTCAAATAGTGGCAACTAGAGTCCCTTTGTGTGATGGTTTTTGATCTTTTGTTTGAAATGAAAGCTCATCACATCAAAATCATAAAACACGAACTGAAAAAAAAAAAATTGCCTGCGAAAGCTGAGGGGAGGGGAGGGACGCCATCTTCACTTATTGTGCAGTTGTAGTTTTATGGATCAAACAACTCTCCTGGTCCCCCAAAGATAGCAACTCAGGTCTATACGGGACTATAATTACGGTTTTGGTACACTGTTTCTTGAAAAACCCCTGGTCGAAGTATTAATTTTTGGAGAAGTCGAGAAACAATAGCAAAAGAACTGGATTTTTTTGGATTAAAGGAAACTTATGAGTAAGAAATTATCATTAGAAGAGTTTTTAGGCGATGGTATTCTAGCTGAGTCGGTCTGGAACGAAGATGAGATCAATCTGGATGCCATTAACAACACTACCAACATTGACATCCTTAAGAACAAGGCTGAGAGGCCTAGCACGAGGCCGATGCCTCATTCTGCGGCACCTGCCGCTGGCGGAAGGGTAGAGGTGCCTCCTCCACGCGTGAATCCGAATGCGGACTATGTGGTCATGGGGCCTCCTTATATTATTAAGTTTTCCAACTTGCCTCCTAGATTTTCCGAGTTTGACATCAAAGACTTGTTCCAGGCTAAGAATACGCAGTACGTGAAATTCAAGTTGTTCTGGGAACTCAATAAGAACCCCTCCATTGACACGATCAAGAATGGTACGGTGTTCGAAAAGAATTTCAAGAGAGACTGGAAAGTGGCCTTTGTCGAGCTGTTCACTGCGCGTGATATGGACAAGATACTGAAGTTCTGGTCTAATCCACTGAAGGAGATCTACAACATCTTGCTTACCCCAGCGGAGTTTGATGATTTTAAGAATTATATTGCTAAGGCAACGCTAATCACAGATCCTAAGGATGATCCAGCTAAACCACATCTAGATGACGATAAAAAGAAGGAGAAGGAGGAGCAGAAGGAGAAGAAGAAGGAGGAGCCAGTAACCCCGGCTGTTAACAATGCTAAGCCAAGTTATTCTCAAATTCTTGAGAATTCGTTGAAAGCGCCAGCTTCTACCCCAACTCCACCAAGTAATTCCATGTCTCCACGCGCTGAAGAGGCAAGCATGAACACGTCCAGATACGAGTCAGATAACCTAAGTAAATCCTTTGAAGATAAGGTAAATATCTCGGAGAGGGATGACAGTGAAGGCTCGTTGGATCAAGACAATGATCATCATAATTCAAACTATAATAACAACAACTACAACAACTACAGACGTGGTTCATCAAGAGGTGGGTTTAATAACCGTGGAGGTAGAGGAAACTTCCAAAACCGTGGCGGTAATCGTGGCGGATATAATAGCCGTGGTAACTTCAATAACCGTGGTAACTTTAACAACCGTGGTAACTATAATAATGGTGGTCGCGGTGGCCATTACAATAGAGATAACCGTCAAGACTATCAAAAGGAGAACCATGAAGGGAAATCAGATGATAGCAAAAATGAAACTGAAAGTTTGTCCGGACTATTTAAGCCTGCAAGTGATTTCCTTCGTGGAAGCGATGATAGAAATTCCAGCAGAGGTCGTCATACAGGAACTCGTGGTTCCTTTAGAGGTAGAGGTGGATTTGGCTCCCGTGGCCGTGGCATGAGCAGAGATTAAGGAGAAATGAAGATAATTTTTTGATTGTTCAAAAGAGTTAGTAGTCAAATTTGCATTGAGAACATAACTCTTTTCTAACTTACTTTTATTTTTTTTCAGAATTTATCAACCTTCTCCAGAACTTAGGAGCTCAAGCATAAATTCATTATCACAAAACAATCATTGATAGATTTAATTGGAATACCAATTTTATTTGTTTTTTTTTTACCTTTAAGATAACTTCTATTTATATATGTAAATTTATAGCACAACTTTAGAAAAGAATAACTTTTCTTTAATGAAATACTACTAATAACAATTTCGAGTTAATAATATCTAGCCTAATGGCTAAAATATATTCATTATAACATGCATTTCTCATTTCGAACATAGCTATGTTGTTTGCGAATCTTTATTCCTATAGAGAATGTCGCAAACATCCATAATGGGTAGATCAACTATACCACTGCTTTCTTTGAAAGCATAACCCTCTATAAACTCATTTTTATCCTTGGTAATGATTATATTGGCATTTTTATCAGTCAGAGTCCGCAAATCATCCTTTTCGGGTGTCAAGATATCTTCATTAAAAAGCCACAATCCGATATATGCACACAACATTCCCATCAATAGGAAACACTCAAAGAAAATAAACCACCCCCTCTGCGGAATGATCTCTGCAATGGAACGGACCAGACTTGCTGGTATAAATCCACATATGAAGACAGCATCGTCTTCTGGTACAGGTAGTAACGACCATATAATGGAAAATATAAGCAAAAAAGTCACTAATACATATTGGGAGAACCAATAATACTCACGGCTATAGTCCATACCATCAGTTACTCAATAAATCTCTTGATCTTCACGTTTGTTAGCCCTCCATTCACCATATTGAATGTTTTTTTATTTCTTCCTTTTTCAAATCTCCCCATTGTTCACAAAGCTTGAAAAAAAAAGAAGAAATATAAAAAATAATGCTGTAGAGAACGTCAATATTAAAATATTTTTTTTTGTATTTGAACGTTAATTCATTATAATATTTAAATTGTTCCTATTTAGTTGTATAAACATAACAAATGCTAAAGTTACACTCCCAGATTAGCTGACGACAGAGATTTTCTCAGTAGAATTACAGATTTTTCTGCGACATTGATACCAATAATTGTCAGTATACATACAAGGGCATAGACTTTGTCGAACCACGAATCAATGGCACCAGTTGGAACTGTAAATTTCTCACCTAGTAACTCCTTCAACGTCAATGCGGTATCATATGGTAGATTAGATCTGATCAATAGTACGGTCGAAACAACGTACACTCCCACTAGTTCGGAAATAATCAAATTTTTTATTAGTGAAGGACACTTTTGGGAGTATCTTGATTTTGAGGTAGGTAAGACATCTTGATTTTCGTTATTTTGCATGACCACCATTGCAATAACTTGCAATCTTGGTGGTAGTAATGACAGTAAGTACGTTATTGTGGTATTTACCGTCGATAGTGTACAAATAAATAATGAGATTGAAATTAGTAGTGAAATTTGTTTTGTTAGAGAGTCTAGGTCATGTTGGTAGTTGAATCTGAACAACATGAAATCTAGAATTTTTGCCATAGTGACAGCTAATGGATCCGATGACGATGATGCTGAGTCTCCACTTTCATAAAAATATTTATAGTCAACATCATCAGGAAAATTTAAAGAATGGCTTATTATACGTGGAATTCGTCTCAAAAATGTTATTAGAATTTTATGACAACAGTATATTAGAAATGCGGTTTCAAATATTCTCCTAGAATTTCTT
This sequence comes from Nakaseomyces nivariensis, assembly GCA_017309295.1. NCBI lineage: Eukaryota > Fungi > Ascomycota > Saccharomycetes > Saccharomycetales > Saccharomycetaceae > Nakaseomyces > Nakaseomyces nivariensis. Next base: position 147,566 of record JAEVGP010000013.1, read on the forward strand.
ATCAAGGGTGGTTGACTCAATGATTTTTCTAGCTTGGCTACTTCTAATTGATACCAACTTATTTTCTCCACCATCTCCATTCTTAGAGGCGAATGAGCTCCAATTTTTTCTTCATCCATTCTTTGTAATATGGAAACATTCTCAGCAATATTCAATTCCAGATTGTCTATTTGATTTTGTAATTGATTCTTTGTGGTCCAAATGTTAAGTCTTCTGTTTCTAGTAACTAGATTATTAGCGGGGAAACCAGTGACCTTAGAATTATTTCTAAAGAACATAGAGAATGTATAATATATTGTTGAGATTGATGCTATTCCAGATAAGGTCGCCATTATTGTTACACCTGCAATAGACAGTTTAGTCAATATACTCTTACCAAAATAAAATGGCCCCCATGTCATAAAATTTAAGAATGTAATCAATGCTAATAAGAAAACAGCAGTTACTGTAAATAAGTGAACCATATCGAATCTGTCATTGAAAAACTTATTCAGTAATGACAGCAAGATGAAAAAGGGCTGTAATATGATCAACAGTACAGTCAACGAAAATGAAGCCATTGGCCATATATATCTTGTGATAAAGTCAGGTTCCTGTTGTGAATCAGCAGTCTTGATTTGCCAGAGAACAATCTCAATTGTAATAACGTAACATGTAATGCCAAATGCGAACAGGAACCGGAGACATCTGGTGACGCTTTGAGATTTTATAGAATATTCAGAATAGAATCGACTGAAAAAGACATTGGAATTATTTTCCTCCTTGTACAAGGATGTATGACTCTTGGAACCTAGACGATAACCTGAATCAAAGAGGGAGCCTGCCTTGAACCATAGAAAGTCATAGGACCATTTCCCAACAAAAAATGCAGATATGCACAACAGTAGAAAAACCAAGAAAACTTCCATTTCCTTTTTACTTTGCTGTGCTGAAGGGGAAAATAATAAATAGAAAAACTCTTTGAAGAATTATAAGAATTATCACCTTCTCAATTTAGTTGTATTTAAGAATAAAATCAGTGTCTTTGTTTACACTCCCCTTAGGCTGGATAAAATTTCAGGGCCCTTTAAAAATTGCTTTATTCGTTTTTTTTCTTCCTTTGTTACTTTTTTTTTCGGTTTTTAAAGATGTCTAAAAGATGAAGTAGACTTAGAAAGTACTTTTATCCTTCTCCTCGATCTGATTCTAGCAAACCTAAACGATGCATGATCAATTTCTTGGTCTATTTTTTCTTTCTTTTGTCCACATCACAAAAAAAAACTAATTTCAACAATGCTGGAACAACTAATAGGGAAAAAAACCCTAATAATTTTCGACCTGCTGAAAAAAATAAAAAAAATAAGCTGGACTGCTGTAAAAAAATTTTTCCTTCATGCCTCCCACGAACTCTTCTAAGTATTTGTACTTTACTACCAAATGTCCTTGTAATTACCCAGTTAGGAAACTTGTCAATAGAATTTCCTAAACTGAAAAATTATTTTTGGGACAAAGAATTTAGATGCGTAAATCATTCCTAAAGGGGAAATGCAATATATTTTACGTAATCATTGGCTGGGTAATTTCTTTTCCCAAATGAAAAATTTCTAAAAAAAAAAATTTTTGTTTTTTTTTTCACTGTGAGAGTGTATCAAGGGAAAAAAAAAAACGATTGATCCCCATGATGAACAAATTAAATGATAACATTCTCCACAATTATTTCATATCTATCTCTGATCATCAATTGAAAACCGGTATCATATGAAATTATGAACGTATGTTTTTTTCTCTTTTTTTTTTTTTGTTATCTTAGCCGTTTGATATACTAACATGAAGCTAAAGAAACCAATTTTTAATTCTTAAATATCGCTAAATCGATATTTTAAAATTGGGAACAAAAAAAATTATTAATACAGAATGAAAGAAGAAAAGAGTTATCTGAGCTGAACTCCAAGGCTTGGTTTGGAGACGTTGTCTATCCACTAAAAGCACCAAAGCTTGATTCCAGTATAAAAAGAAATACTGGGTTCATTAAAAAGCTTAGAAAAGGTTTTACGAAAGAAAATAGGGAATCCTTATTAAAAGATTTAGGTGAAGTTTCCTTCCAGAAATACCTTTCTGAAATCGTATCCACGACAAACGAGGCCCTTGCCTCCATTTCAAATAAAAATGAGGATGTCGAGACAGCTGTTGAAGTTATCAGTGGGCTCCATCAAAGATTCAACGAAAGTTTTACTACTCCATTATTGACGATGTACTTGCAGAACTTTGAACTACAATCAATTGAATTTGCAAACGATAAGGATGAAAATATCTTCACGACAAAGGTAAAGAATAATTTAAGGGTTTTCACTGAGCTGTATTTGGTTAATGTATTTCCGTCAACTGATAATATTAGTGATAAGGAACTTCCAGGGTTTCTATCAAAGAAAAATCAGAAAAAAGAACAAATACTTTTAAGCATCCTTAAGGAAACATTAAATTATAATTTCAAGCTAGGTTATTCCACAGTCATTGGTTCATTTTTTGTCAAAAAGTTTCCAGAGTTTTTTGAGAACGATAATCCAACCTTTGATACGCTGTTACCTGACCAAGATTTGAAGAAGAATGTTAGTGGTATTTTCACACTCTTTACCAATGCTGTTTCTGCCAACGCGGTAAAGTTACAAAAACAAAGCAAAAAACTATTAAAAGAGCATCACAAATGCCAAATTCGTACAGGTAAGGCAACTGATGAATATTTAGAAAAGTACGAAGAAATTCTACCTATTTTTGAAAGATTCAAAAGTTCTGCATTGGTACTAACAGAGTATCTGAAATTAGATCCACCAGAATTTGAAGTCGAGGATACTAAAAACGAGAACGAGGCACAGGAGTCCATTATTACAAATAAGATTCTACCACCTAGTCAAAGATTATGGGAAAATGAAGAAACTAGAAAATTTTACGAAGTTCTTCCAGATATCAAAGAAGTGGTCGATGAAGAAGGTAGTTCAAAGTCTGAATCAAGTATAGACTCTTTAAATTCCTTTTTTGAAGAACTTAGAACTGTTGAATCTAAAAAATCTGTCGACGATCTGGCGAGAAATTATTGGAGTAGAAATCTTGATAATAAAGCTACAAGAAATAGACTCCTAAAATTTTTTATGGAAACTCAAGATTGGAGTAAATTGAATTTGTTTGCAAGATTTCTGGCTATTAATGCTCCTTATATGAAGGACACGATTGACGAGTTTATACAATACCTAGATAATGGCTTCAGAAGTCAGATCCACAATACAAAGTTTAACATTAAAAATGTTATTTTTTTTGGTGAAATGGTAAAATTCATGCTACTACCAGAATTTATTATCTTCCACAAAATAAGATCATTAATAATCAACATGAACGTACCTCACAACGTTGAAATTTTAACGATTCTTTTTGAGAACTGTGGTAAAGTTCTGTTGAATAAACCTGAATATAAAGATGAAATGGATAAATTAGTGGATAGACTGAAAACTAGGAAATTAGATCAACAACTGAATATGAACATCAAAGCTTCGATCGAGACGTTGTTAACAATATTATTCCCACCATCAACTAAATCGCTAAATGCAGAAGCTGTAGAGTTAACACCGGAGGAAAAATTTTACACTGTGCTGTTAAGAAGTGAATTGGGTAGCATAAATTTCAGAGATACTATTCGTTTAATCAGGAAAGCACATTGGAAGAAACCAGAGATCCAAAAACTTTTCTTCAGTCTCTTCACTGAGCCTGAAAAAATTAGATATCAAGACATACCTATTTTAACACAGGTATTAAGTGGTTTGTATAACTTCAACAGGAACTTTGCTATTCAATGTATTGATCAAGTTTTAGAAAACATAGAAACAGGGTTGGAAACAAATTCATATTCAGAAAACACACCCAGAATATCGAATGTTCGTTACCTAACTGAAATTTTCAATTATGAAATGATGAAGTCTAATGTACTACTTGACTGTGTTTACCATATATTAAGATACGGTCACCAAAATGGCCAACCAAACCCATTCCATCTAAACGACGGGGATTTACCAAATAATTATTTTAGAATCCATATGGCTTCTACCATTCTATTGAACATTCGCCGTACTCCAACATCATTTACAAAGAATTTATTATTACTTTTAAGATTCTTTGATTATTACATTTTCACCAAAGAGTATCCACTTCCTAAAGAAACTGAATTTGCAGTTGAAAATACATTTGAAAAGTTAACATCATTATTACCTAAGAAAGATTCTGAGAATTTTGAGAGAGCAAAAAATATGCTTGAAAGTTTGAATAACTTTCAGGAACTTCTTATGAAGATGAACAACGGGAAGCTGGTATCTCAGCAAAACTCTCAATCTAACAATGTGAGGGATACAGAAGCAAGTAATGGAGGTATCAAGAATGAGGACGTAGATGATGATGATGGTGCTCTCTCTGCTGATGAAAATGATGATGAAAATATTGAGAATGATGAGGGTGTTGGTATTTTAGATGAATTTGAAGCAGTACCTGGAAGTGAGCACGATAAAGAAGAAAATGATATTACTGATCTTGACCATCAAGATATATCTAGTGATAGTGACCAAAGTTTTATCGATAGCGGTGAAGACGATGATTCAGATGACGAATCCGATGATTCGGATGAATTTGAAGATGATTCAGAAGATAATTCTGATGAAGACTCGTTAGATGATTCAGAGGATGACGATGAGACTTTCAAAAACTTTGAGGCTGAAAGAGATGCTGAACAACGGAGAATTTTTGAAGAATATCAAAAAAAATTGCAAAGCGATGAGGAGATCAAAGCACAGGAGGAACTCGATAAGCAGTTTGCATTAATGATGAATGAATCACTGGAAGCACGTAAAAATGAGACTGTAAGCAATGACAGATCCTCTCAAATTCCTGGTTTATCTAGCTTCAATAGACACCTGGATGAGGAAAATTCTGGACCTGTGAATGGTAAGAAGATGGCATTTACTTTCCTAACCAAATCTGGTAAAAAGACACAATCAAGAGTTCTGAATTTATCCAAAGATATTGGTTTCGTTTCTAATGTTATCGAAGAGGGGGAGAAACTGAGAACGGAAAGAGAAAAAATAAAAAATATTGTTCTAAAAAAGACTTTTGATTAATATGAGACAATTATATAGTTCATTTATTTTTCTAGATTTTGAATATAAAGGAGCGTATTTTTTAAATATAAATAGTTTTAACAGAACATTTTAATGCTAAAAGCAAGGAAAATTATTTTTAGATGGATATCAAACTCTTTAAAATCAAGCGCCCATTTCTTACTCCACCTTAACCATCACCATAGTGATATCATCTTCTTTACCACCTTTGTATAGTCTCCCTGTCCTTTTTGAAATTTCCTGAGCAAAGACACTTGGAAATTCGCTATCTTTGCTGATTTTTACCACATTCCTTACCAGCCCTTGTGTAACCCCCAGTAGATCAGAATCAAGCTTTAGTTTATTATCCTTAAGGAATATTTCAATATCCTCTACCGCAATATTATCGGTGACACCATCGGTAGCCAAAATAACAATGTCATTCTTCTTTAATTGAAAATTATATTCATCAGCATCAGCAGGGACATTTTGGATATAACGATTACCATTTTTAGCAGCAGCTTGCTGAATTTCATCTGGGATAATTGCTAATTGATATGGGGTATTGAATCCAAGAGTCTGTGCCTTTGTTTGGAAGACCAATTTTGAGTCCCTGAAAACGGCACACCAAGAATCACCAAGGTTCGCAACTTCTAAAGTTCCATTTTTCTTCAAATGAGCAACAGTGGCCGTTGTACCACCAACTTTGACTACACCTTCCGATTTAATCTTCGCATATGCATTATCTAAAACCTGTTTTGGGGATAGGGGTTTTACAGAAACGGCAGTATATTCCTGTAGGGCCTTACACAGTTCCCTTGAAATTGCACTACTATCATAACCATGCTCTGCCCATCCTCCTACACCGTCAGCTACACCTGCAAACAAATCATCCATAGAATTAGCCTGTATGAAATAATTATCCTCACCAGTAGGAGATTGTAGAGAATCCTTCAATTTCTGGTATATTTGGTCATCTCTGTCTTTAGGCTGGTATGCCACAGCAGTCTTATACGCAAAAGTATGGCCACTAGAAGGATCAATAGCTGATCCAGCATTGTCTCCACCCCAGTACCAACTTTTCCCACCGGAAAAGAAAAGTCTCTTGGAACAATTGTTAAATACACGTTTGTAGATATATTGAGGTACACCTCCTGTATGAATTCCTAGGCTCTCGAGCCCCGGATATGTTAGTAACAGCCCGATTCCTAAAATAAAAAAACTGATTATCAACATACTTTGAGTCAACACCCAGGGACCCGTTCTTACACCAAAGGAAGCATACATTGTTACACTTCTGATACTTCTGCCTTGTTTACTTTTTTTGCTTGCTATTCAACTTGTCAATTTTGATTCAAAATTCTTTAAAGGTTTCATCACAAAACTTATTACTTTTGTTTTCCAATTAATTTTTCTTCCGTATTAAAGGAATCCCCTAGCAATGTTCCCTACAAAGTCTTCTGTGGAAACTTCATAATGTAGTCATAAAGTTCATATTTAATATTTTAAAACAACAATAGTGTTGAAACATTAAAATTCAATTCAAGATATATCAACTAAGTGATATATAAAAATAGAAAATCTCGAATTTGAGATTGCAATAAGACTCCTTTTTTCTATCTCTTCAGACTTTTCAATTTTTCGTTAAATTCGATGTAAGCTTATTTTGATCTATAATTCCAATTCTATTATTAGTATTTTAAGGTTTACGTTTATCTTTTTTTTTTTAACACCGCGTGCCTGAATTTGTCTTTTAGTAAGCGTGAATAATATTCAGTTATTTTCCTAATTAGGTAACTAATTTTAAAGGGTTTTTAGTAAGCGCTATCTCACCTTTTACACTAATTTAATTTGATCTTATAACAAAGGATAGTATACTAGCTTTTTATTTTAGTACTTTTTTTGTCAGAATTGGTTTAATGGTTTTATGAAACCTGTTTCTGAGGCTACCAAATTTTTGAAACTGGAAGAAGTAGAGGAACCTTGTCTTAATCACGATCAAATCAACTGTCCTACTTGCGAACAAGAAATGAAGCATACACTCAAGAGGTCTATATCACATAACGCTGTCAATAATTTAAGGAGAGTCGAGTCATCTACGAGTTTATACAGAACTCTGTCACAGTCTAGTTGTTTCAGTACCACATCGGTAAACTCAGCAAGAATTCTAGATGATTCGTATGCAGAGTTTTTGCTGGATATTATGCCGCCAGATGAGGAGATGAAACGGTGTTGGGAACAATTACCAAAACAGACTAAAAAAATGTACATTGCCCGTGCATTAAAAAGATCAGAAGCTAAAGGAGTAACAGACCATTTAAAGGATCACGACCTTGGCAAGATTCTTGGCGACGGTAAACCTCCAATTAACAATTCTTTTTTCCATTACAGAGACAAAATTATCCAGAATATTAATAAAGATGGAAATTTGAATAATTATGATGCCATCCAGATGACTAAAATTGCTAGTAAGAAATATAACAGATTGTCTAGACCTGCCCTTAAACAAGAACATATTGAAACCCATAGGGAAATAGATGAATTCAACAGAAGAAGAAGGAAATCCCTATACAAATATATTCTAGAAAATGAATTTCAAGATGACCTGGATCCATTTCTACAGGAAATTAATATTTCAAAAGAGCAAAATATGGAGGTTATTGCTCGACTATACAATGAACTCAAAATATTCAACGAGCATGTTGCTACATCACCAGTGGTATCGCCAATTGTAAATAAAAGTGAAAAGATAGAAAAAGTGGTGTCCCCTTCCTCTCCAAAAGCCACTAAACCTCCAAACCAGGCAAAACAGAAAAAGCAGAATAAAAACGAGTCAATCCTTCCTTCGTTTTACTCTAAATTGATGGGCAAGTTTAAAAGAAAGAAAAAACAAATACCTGCTTCTATGGATCTGTATAGAATACCGACTAGAGCATCATAAACTGTTGATTTTTACATTAATTTGATTTTGTTTTTTTATTTTATAAGTATCACTAGGGATTATCGTGTAATCTTTTTTTTCAACTACAAAACATTATTTTTACTTTTACTGTCAAAAATAATATGGGAAGGCTAATTTAATGTCGACAACTGTACCTTAATAATAACTCAACTCACTTAAAGACATTAATTCAGCAAGGATCTTACCTCATTATTCATATATTATAAACCTTGTTTTGTACTCTATAGTCACCACATCGCTAAAGCTGCTGCTTCGAGATTTTTCTTAAAAAAGGTAAGCAACTTCCGAAATTGGGTACCATTCAAGCATAATCTCGAAAGTAAACATCCACATAGCAAATACAGTCATCTCAAGCTATTAAATTACTAAATTAAGATACACATGGCTGATGATCTGAGGAAAAATATGCTTTTAAAGCATTTGGACAAAGCTGATCCAGTGTTGAAAGCGCTGGAGAATGAAAATAAGGGGAGCCACCAGGAGGATGAAGAATATGATGCATTTGGGGAACTACCATCGATCAGGAGTAAAATGAACAAGGTTAGACTCGGTAATAACGAAGATGAAGGACCAAAAGTGACATGGGATAAGTTCTTTGAACAAAATGAGAAAATTGAAATTCCTTCTAGAAATTTAAGATTCAACACATATTATACTATTCCAACGGTTTCAGATACTAAATCAATACCGATTTTTATTTTTCATCACGGTGCAGGCTCTTCAGGGCTCACTTTTGCAAATTTAGCCAAACAATTACTCGAACAGTTGAATGGTCAGTGTGGTGTTTTCAGTTTCGATGCCCGTAACCATGGTGAAACAGTGTTTTTGAAAGATGACGTAAACAAAACCTATAATAGAGATGACTTTTCTAATGACTTTTCAGAGCTTGTAGATAAGTTCATATCGACTAAATTATCTAGTTTGCCGCTAGGTAAACTATCTCTAATATTTGTAGGTCATTCCTTAGGTGGCAGCATCTGCACTTTCTCATTTGAGAAATTTAATAGTAGTTGGAAGCGTCAAGTCATTGGTGTTGCAATGCTTGATATTGTTGAAGAAGCTGCGATCTTGGCACTTGAAAAAGTGGATCACTTCTTAAGAATTACACCAAACATGTTCGCAACATACGAAGAGGCCATAGAATGGCATATTAGCCAAAATTTATCCAGATGCCAAGAAAGTGCAGAAGTAGCAATACCTGCCCTCTTTAGAAGATTACCATCAGGAAAGCTTGTTAGAAGGACAAATCTTAAAGCATTTAGTCCTTATTGGGATTCTTGGTTTGGAACATTATCGAAGACTTTCGTATCGCTTCCAACAAGTAAATTGCTAATACTAGCAGGTAATGATAACCTGGATAAGGATCTAATAATTGGTCAGATGCAAGGGAAGTATCAATTAGTTGTGTTCCAGGATTCGGGTCATTTCATCCAAGAGGACACGCCGAAGAAAACTGCCATAACACTAATTGATTTCTGGAAACGTAATGATAACAAAAATGTAGTTATAAAATCTAATTGGGGTTCGGCTAATAAATAAACCTTATATAAAAAAAATAAACATATCTAAGCAATAAATCTATCTATCATTTTCATATATTTAGTAAACTATTCAAATTATTCTAATCAATGGTCATCAAATCAATATCATCAGAGTGGGCTTCACATTGCTTGACTACTTCATCAATCTTCTTTGAGGCCCATGGGAATCTTGGGTTAATGAGGAAGGGTCTCAAGTCAAATCTATTATCATCTGGAGAGTATTGCTCAGCATGATAACTTGGTGTCAGAACTGTTTGCTTATGTCTATTAATAGCATAAAAGAAGAAGAATCTCTTGACCTTTTCAGCAACTTGTGCAGGCGTTAATCTTGGTGTCCATTCATGTAAAAGTTTTAAGAACATTGAGTAAGGACCACATTTCTCAACCTTTCTTAAGTAACCAAACACACTTAATTCTTCATAGGTCATACCCATGTCTCTTTCATCTGATTGTACATAATCTTTTGTAATTGGTTCCAATTCCGCAGTTGGAGTTGCATTTAAAAACTCGTCCAGAATTGGCATATCATACTCCTCGGAGGCATACTTGATGAATTTTTTCAAATCTGTCTTAGAAATACCACCAATTGGATTAATATCAGCAGAAGAACAGTCGTACTTCGTTAAATAACCACGAAGACATTCATCGACATTGGCACTACCCAATACTAACAAACCACCGGAATTTGGAATACCACGAACCCATGGAAGCAACTGAGCAAATAAATAAGCCAACACCATTCTCAAACGAGCTTGAATATTTTGAAGTGCTAAATTCTCAATTTGAGAACCACCAAATATTTTAAAAATTGGTTTTTTACCAGTAGCAACCTCAAACAGGGAGACAACACTTGTAACCAAGCTGTCCATGTTCAAATCAACGTGATAGGAGCCAATTTTTTCAGATAACTCTTTACTTCTACTTCTAGTTTCTACGGATGAATTTTCAGTCCCCATAAAACAGGTATGAAATAACTTGCTAGCAATCTCTTGTGGGCTTTCTGGAATCCAATCTTCAGGACTTCTGGTAATTTTTCTAATATCCGATAGAACCAATTCATTACCTTCATGACAGGCAGTATTGACCAGTCTACACATAGAATGAACAATCATAGCAGTTGCACAAGAGTCAATACCACCAGATAGGGGTAAGAAATAACCAGTACCATTACAACGTCTAATGTAATCCCACATCCAACATGCTGGACCTAATGCAATTTCTTCTTCTGGTGTATGATAATATGGTTCTTTCTTTTGAGTTGGGACTATTTTAGGGTTGAATCTAGAACCTTTTGGTGCTAACTCAACTTCAACATCAACGTGCTTGTATTTCAAATCAGCTAAAGATGATTGCAAACCTCTAGACATAATAGAAGCTCTATAGTTTCTAACTTCTTCAAGATCAACTGTAGCCGTGACGACCTCTACATCATCCAAAGCAAATTGCTTACCTTGGGCAACTATTTGACCATTAACAGCAATCAATGCGCAACCATCGTAGTATAATCTATCACCATCACAACCTCTTTGGTTAGCGTATAAGTAAACACCACCGCAACGGCCAGTACCATTTATGATCAGGTCCAGTCTCCTGTTTAGCTTACGCAACTCATGATGTGAACCAGATGAATTTGTTATGATCTCAACACCATCAAGAGACATAGAGATGTGAGGAGATTGTGGTGTGAAAACTTCTTCACATGTTTCGGCACCAATACAGGTATCTAGCGTATTAATAACTGCATCACCGAACATGACCTTCTTCTGTCCCGTAATTTTCTGAATCATTGGAGGCAGAGTGATGTCCTCAACAACACCCGGTTTCATCCAAGGTGTAAAGAATCTCATTTCTCTATAGTTACCATCGTTAGCAAGCCAGATTTTTGGTCTGATAAACAAAATCTTACCGTCTAAGGATAGCAAACGACAGTTATAACGAACATTCTTGTGTAGCAAAGGCATACCAATGTCCAGGATCAGACCATGCGTATCAGGGTTCTTCAAAATTTGGGCGTACATTTCCCAAGAATGCAAGCAAACATCATTTTCCAAGAAATGATCCAAACAACCATAACCACTAATTTCAAGTTCTGGGCCAACTCTAAGACGTGCTCCTTGTTCCTTAGCAATTCTAATGGACTCAAGAATTCTATCCCTGTTACCTTCAAAATCCAATGCCCATTGATTCAATGAGCATGTGGCCAACGTAACCAAATGCGACATTATTCAGACTTCTTAATAACTGTTATCTTCCTTTTTTAGAGATGAATGTTAATACACCCAGTTTTCTTAAACTTCGAGGAGTAGCATTTCACTTAATCCCCTACCTCTTCTCTCTTTCTCTCTCGAAGAAATTATTATCTCCGACAACGAGGTGAAATGCATAATATTTATAAATAAAAAGAGTACATAGAAGACAACTAATGCCAAACTCTATACACATATTGAAATGTGAAATGTATATGATATTAATCAAATCCAAAAGGACAAATAACACTTCTCACACAAATTGTGGGAATATAAATAAAGAAAACAATTGATCATTACAATAAATATCATTCCCTAAAAAAATATCATTAAGACATGAAACGATATCTCTCTACCACAAGTTTTCAATGCCTGACCAGTCCCCTCTCTTTCTTCTTTCCCAGTAGCTATATGGGCCCTCAATAATCTTCCATTCTGAGTTCGAAACCTTTTCAAAGTAATTTGGAATTACATCCTTGTTATTCAATCTCCGGTCACGTTGCAGCTGTTCTAGTTTCAATTTCAGTTCTTCAGCCTTCTCCAAATCACCATTCTCATAGGCTTGGATATCTGGTCTTAATCTCGAGTCCGTTGGAGGCAATTCTCCCTTCTCAATTTCTGTAATTTCATTTAAATGTGCAGTAAATTTGGTGAAACCATACTTAGACTGTGAGTTTTTGACCAAGTCGCCAGCTTGCCACAGTGTCTTATGTGAACTTGCGTCTTCAATGGATTCCGTCCATTTACCCTTGAGTGATTGCTTTTTCCATTTGGACCCCTTAGGTGGTACCACTGATACGGTCAGAGCCTCTGATCTACCACCAAACATACCTGTCTTCTGGAAAGTGATCTTGGCTTTACTTCCATCGGATCCCTTGATCTCAAATTCATTAACAGGTTCAGTGTATCTTTCACCAGCAATTAGGTTTTTCACCATGGTAGTAGGTTGAACCCATTTGTAGACAACACCTGATTTCTTGTAGGTTAGTTTTATGGTACCCTCATTGTTCAATTCCAAAGATTTACCCCAAAACTTTTGAACAGGCGTCATTGTATACTCACAGGTCCACTGTGGATGTTCAACGTTGAAAGCAAAAATTTGTGGTTTATGGCAGACCTTCTCAGCAATCAGACGGAAACCAAATCTTTCATGAATATATTCGAAAGTTTCCCCTAGTAGTGGGTTAAAAGGCTTTCTTAGAGCTCTTGTTTTATCTCTTTGTATAGAAAGAGCAGATATCGCAAAAATAGCTACTGATGTCAGAGGCTGCATGTCCCTCTTAGGGCTCAACACATCTGCGTACTCAAATGCCTCTGAAATGACCTGAAGAATAGATAAAGGTTCATTTGAAGTGACTGGCATGGTAATTGATGAAAGATCCTTACCAACATTTTTCCTCAAGAAAGATAATAAACTTGGTGGGGTTGAAGTAGATGGTTTGATATCAGATCTTCTATCAACTGGCTTAACAATAGGAAATGGATATAACGTGGTTTCGATCATTGGAACAGAGCCCCTCCTTGAAGTAGAATCCATTAGACTCGTCTCAGTTGTCTTTATTTTCTCATTTAATGGCAAACTCTCAGTTGAACTGTATTCATTAGTAGTATGCTGTCTCATTTCTAAATCATCACTGTCATATTCATCATCTTCGAGGTCATCAACCCCAATTTCTGGTTCTTCCTTGGTAAACTCGGTACCAACGTTGTCATCCTCAGCATCCTCAAGAAGAATCACACCTTGAGCAAGACCATCTCTGGCATCAAAGTATTCTTCATTATCACTAACGCTTGAAATCATTGAGTATCTATTTTCTTTAGCCTGCCTGGAAATCAACTGATGGTCTCTCAATAATAGCTTATTCTGTTTAATAAATTGTCCCAAGAAAATTTCAAGTTCAGAAAGATTTTGATATAATTTATGAGAGGTAGGGGTCTCTTCCATAATATTTTGCAGAGAATCAGTGGATGCAGAGGCAGTATTGATTGGTGAATTTATTCCGGCCAAATACATTTCAGTCTTCTTATCTGTATCAGCTGACTCTAAACCTAGATCGAATTCACTCTTTCTGGGGACATACTTCAGAGATTCTAGCTTACATTTTTCAACCCATTCTTGAATTAACGTAAAGTTTCCGGTATATTCACTATACAGGCTTTCTGGTAACGGTGTATATTCAGAACTCCGCATACTTGTATTAAGACTGCTATCAGCAAGTCTAGATCTAGGTGTGCTTTTACTATCAACTCCTGCCTGGTCAATTTTATCCTTATTTTTTATGGATTCAGGTCCAATTGTATGTTCATCTTCGGCCACATTTTCATCTTCCTCCTCAATGGGTTCAGATGAATCAAAACAAGATTGTAAGGCGTCCACCCAAGTCTGCCAAGTATTCGGATCAGATGCTTTCAAAAACCACAATTCCATACCAGAGTCGATAATAATGATTCTATCCTTCTTATTCGCACTAACCGTAGATAAGTTAATCACCATTTCACCTCTGCAGGTTTGGTTATGATCATTTAAATAATAAGACAAAGTTCCATACCTGTAATCCAAAGTGAAGAACCTCTTCCTGAAACCTTGTAATCTTTTTCTTCTCTTTTTTAACAAGTAACCTTGTAGGTATCTGCCTTGACCAACTCTCATGACAGAGTTATTACTCTTGCCACTTGCCAGGGTTCCGTTAGTTCCAGTGGAAGAGAGTTGAGCGGTTGAGCCCCTATTTGAGCCCACTACATTCTTACTTGCTAATGATGAGGAAGAATAACCGGACTTCTGACCACCTAGCGATTGATCATCCGGTTTTATCACACTCGCATTGAACAACAGCTTCTTCTTAACGTTCTTAGACGAGGTATTATCTAGAATGAACGCATAGTAGTAATCATCATCCTTAACCTCGATAACACCCTGCTTCAATTGATTACCTTGAACAGTCTCCATAGCCTCCACCTGTGAAAAACCAGATGCGATGAGCTTCTCCTTCAAAGGCAGATCCTGTGTCTGCTGCTGGATATCAGCTATAGACAAGTTCGAACTGGAGGTGCCGCGTTTCTTCATCTCGTTGCTGGGATGAACGTTGCCGCTGTCCTGGCGAGACTTCGATGGTTTCGGACTCCCGCCAGACTTTGACGAGTTAGAACTATATATCGAGCTATTTCTCTGCAACAGAGTCTTGGACGTGTAATCCAGCATCGTCCTAGTATCAGGCGCGATATGCACCGAGTGTCCGTCCACATCATTCTTCAATTTCTTATAAATTCCGAGCTGGATTGACTTCTTCAATGGCTTCACTTGATAGTTTATCGTATCGCCCTTGGAACACTTCACCCATCTAACCACAAAACACCGATTCTGAATATCTATAGTCTCCATTTTTGGGATATGATAATTCCCCTTTTTTCCTTATCGCTTTCCTTCCCTTTCCTTTACCAATCTTCTCTCTCTGTCTCTCTCCTTATCTACTTCTTCTCTTTCAAATAAGAATTGAGCTGTTTCTGTAGTTGATAGGCAGGTCCTTGTAAGATATCTGATTCTTTGTATCCAACTTGGCTGAATCAAGCACTTTTTGAAATTTTTGTTGATTTTTTTTTTTTTTTGGTGTTCAAAAAATCGCTGCGGTTTAAGCCCTGAAATGGGTCAATACCAATAAAGAGCAACAGCGGTACCCCAACAGCATAAATGCCTTTATATTTGTATATATTTTACTATATGATGGGTTATGTAGATATGTGATCGAAACGAAATTTTAAAACCAAATATTATATTATCATTATATTTTTAATAAAAAATAAAAGAAAACCAATAGTATACATGTAAAAAGGGAAGTTACCTACTGTGGCAATAGACCGTATCTCTTCTTCAAAGTAACTCTTTGTCTGGAGTACTTGTCGTCTGGAGAGAATCTGGCTGGGTGGGCAGACTTGGTGATCTCACCTTCCTCAGTCATCTTCTTTAGGGTGTAGACTCTCTTGCCCTCGTTGTCCAAAGTGTACATCAAATGCATTGTGTCGTAGTGTCTTGTTGATATAATAACTTGCCCTCAAAATATACAAACAACAACAATTTCAATACAATAAATGCTTTAATTCAATACAATCAATGCTTTTAAAACAGCTCATCGCTAAAAATTTTTTTTATTTTTTTTTCAGCTTCGAAAATTTTTTTTTTATTCACACTCTCATAGTCGTTCAAAGGGATAATTGAAACAATGGGGGAGGGACATAACTAAATATACGTTATTCTACTACTTTTATCTATTTGTTACTTAAGGATCTTATGTATAGACCCAATGCTTTGATTGGGAACAGGAATCTGTAGCTGGGGTACTCGATTGCGCAGGAGTGGTTGAAAACACCCTCTGCGCCCTCGAATTTCCATTCACCGGAGGCCAGCTGTCTTGACTTTAGGAGCTCTATACCGCGGTCAATAGCCTCTGTGTCGGGGCACTTGGCCAGTAGCAAGGCGATTAGTGCCCATGCTGTCTGGACCACGAGGGATTGTGGACTGTCGACGTAGTCGTGGAGTTCACTGGATTTCATGGATTCACCCCAGCCACCATCGGCCATCTGTTTGCTCAACAGGTAGTCACAGCCTTTACGGACAGTGAGGGAGTTTGTGTAAGTTTCACCGACCGAGTGTAGCGCTTCCATGGCGAACATGCCCGCGTAGGTGAAACAGATACCCCAGCAGCCGTACCAACCACCGTCCTCTTGTTGGGCCTGCTTGATGTAGTCAATGGCGATTCTTATTCTGTGGGAGATCTCTTCCTTTCTATAATCGTAGTATTTGTGGAAGTATGTTAGACCCAAGACACTGGAATCCGTACACTCGACATATGGGTACTCCACCATGATGTTTCCGAAAACTTCGGCGGGGTTCAGCTTCTCCATGGCTAGAGGTGCCTTGATCTTCTCATATGTGGCAAAAGAACCGTATTCAAATTTACCAACGTTCTGTAAGTCTAACAGGACGTCGATACCCTTGCACAGTCGCTCATCTGATATCTCATCGTGAAGCTTAGCAAACACTGGAGAATTTCTGACCATAATGATAGCCTTGATGGCCTCAGCGGTACAATCAGAGACCACGTAACCTTGAGTCTTCGTAGAGAAACCCCAGGCACCAACACGCTTATCTCTGAAACTACCCTTTACACACTCAGTATCGAATTGAGACCTACATAGAAACTTGTAAGCTCCAGCAATAGTTTCGTAAAACTCTGGTTTTTCAGCTAAGCCTGCAACGAAATAGTACTGAATCATGAAAGCACAATCCCAGGTTTGGACACCGTTGGTACCCATTACAGTCATACCTTGAGGACCATGGAACAAAGCGTCTTTGAACCTGTACTGGAACTTTTCGAATGCCTTGGAATCCTTACCTTCTTCGATCAGAGTGACTAAGGCACAGAAAGCCTGGTTCACTGGTGCAATACATAGAGAGTCAGTATTTTCTATCTCCTTCTTGATCAAATTGTAAACTGTCCTCTTGGAGATTGCAGAGACCACTCTAGGTCTCAAATACTTTTCGTAAAACACAATAACGTCGTTGGCAACGTCTAGGACTTTGCTATGTGGGTAGTACAAATCAACACCACATACAGTATTTCTATGCTTGGAGAAGTCTATGGACTCAAATGGCTTGGTGTAGATTTCAGACCTGATCTCCTCCAGCAAAGGTGTCAATTCACAAGTGTATCTCACTAGAGACAAGTAACTAATTGGTAAATAGACACCTCTAGTGTGAACCCACCATCTACCTGGATGTATAGGCAGTGAGTAAGGCAATAGCCATGTCTCCGGTGGTGCAGGGTTCACACCTTCCCATTTGTAAAGATTCAGAATACTTAGCCACGTCTTACCCCAGTGTGGGGCACCAATGGCACCGCCCAGTCTATGCAAAGTATCTCTGGCACGCTTACAGACAATATGGTCACTTGGCAAACCCAGCAGACGCAAGTTGACATAGTTCAACACGGTACCGAAGACAGTAGACTTGTCCACAGAGTGTAAACCCCAACCACCATCGACAGGGTGGGCCGTGTTGACGATGTATCTGATCATCTCGATCCTCTCATGTTCAGGGATCTCGATACCGGCGATGTAGTTCACGGCAATGTATCCAATTGTCATAAACATTGGCCCTTTGTATTGGCATGGGAATATACCAGAGACTGGGTCCTGCAGCAACTTGAAGAAAGAGGCACCATTGTAACAGGCCTTCTCGGGGGTCAATGGATCACCCTCATTCCTTGGCTCAGGTGTAGGGAACTCCTCCTGTTGCAGTAGCCATTGTACAAACGTAGATTGCGGGTCAGTTTCGATTTGGTCCTCGTTAATGTACTCCCATGCTTCTCTACCTAGCTCATCGGTCCTAAGTCTCCATCTCTTAGGGTCCGTACGTGGAATACCCACCACATCAGAGTACAACTCAGTCATTATTTAGTGTTGTTATCTCGATATTTCTCCTCGAGAAACCATTAATTGTTATGCAAGAGTGAATTAAAATCTTATTTTAAATTTTTTTTTATGTGCTATACGAGGTCCCATCATCTAAAAAAAAAAAAATTATGTAAAAAAGTGTAGAAGTTTCAATGAATATCTATGTTATTTTTGTTGATATTGTGTGCAATGCTTACTTAACTTACTTAGACAATGTTTCTGTGAACTCTCTTATTTGGCAGGTACTCAGATTCCAGAGCTCTCTTCTTAGTGTTGCTATGGTATCCAGCCATAACCGTGGCCCAATCACTCAGAGTGTCCTTGGTGACGTACAGTCCGTAGTTCAGTTGCTTAAGACACCAACGCTCCATGATGGAGATGCTTTTGGTAGGCAGACCGCTCACGTGAGCCCAAGTTCTCATCGAGAAAGTCATGTCGTTGGAGAACTTGTGCGCTAGGATAAGACACATGAGCAGCAGTCGCTTGCCACAGCACGCGAAATCCGGCAGAGCCAGGTCTGCACTGTACGACAGCACCAGGTTCTTGAAATATATCGACGCCAACAGCAACGTTTCCTTGTTCACCTGCGCTCTCTTCATAACCTCCTTGAGAAAAGCAGTGATCGACTCCACAGAGTTGTTTATCCTCTTGCCCTGTTTCACAAGACTCATCTTATGAGAGATGAACAAAACCACATCCCTCAGGTTGACGTTATCTTCTTGCTCAACCTGAAACAGAGAAACCTCCTGGACTTTAACAGTATCCGGAGTAATCATCGTTCTCTATCTATTTTCACAGAAAAAAAACACCTCTCAATGAGAGATGACACCAACCATTTTTTCTTTTCCCTAATAAATTTTTGTCCTATTGTATTATTGTCCTAATGAATTATTGTATTATTGTATTATATGCAGTACAGTCTTGCACTACAGTGTATTTTTTGTATTACAGTACCTTGCCTTATTGTACTAAGTACAACGACACACTCAGTTTGTATCAGAATTGTTTTAATTCCAAATACCACCCCCCTGTCCTTATATATCACATATCACCAAACTGACTCATCCACAGCTTTTTCCCAATTTCCACCGGGAGCCTCGTTTTTCGCCTTCGCCTTCGCCTTCGCCTTCGCCTTCGCTATGAGTCAGAAATACAAAAAAAAAGAAAGAAAAACAAAAATTTATCAGCCCCACCACACGACGGCGTGCGGCTGTGTCCCCGTGATCGACAGCGACACAGCCCTGTGGTGATTAGTCATGCTGACAAATCCAGGGTAAACTGGATGGAGGTTTTTGTATTTGATCGTGGTCACCGTCGGTGGCACGTGCTGTAGCAGCAGGTGTAGTAACAGCGGGCCCGGCGCGAGCAAAGTGGTGTAGCCCTCCGTGCGGGCGTAGTGTGCGTCCCAGTGGATCCGGTGCGGGTTGTTCGTCAGCTGGCAGTACCGCACGATGTCGATATCGGCTAGCGTTGTGGTGGTGGTATTACTGTCAGTAGGTGTTGGTGGTGGTGGTGGTGCTGTGGTGGTTGTGGTGACAGCGGGCTTCTGGTTTGTGTACATCAATGTTCGCAGTTCTGTTACGTACAGAGTGTTGTTGGTGTCGCGCACTTGTCGCGCGACGCACACGAAGCAACTGTCGGCTACGGGTTTTACGTACTTTATCGATTCGTGGCAGGTGTAAGCAGTGTCTAGCGGCATCGCGCGGTGCAGCTGCATCTCGCCGTGTGTCCACATGCGTCTCTTGTAGCGTGGCAAATTGGCAAGCTCGTGTGGGGCCTGGTAGCTGTAGTAGCCGTCGGGGTCGAGGGCCCCGTGCGGGTTCAGGTACAGCAGGTGGTCGCCCAGCCGCAGCTCGCTCGATTCACGCCCGATCAGTTCGTTCAACCGGCGGAGCTTGTCTGCAGTCACAAACTCCCGCTGCACCCATCTCAACGACCTCCAGGACATCTCTTTTCTCTGTACACTGTCTTGATAGATGTGTAAGGACTCAATTAAATAAAAAACAAAAAAAAAAAATTTTTCTTTGAAGAAAATGCAGGGAAATTTTTTTTTTAAAAATTTGCTGGTTTTTTTATATTATATATATTCAATGAAGCTATTATTATACAAAACTACTCCTCGATTTCACTGAATAAATCACTATCTATATCTTCAGGGACATCGTTATATCCTTCCCCGTCAGAAGAAGAGTCAGACTCAGAACCGGATGAGGAAGATGCGTTCTCCTCGGCCTTTCTGGCGGCTCTTCTCTCCATCTTTCTCTGTTTCTTAGCCTCCTTGTGTGCTTTCTTCTTCGCTATGTTCTCCTCTTGCTCTTTCCTTCTCTCTTCCTTTATTCTCATCTTCTCTCTGTGCTTCTTCTCCAAGGCCTTGATCTCAGCATCCGTCTTCTCAACGTACTCGTGGTGTAACACCTTACCGGAACATATACCTTCTTCCATCTTGACCAATTTAAGCGTTAACCTAGGCCCAATCTCCGTAAGTCTAATGGCCTTCTTTCTTGGCGCACCGACAGGCGCTTGTTCTTGTTCTTGTTCCTCTGCCTCTGGCTCCTCCATATCAACGTCTTCGTCCACAGCTTCGGCTTCCTCTTTCTTCTTCTTAGGCTTGGCCTTAACAGTCTCAGTGTCCATCACCTTCACAATGGAGTCGTCCTCAACTTCAGACTCGGAAGTGTAAGCACCTATGTCATGGTCCAGGATCAGAGACGATATGTCCTCCTTCTTGTGTAGATTCGGTATAGCCTTGTTTAGGTTGTTCTTCGCCTTGTACAGCTTCTTCAAGTTCTTGGAGAGCTCCACCTCCCTGACATCGATGAAGTAGTGACGCATGGAGATCTCACCGGTTTCCTTGTCCTTGTTGATCATGAACACCCTCTTGATCGAGTTTATGTGGATTCTGGATGGGTTCAAAGGTGGAAATATATTCTGGAACATCGACACAACGATCTTCTCAACATTAGCCTTTTCCACTTCCTGCATGTTGTTAGGGTCCTTGGCCTTAGTGGTGAACCCATTCAACACAAGCAGAGGCGGGTTCATCACGTCTTCCTTCGTCAACGACTTTGGTCTCCTCAAAAACTTCTTAATGTCACGACCCAGAGAGTAGTCCATGACCTGGAAAGAAATCGTGGGACCCTTAGGCGTCCTGGCCAACTTCAACGACACATTACCGGTCTTCTCAGATTGCGTAAACATGAACAAATGCGTAACACCCAATGGCCCACACATCACAACAAAGTCCTTCAACTTGTTAGACTTACGCTCCTTCAACCTGATAGCAGTATGTGGCTGCATGATCTGACGGAAATCCTTCACCAACTGGTTCAAAGAGTGGTTCGACAGAGAGGTCTGACCAACCCTGATAACCATCGACTTAGGAATACCCTTCTCCTCCTCAGGAGTTACCTGCACATGTGTCCTCTTCTTAGTCCTCCTTCTAGCCATATCTATGCTTGTTTTTCTTGTGTAAGAGGACAACTACAGCAATATATATAACCAATTTGTATAGCACAAAACAACTTTTATTCGCAATGGCAAATTTCAATGAGCGATGCGATGAGCTTAGAAACAAAAAATTTTTTTTTTTTTCAGAGTGGAAAATTTTCAGTGCACAGAAACTCCCGCAGGAACGGTATTTTGAAAAAAAATAAATAAAATTTTTCATTCAAACTGAAAAAAAATGCGATGAGCTATGGACCCTCCCCCATTGATAAAATATTGATATTAATCTTTCAAAAGGATTTATATGTTACGACATAGCAGGCAAAACCAGGCAGAAAAAAATGAAGGTTACTAAGGCTAACAAGAAGAACGAATTGACTTCTCTTGCTGAGAAGATCAGGGCGAGAGCGTTGGAGAACCAGCAGAAGTTGAAGGAGGAAGAGGAGCAAGAAGTTGAGGTTAAGAAGAGCAAGAAGCAGAAAGTGGTAGAGGAACAAGGGGAACAGGAGGAAGAGGAAGAGGAAGAGACTTTTGACTCTTTTACACAACTAAACCTGGTTCCTGAGCTTATCCAGGCCTGTCAGAATCTGAACTACGCTAAACCTACTCCGATCCAGGCTAGGGCTATCCCTCCTGCGTTAGAAGGCAAGGATATTATCGGTCTTGCACAGACAGGGTCTGGTAAGACAGCTGCGTTTGCGATACCTATTCTGAACAAGTTATGGGAAGATCAGCAGCCTTACTATGCGTGTATCCTAGCACCTACGAGAGAACTGGCACAACAGATCAAAGAGACCTTTGATTCGCTAGGTTCCTTGATGGGTGTGAGGACTACATGTATTGTCGGTGGTATGAATATGATGGACCAGGCCAGGGACTTGATGAGGAAACCACACATCATTATTGCTACTCCAGGTAGACTAATGGACCATTTAGAGAACACCAAGGGGTTCTCGTTGAAAAAGTTGAGGTTTTTGGTCATGGACGAGGCTGATAGATTGCTAGATATGGAGTTTGGCCCAGTGCTTGATAGGATTTTGAAGATTATCCCAACACAGGGGAGAACTACATATCTGTTCTCTGCGACGATGACCTCGAAGATCGATAAACTACAAAGAGCAAGTTTGACCGACCCAGTGAAATGTGCTGTTTCAAACAAATACCAAACTGTTGATACCTTAGTTCAAACTTTAATGGTTGTCCCAGGTGGTCTAAAGAATACTTTCTTGGTATACCTACTAAATGAATTCATAGGGAAAACTATCATTATATTTACAAGAACCAAGGCTAATGCCGAAAGATTGTCCGGATTGTGCAATTTATTAGAATTCAGTGCCACCGCTCTTCACGGTGATCTGAATCAAAACCAAAGAACAGGTGCCTTGGATCTTTTCAAAGCCGGTAAAAGATCTATCCTTGTGGCCACCGACGTTGCTGCAAGAGGTTTGGATATCCCTTCTGTCGATATTGTCATCAACTATGATATTCCTGTGGATTCCAAGTCTTACATTCACAGAGTCGGTAGAACTGCCAGAGCTGGTAGATCAGGTAAATCTATTTCCTTGGTATCTCAATACGATTTGGAACTTATCTTAAGAATCGAAGAAGTTTTGGGTAAGAAGCTACCTAAGGAAAATGTCGATAAAGGTGCTATTTTGACATTGAGGGATACCGTTGATAAAGCTAATGGTGAAGTCGTTATGGAAATGAATAGAAGAAATAAGGAAAAACAGGCAAGGGGTAAAGGTAGAAGAGGTAGAATGATGGCTAAGGAAAACATGGACAGAGAAGAAAGATAAAATATTAAGACTAAGGTTATGAATAAAAAAATTCAAAATTATCCCAATCAATTATTTATAGACAGTACTATTTTGTATTTACATAGTATCATTCACGGATTCAAGAATAATCGAATTATATGCCGATTTTAATGCTAATATTATTTGTATTCATTTTCTTCTGAAAAATGCAAAAACTATGATATTTATTCATTTGCATGCATCGTACTTGCTTATCGCAAGTTCGATTGATTTCATTGTGGTCTTCAAGTATGCTTCGCACATACTTGCAAGCTTTTCACCATCACCCTGTTGAACGTCCCTGAGAAGTTCCTTTAGCTTCTCAACACAATCTTTCAAATGGTTGTATAATTTTTTCACATTACCGGCTTGCTTCTGATCACCACTCTGGAAATGTATGTAAAAATGTTTCAAAAATTCACAACAGGTACCGTGCAACATTCTACAACTTTCTAATAAATCAACCGGAACCTCAGTAGCGGCATCCTTTTCATTACTACCATTGCTAGTAAATGTTGCCATGTAAGAAGAGTCCATATTATTATGCTTGGCTTGTTTGGCGTTAATTCTGACAGTTTTCAACACCTTTTGATTTATTTCATTAATAATATTCTCACCATCAGATCCTTTTCCAGACACCACATCAGTTAAATCAAGTTTGTTCATTAAACCTTGTTCAACATTACTTATTTGTTCTTTGACAATTGGATCTGTTATTTTGACATGCTCAGTTTCCTTTGAGGCCGCAACCGTATCTGGATTCTGTTCTCTAGTTTTGGTACCAAGTTTCAAATGTACCAAAGAGTACTCTGCTTTATAAGCTTCATTCAAGTCATTAATTTCCAATTCCTTTTCGTCTTCTTCTTCAAGATCCATCTGGTTCGTTAAGTTAGATCTGGAATATTCATTTTCCAATGCAGTCATCATCTTTTCACTCAGTCTATTCATACCTTTCAAAATGTCAGTGGAACCGTCATTATTACCATTGATATCTTTACTAGGTTGCATAGTAAAATTTGGTTTATTACCTTTCCTTACAGGATCATCTTGTATATTACCATCAAGATCAATAAACTTTGATACGGGATGTAACAGCCTTTCGTCATCCTGTCTATCATATTCTTGATCCAGGGTAAGGTATCTATCTATAATAACATCACCTCTATCATTAGCCATGATCTTTTCACCTCTCAACTTTCTGAACAATTTAGAAGAGAAAAATCTAGCCCAAAACTCTGATTCTTTGAAATTTTTGGGGACATTGTCAACATAGGCTTTCTTAGCGATTGGATAATTCTGGAAAATACTCATAATCTTGTCTCTGGACAAATTAACATTAACTTGATTCTCCGAGGAGGCCACCGGTTTGATGGTGGACAACACATTATATGGTCCAATTTTCTGAGACGTGGACAACGCAAACGCACGTAACATCGGTACTCTAGTACTCCAAAACTCTTCTGGCGATAATTGTGCGTTTATCACAGTTTCTTGAAACGTTCTCATCAGTTGTTTATTAGATGTCAGCAAAGATTGTTGTAACTTCAAGTTTTTCAATAAATTCTCCGACGACAGGGAGTCGTCGAGTTTACTAGTGTTGATCAACTCCTGCTGTTGTGCTTGTTGAGAATGTTCGTTACCTCCTTCGGTTTTCCTTTTCTCCTCATAAACCTCGGTATCTTTGTACCTAGAAATGATCTGCTGCAAAGTAATCTTCATATTATCCATCACATCACGGTTATTGAAAGAAAACATATGGGAGACCGGCTTTGGCAGTACCATCTCCCCTTCACTATTTTTCACCTTCTTATCCTCATTAACCTTCTCGATCAGCCTCAACATCAATTTATCAGACGTAGCCGGTGTGGCTTGTAACTTATCCACCACATCCAACACTATCCTGTGCTGTTTATCCCCATCAGTAGACCTCCATAGCAACTCAGCAGGTGATTTATCCTCATCAATAGTCAATATACCATTCACTTTCTTGTAACTGGCAGCACCACTATGAGACATTCTTTTATTTCTTTTTTTTTTATTTATATCTGCTCTTATGGTTAAAAAAGAAACACAAGAAGAGACCAGGAGAGTGGTACACCTTGACATGATAACTTTTGCTAAAGCATCAACCCAATTTCAATGGAAAAGCATTAAGGGCACACACTACAAGAGAAAAAAAAAAAAGTTTCAAAACTTACCCGGAATATTGAATTATTATACGTCTACACGAAATACGTCAGGTGCATCCCTGTTTCTCCTTCTTTTCCCCCCTCTTCACTGGCTCTCCTGTCCCCGGAAATTTTTTTTTTTTGGTTGGATTTGAGAGGGAATAACAGCCAATGAAATTTCAAGATGATATTGTATTATAGTAGTACCTTTATTATATTTAATTTTTACAATGTAGTATTATTTTTAAATATTATTTTTATTTTAAATTATATAGTTATGTGTTACAATATATCTTAACGTAATAATTTTTTTAGTTTTTTAATTATAAAATAATTAATTTCAGTTTAGATTACAGTTTCAACCATGTAAAGGTTGGAATTTAAGTAAATATTTTCGTAGTAAGTATTAGATGGAATAAGTTAAAAAAAAAAGAAATAGTAGCCAGGCACTTTCTCAATTTTTTTATTTTTTTTTTTTTTGGTGAAAAATTTAAAGCAAAAAAAAAAAAAGGAAGCAAAAAAAGTTTAAAGATGACAATCAAAAAAAATAAAATAAAATAAAAAAAAAAAATTAATTAAAAAGAAATTTCTTTTTATTAATTTGGAGGATGCAAATAAAGGAATTAAAATCCAATATTTAATTTCGAAGATACTAAAATAAATTAGAATAATATTATTGAAACTGATATAAATAAAAAAAAATTACATCTTTGATAAGCATTTAAAAATAATTTTTTTTAAGGGAAAGAAAAAAACAAAATAAAAACTAAAAGAAATTGATTAATCCAACCAAGAATATTTGACTACTCCAAATCAACTATTAAAAAATAATTTACAAATTAATTTTATCATAATACAAGAAGATCAAAGAAAGGTTAAATATTTTTTTGTTGAAGAAAAAAAAAGAAAAATTAAAGATAAAAAACCATTTATTTATTAATTATAAAAATAGAATACAAAGTAATCCAAGGAAGAAAGAAAATTTAGGTGAAAAATGGTTACTGAATATGCTGGATTAAGGAGAGATATTGAGGGAGTCAGGTATAAAGTTAATGAATTGGAGAGTAAACTTTCGAAGAATGATCTGGAATCTACAAATACAATAGAGGACATGCTGGTAGCAATCAAGACCATCGCGTATAATCAAACCGTAATAGAGAGTAAATTTGAGGATATACTGAAGAATCAATTGAATACAGATGCGATGGTGAATAGTATGAATGACAGACTTAATAAGTTAGCAACTATGGTATCCGGTGCCAAGAACAATGCTATAATACCGAATGGAACTAGTAACAACACTAGTAATAACATTAACAGCCATACATCTCGCTCCGTGAGCTCTAGAAGATCCTCGACCAATAATTCATCCACAAATTTGGTGGAACAAAATGTTGTGGTGAAGAGACGTCCCGGTAGACCACGCAAAGATGCTGCTGTTTCAGGTAAGCTGCCACTCTCAGTGAATTGGACAATTAATGAAGCTCAGCAAAATAGCCAGAGAAGTAATAGCAGTAGCAGTGTCAATACAAATTCAACGGATCCCTTGCGCCCTGTGAAGGCAACTTTACCTCTTAACCAAGCCCAAGTATCTAAAAACAAGAAATATTTCAGTGATCCCAACGACGTCCCAGTGCTATCATCATCTTCTAATAATAAGGGTAGTTCACCTACCAAGGATAAGGATGCTGAAGCAGACAACAACCAAAATGAGAAAGATAGTAGTCCCGAAGTCGTACCGCCCAAAAAGAGAAGAGGTAGGCCACCAAAACGGAAAAATCTACCTCAAGAGAACAAACCACAACCTCCTCAGGTCAAAACACCTAGTAAACCCAAATATGATAGCAGGCTAGCGAGAAGGTCAAGAAGACATGCACTAATAGAACAAGAAGATAAAGCGGCAGTTACTGAAGATGAAGATGAAGAGATTGACTCCACAGACGAGGATCAACTAGCGAGCTCTCCCGACAAGAAACGTAAATACACAGATGAGGAAGAGGAGGAAGACAGTATGACATCTGGTGAAATCGCCAAGAGACAGCACATTCTAGATGAGTTCAAGAAGGAAGAAGAAGATGACGACGACGACGAGATAAGTGACAATCTAGATCACAGCACAGAGATCGAAAGTAACTTGGAGGAACTTCGGCTTGCCTCGAAAAGTTCGTACAGTGTAGGGGTCAAGATGACCAACGCACAACGAATAAAATACCTGAAACAAAAGAAAGAGGCACACCAGACGACAGGAACGCAAAGAGCAATACAAATGGCTATAGAATTGGATGAAAAGAGGCGTGACAAGAACAAGTTGTCTCTTCGACAAAGAATGCTAGAATCGTTAAGAAAAACTACTGATAAAGAGGAACCACAAGAAGTAGTTAATCCATAAAAAAAATAATATCTAAAAATAAGCTTCAACAATTATTAATATTTTCCATTAATTCTTACTCTCATGTCCTCCCTTTGTTTATTTTGGTTGGAAAGGGAGAGAAGTACCAAGGGACACAATATACTGTCTTATATACTTGTCATAATATACGTATACGGTAACACGAATAGATCATTCTTATAAAAATATTACCCGGTAACTTCGTCAAGAATTTTTCTTCGGGTGTCGCGAAAAATGAAGAAGAATTTTTTTTGTTTTTAATGATTTTTCCGTTTTTGGCGTAGTTATTAATTTATATTTTTTTTTCTCGTTGGGAAATTTTATTTATGTTACCGGAAGGGGTAAAAATCATGCAGAGAAGTGCTTCCCCCCATTGCTCTCCTGTGTGCATTGTCATAACAAAATTTACCCAAAGTGGTAAATTTTTAGATAAATTGACCAAGCTGCGGATAACTACAGGTACGGCTGTTTCTAAGTCCTCTGCGTTTTTTTTGTTTTCGTGGTGCCTGTTCTGAGTGTTTTCAGTAAGAAATGGCCGTAGCCACAAAGAAGTTTAATATTTCCCAGCCTATAAAAATTTAGTGGCCTACAAATGGCGTTCACCAGGGCAAAATTCGTGTTGTTGGTGATTAGATCAAAAATTTGGTATTCTTGTGGTATCATTTTGATCCAAAGATTGGATTGAATAAGACAGAAGGGTACGAAAATTGTTTAACGAGATGATACATTTTGCGTTCACCTCAATTTTGATCTGGCGTGCTTTTTATTTTTTGATATATTTCCGTAATGCGCTCTGATAAGTATATAAATGAATCCTTGATGATACCTATATAATACTTCTATGTGTATTTCTTCTTACTTGTAGACCAGATCATAAACACAAAAACACAATAGAAATAAAACAAACAAAAAAACATTAGCAATGACTACCTGTCCTAATCATTTGTTACCTCAAATGAAATCAATTTGGATCGATGAGGATCAAGAAGCTGAGAAATTGTATGGTATGGTTGGCCAGACCTTACTTCTTGGTGACTCCGATGTCGAGAGCCAAGAAAATGACCTGGATGTCACGGTATTGAACAGTGATCAACCCGTGTTGAGCCACAAGAAGAGTATTATGCTACCACCTTTGAAACAATCTACAAACTTGTCTGCTGCAAGATCCACCAAGAAAGAGCCTACGCGGACAACGAAGAAGAACAAAGGGTTCTTCAAGAGTATATTCAAGTCCAACAAAGCTCAACAACATGGAGTGCCTGCCAAGATTTCTACACCATTTGCTTTCCAACACATATCACACGCTTCCTATAACAGGGGCCAGGACACTTACTATCCAATTGAGGAAGAACACATACATGAAGAGCAGGAAGATGTGGAAGAAGAGGATCTATATGACTTTGAAAACAGTGCCACAAGCACAATTTCTCAAGAAAAACCACAACAACTAAGCAGAGCATTCGTTACTGAATCGCTCTTGGAAAGATCCAGCAAACAGTCCCAATACAGCACACCACTGTCCAAGAAGGAAAGGAAGAAGTCTACCTCTTCTGTCAGATTATCGATGAACCGTTCCAATTCCAGTTCATTGGACCGTTCTGCCTCTGTGGCTTCATCTAACCTGTCAAAGAGTAACAGTATGATGAAACATAACAGAGCCGTGTCAAGCTCTACCATTGCCACATCTTTGTTTGAATACGAAGATGTCCAATTGTCTCCTGAGCAGTACATGACCACCAAGATGGGCAACTTGGATATCTCTCAAATGGAACCTAAAAAAGCTTTGAACAGGGAATCTGGTGATAGTGAACTGTCTATATCGTTCCTAAAAACCTATAATTTCCCTACCTTGTTAGAGGAAGAAGAGGAACAGCCAGCTAAGGTCTCCACTAACGGTATCTTATCCACCAAGGCCAACGGTTCAGTCCTTGATTCTTTCATCAACAGCGAGCTGGATTGTCTTTCGGACGACGAGACCCAAGAGTTCCACGATACGAGTGACTTTGACCTAGAGAGCAGAAGACACTCCTTCGAGGCCACTCCAAACAGGATCCTAAACAGACGTAACTCCGACACACAACTGTGCAAGCAGTCTGAATCTCCATTGGGTGCTTCGTCCCCAAGGTTTCTGAGATCAGCAGATGACTTATTGATGACTACTGATTCACCAAACCAAGCAGCATACAGAAACTCTTTCTTCTAAAAGAACATGTTTCTCTTCCTCTCAAGCATATTTTCTTACACAAAAAAACTATTACATTCACTTAACGCCCCACTTTAAAAGCATTACATTCGTTTTCATGATCTTATAGAGTTGTATTTTTATCTTTTCATTTTATTGTTTACTCATTACTATTTATATTATATTCTTTTTAATGTCATTCGTTACTACATTCAATTTTGTCAAAAACAATTATGACCACACGGTAAATATGCTATTATAGAACCATTAAAATATATATAATTAAATATTTGCATATAGTTGTTGTATTCATTATATCTATATAAATTATGTCACGTGACAGTCTTATTACAACAGCAAAAAAAAAATGAAAAATGAAAAACAGTCGGGTGCCAGCATCGACAGTTCATTCAGGGAAATAAAAACCTCGAATGACCAACAAGCATTATTGGAACTGATTTATACATGCAGTGACGTTTCAAGCTGGGGTATAGACTAATTTAAAAGTATTAACTGCTATAATATTTTATTTTAGAAGGTAAAGATAAAAACAAAAAGGAAGGCTCAACCATACATACTTGAAAAAAAAGAAACCTTACGGAGAAGATGACAGATAGACTTACCCAATTGCAGAAATGTCTGGACCAGGTAATGGAACAATTCTGTGCCACGTTGAATTTCATTGATAAGAGGCATGATTTCGAGCCTCTGGATCCTAAGGAGCCGAAGATGACTGATAAACATGCTAGTGTAGCGAGTCCCGAGGAGTTTAGAAACGGTATCGAGGAGCTTTCCACTGATATTATTGTAAAAATAAGGCAGATCACAACACTGATCGACTCGCTACCTGGTGTGAGTGTCTCAGCAGAAGAACAATTGCACAAGATTGATAGTCTGCAGAAGAAGTTGGTGGAAGTCGAGGATGAAAAGATTAAAGCTGTACAAAGGAAAGATAAATTATTAAAAGAGGTTGATGACCTGATATCTGTGTTTGTTTCTGGTATTGCTGACTCTAAACGAAATCCAGTGCCCAATAGCTCGGGTCCTAGCCCAACTACTAATAATGACAACAATGTAAATAGTAATGATGATGGGGATAGTATAGCACCCGTTGAGCCAAAGCAAGAACAGAATGAAGTAATGATAGAACAACCAGTTGAAGTTGAGAACCAACAACAGGGTGAATCTAAACAGGAAGGGACAGACATTAAAGAAGAGACCGCAGACAAAGATCAAATGGATGATAATGTTCTTGGTAGTATGATGGATGACAATGCTGAAGAGGGACAAGATTTTGGATTAGAAGATATATAGTTGGGATACTCATACATTACGTAAATTTATCACTAGTTCTAATGTCTTCAATTGGGACAATACTGTAATAATGCTCCATTCGTTTCGAAGAACAACTCTAAATAAAAAGTGCATTTTCTATCATTATGTGATCTTTAAAGAATAACATATATGCATATATAACTATTTTATCATTAAAAGTTTTTGGTAATCAAAAGATTAGAGCAAAAAAGATTGGTACAATTACTATCAGAAATCTATGCCATTTTGACAGAATATCAAAAATGGACACGGACAATAGCATTGAGAAGAAAAAACTTGGAAGATACAGTACGATGTCCAAGTTCCAATGCACACTGCTTGTAAATATGTAGTAATGGAAGAGCCATCCTAAAAAGCATTCTAGTGCAAAATCCTCAAAAATCCATCTGGAAATCATCCATTGATCTGTTATCTTGTCATTCAATCTCATTTGAATTAGTAAAGATTGAGATTTAGAGTTGAAAGGATTCCAACAGAATAAAAGTTGACAAAGTTCAAAAATCACATAAACAATAGTCACAAAAGTACAGCTGATAAATATTTTAGAATATTTCTCGCTAATCATATTTGGTGGTTGCCAAAATATCCATTTATTCACTTCAACCCTGTTTTGGAAAGGAAGTTCGTTGTAATCATCATCTGCATCAATATCTTCTTCACGTCTTGCCCTGGCAAAATCAGCATTTTGAATATAATAATTGTATTTGTAGAACCGCTTCACCATATCTGGGATTAATTGCAAAATATTCAGAGCCTTTTCGCTACAATTTAATTCTGATTGATTATCTATAATAGATTCTGGTGTAACCACGGACTCAAACTTAAAAATGGTTCTGGATCTAGTGGGACTCTCAATGCAGATTAGCTCTTGTCTATGCTTCTCTACAAAAATATCATCAATACCCTTCCAAAATGTTGGTAAGTCGATATCATGAGACAGTAAGCTACAACGTTGACCCTCATTGACCAAATAAAATTCAGAGTCAGTATTGACAAATAATTCGACACCTTGGTGACGTCTTTGTAAAATTTCTTTAGGACTTAATTTTCTAGAAGTTGGAGAACTTGAAGTAAATTCAATAGTCCAGGTTTCATCCGAATCACCAGTGAAGTTTCTACCACCAGTTAAAGATACTTCGCTATTATATTCCTGGTCACTGACTGGTGGTTGTGCTGATGAGGCTCTTAATAACTTACCAGTCTTAACGTTTCTCAGTCTTATCTTTGCATGGTTTGGAATACCAGTCTTAGTCATAGCATAGGCTGCCTCAACCAGCCATTCATTATATTCATTATTTTCAATCTGAGATAGGAACCCAATTTGGTCCCCAGAGCCAGAAGGATAAAGAACATCAGGTAATGTAGACAAATAACCACCCAGAGATTCTTTATGTCTTAATCTCACCACAGTTTCATTAAAGTAAATTGGTCTTGATTGGTATTGGTTCATATCTGGAATCAACTTCTTGTACGCAGTTGGCATAAAACTTAACGTTTCTGGAACATTATTGTCGAATTTAAACAACATCAAATAAATCTGCACAAAATAGGAAGCAAACAGAATTGTGAATGGGATAAGTGTGGCTTTCAACACAACAACATTGAAAAAATGGACGAAATTACGTGTAACCTTAAAATTTTGAATATCTGGTAGCACATTCTGCCACAGATGGTACATTGCAATAGTAATAAACCACATCCATGTCATAGTAGAGCCCAAGTACTTTGTATTTATCACAACTATGCTCGACACGGTTAACAGCACACTCCACTTTGAACATTTGTAGATTTTGTACTTGATGGATTGCCAGGAAAGAAATAGTGTCATTATTCCCAGCAATTGTACATTTTCAACCAGGTTAGACAGGGCATATTCCTGAATAGGCGACAGCAACATCACATAACCAATGAAAGAAAGTGATAGCAACTTATTGATGTTGGCTTTTGCGGAGATGAAATAAAGAGTGGAAAGGACAAGAGACATGGTCACAAAGGAAGCGATTCTTAACAATTTAACATCATCAATTGCCAAAAAAGCTAATAGTTGTATTAGCAGAGGGTGTATGAACCCAATGTAGACTTTCTGCTCCAATTGTCCTTTAATAAACGCGAGTAATGGACCTTCAGAGGTCATATTTAACACTGAATCATTCTCAATGTACTGCGTTATCAACGGCATAGACACATACCCAAACACGCAGGGTATTACCACCAAACCTACGAACACATCGACCGAATTGAGCTTCCTCCCACACAGTTTATCAACAGAGAGGTAGGGAATTCCCTGCGGACCGTCTGCCAGCACCGAGTTCTTCATCTGCAAATTTCAGCTTTAACAATTGATGCTTGTATTCCTGTTTCTTATTACTCTAGCATTTGAAATGTCAAAGTGTTATCCAACGCGTATTTTCATTTAAATCCCAAGCAAAGAGAGAGAGAAGTCGAGCAATGTGTGGGGAACAGGGTAACGCTCACGTGCTTTTTCTAATAATCATCCCAAATAGCAGCATAGACGCTATATAAACAGAGGTATATAATGGTTTTACACCAGACGATGAGTAGATGAATGTGGTATATCAATTACTAACCCTTGAGGAGGTGTATCCACGGGAACAAAGGATTACATATATCACTTCAAACAAAACATTTGTGTGATTGTACAACACTGCAATAATGTAACATCGTAACACTGCAATACTTTAATTGTACTACAGCTGTATATAAACTCTGTGTTACAATATATCCTCCATTCATGCTTCCCATTATGTAATTAATCACTCCTCACGTATCCTCGATGGGGAGTGGGAGGCCCTTGGTGGGGGACGGGCGGAGGGGGGAAGCTGACAGAGGGCCATCGGGCCTAAAAAAAAAATTATTTAAAAGATGGCTCGAATAAAAGAGAGAGAGATGACGTATTGTTTTTAATTCTTGATTTCTTGGTTTGATAAGGCTATATTGATTATTTTATTATTGCACTGACACTTCTATTGATGGCCAATAAATCGAGACCTAAGAAGGCGGTAGTGCCTTACCGGAAGTTTGTTGGTGGCCAAGGGAATATTGTGCTGTTATCGAGAGGCAAAGTTGCTGTTGATGATATAGTAGAGGATTTTAGCGATTCTGACAAGGAGGAGAAGAAGAAGAAGAAGAAAGGGTATGCGCGGTTTAAGGACAAGGAGTTGGAGATCATAGGGGCCAAGAAGAAGCGGACTGATTCGGTTGGTAACGATATTATATCGGAGGGAGAAGACGAGGGAGAGGAGGAGGATGTACAGAAGAAGAAACGGGGCAGGAGTAAGAGGTTAGGACATAGTAGGAAACACAGTATCGAGGTGTGTTCTGTGGTGGAAGAAAGTTATGATCCCATGGTTTTGCCCACGGAGATACAGAGAATTATTATCGAAAACTACTTCGGAGTTATTTTAGAGAACCAGAAGTTGCAGGAAGGGAAAGGAAACAAGGAGTATGATAATATCATTAATGCTTTGCTGGTTTCAAAGTACTGGTATCATCAAGCACTCCCTCACTTGTACAAATCCCCCAAGTTGTCTAGCAGGAACTTTAATGGGTTTGTCGAGACTGTGACAAATGCCGTTATCTCAACGACCTCGAACTCTAAGAAGTTCGACAGATACAGATTGGGTGATATGGTGCAGACACTTGATCTCTCCACAATTTTGCAAAGTGGTAAAAACTCAAATGTTTCGAAATTGCTAAGACGTTGTTCCAACAATTTGCACTCTTTCACTGCACCTCAGACTAGTTTCGGGTACGCGCCACTGATCTCTTTGAAGAACTGTCATAAGTTGAAGTATCTGGACCTAGGTCTGGTCTCAGAGACTGTGAAGTTAAAGGATCTCTTCAAAGCAATCAGTAACTTTAACGAACTAACCCACTTGGCGTTCCCACGTAGCTCTATAGATTGCGAAGGTTTTCAAGAATTTTGCTGGCCAAATAACCTTCAATACCTTAAGCTGAGCGGGGGTATTACTAACGAATTTGTGGCTATGACAAATTGGCCGGAGACTATTACAACGTTGGAGTTCTCCTTTTGTCCTCAGGTTGATGAACAATCTGTATACACTGTCTTATCGAAGATTGGGAATAACTTGAAGCATCTCTCGTTTTATTACCCGATGCCATCTCTAAGGGAAAACTCTCTCGATTTCATCTTCAGATATTGTAGAAATCTGATATCGTTGAGATTGCAGGTGGATTACTGCACAAAATGGCTGTTTTCGGAATACATCTTGACACCGTTGAATCCGGAGACCCCTATCGAGGACAAAAGACTGGAGAGACCGTTGAGAACAATATATTTGGATTGTAGTGGATCACTGGGGCTGGCCTCCAAGATCCACCCTGACGATTTCACCATTGCCCTGATGGAAGGAAGACTTCCAAATTTGAAAAACATCTCTGTGTCCTGTAAGTTAGGCTGGGATATGAATGGAGAAGATGTGGCAGACTTGTTGACTGCTTTTGAAGAACAAGAAGGGAATTTGTACGTCTCCTATTAAGAAGGAATGTGCCGACCTCGTTTTAGCCATGAAAATTTCTTTTCATTATTTTTTCTTACTTTTATTACTAACTATTTTATTTTTTGATAACAAGTTGTACTCTTTTACAGTACCCGTTAATGATTTATGACCTCCCATTTAACCTCCCCACAACAACAAAAAAAAAGATACCATCATGTTCATTGCATTGCTCAAATAATTTTACTTCGTATTAAAATAACATTTTAAAGTACACATCGTTTAGAATTGATCTTTTTCTCTCTTGTGATTATATTTTAAAACGTAAAATAAAGATGTTTTATTGTAGCATATCCTTTTATGTATAAACTCTAATTCATTCTATATATATAATTAATTTTATCACTATAATATAATAAATTGTGCTATGGATGTATTTATTCCAAATGATATCACATGGATTATGCACCGGCTTGTTACCTTCGCCATATTCCGGGTAAACTCATCGAGAAAGAAAAAAACGGTGATGAGCTTAATTGATCCTTAAAAAGTGTTGATGTTGACTATATTAGGGCCTAAATTTTTATAAATACCTTTCTAATCCAGTATTTGGGTTATCAATTAGTTGCACAATATTGAATAAAGTGAGAAGAAAAGAAAGTGAAAGAAAAAATGGTTACTTCACCTGTAAAGCCAATATATTTTAGCAAATTTCTGGTTTCGGATCAGGTATTTTATAGAACTAAGCATTGCTATGCTTTGGTGAACTTGAAACCTATCACTAAAGGACATGTCCTAGTTGTACCAATGAGGACACAGGTTGTTAATTTAGCACAGTTGACTCCGCAGGAAAATGCGGATTATTTCAGGACAGTGCAGTTGATACATATGTTTATTATGTGGGTATATGATGCGCAGTCTGTAAATATTGCAATTCAGGATGGTCCAGAGGCTGGTCAGTCGGTTCCTCACTTGCATACGCATATTATCCCAAGGTATAAAGTTAATAACATTGGAGATGCCATATATGAAAAACTGGATAATTGGGATGTACGAAGAGAAGATTATCTACAAAGTAAAGAAAATGGGACTAATTTCAAACCTGATGCTGACGAGGATAGGAAACCTAGAACCATGGAAGAGATGAAAGAGGAGGTTAGATTATTAAAGACAAAGCTGGATGAATATTTAAAAACACAAGAAGATGCTGCAAAATGGATCTAGCTTAATGAACCATATATTCAGTAATTAGGTAATAACTAAAATAAATACCCACAACATCTTTCATTTGCTAAACTTATTAAATTAAAATCTTAAAACAAAAAAAAAAAAAAAAACATGAAGAATGTAAAATTACAAGGCTATTTTAAACTAAAGAATTGTCAATAAAAATAGAGACTAAAGAAAATAAGGTTTAATTCGATGTCCATTTTGTGTTTCCAAAATTGTTATTATAAAATAAGCAAAAGTACAACCAATGATATCAGATTTCTGTTATTACTGATTACTGCTGCGGCACCTTCATAAAAAATAGAATTCGGTGGTAATGGTGGTTTTGAACTCCTAGTGTCAATTGGAGGCCTTGAACTAAATTGTAATGAAAATGGAGGCAAACTTTTGAGAGATGGTTTAGAAGTTGTTGGTGATATTGGGGTTGTAGTTGTTACTGTCGTGGAAGTTGTAGTAGTAGTTATTTCAGCGTCAGGGGGAGGATTAGTTGTTATGATCGTGGATGTCGTATCAGTATTTGATGGAGGATTAGCTGGAGGTGGTACGTTTGTCACAATCAATGGGGGAGGTAATGATTCTACTGATGGTGGAGAAATTGGGCAACTCTCACACAAAGAGCTTATTGTTCCAGAACTTTCAATAGTACCAGGCGGTGGTGTGTAAGATTTTGTTGTATTAATTATGATTGTAGTAGGTATTGTTGTGGTTGTAGTAATAGTCGAATTACCTGGTGGGGAAGAAGGAGAAAGAGGAGGAGGTGGCACTGTTGTTGTTGATGTTGAAGAAGATGATGATATTGAAGAAGTTGTATTGAAATTTGAATTAAGTGGAGGAACGCTTGTGGAAATACTAGTAGTCGTTGATGTACTAGAACTGGTGCGAGACGAAGGCTGTATTGATGTTGACGGAGAGGAAGAAGGTGGGATAGATGTTGAATTTATGGATGTAGATAGACTTTCAAACCAACTTGGAGTAAATGGGGTTGATGACTTTGTGGAATGAGGTGGAGATGGGGGAGGCATCTCATGAGTTGGTGGATTAGATGGTACTGTTGTGCTCATAGATGTTGTTGGACTATTAGGGGTTGTAGTGGAACTTGATATTAATATTGTTGTTGAAAATGTGGTCGTTTCTGTAGAACTACTAGTTGAAATTATGGAAGATGTACTAGATAGACTAGGAGTACAATGTGGACATATTGTTGAAGTGACAGTTGAAACTTCAATTGAAGAAGGTGGAGTTGAGGAGGGTGTCATAGGGGGGACAGAAACAGGAATTTCAGCTATCGCAGTATCACTAGCTTCAAAAATATTGTACTCTAACACTGATGAATATTCGGTTGAATATGTAGTCTGTGCAATTGTGTCAGTACATGTATATTCTAAATAAATATCATGGAACAATTGGTTTTGCCCTTCTTCAACTCCCTGCATAGCATTAACCCATAAAAGATCACCTTCTTTTTGTTCCCCAATTGTTATCCATAATTGATTCCCGAAACACATTACATCAGTATCTGTGGCCTCTTTATACGACTTTGGAAACCACCAATCGTTAAAATGATTAGAGGTAAATACCTGCGGTGAGTTACAGTCGAGAATACAGTTTTGATCTTTGGAATCAAAATTGATTTTCTGCGTACCACCCAATATATATCCATTGGGGCATTTCATTGATAGAAAATATATCTCTACGGCATTATAAGAAGTTGACCTGATTGTGGTATAAATATGGTCACTGAAATCTGCAGCGTTGAAATGAACTTGTGTGTTTAAACCTTCAACAAACTCAATGTTGTTAAGACCACTCTGGAACTGGTCAGCATTTTGTAACTCATATTCATATGAGGAATCACCGTTGCTGAAAGAGAGCATAAACTTAATTTCACCAAATATTTCAGGATGTGGAGCTAAATCTGTGAGTGTGACACATCTAACAACAGTATCAGCGAATTTGAAAGCAGCTTGCTGTGGTACTGTGCAATGGAAAACCTCAGTCTGAGGTCTATCCTTCATTGGAATTATCAGCTCAGTGCTATCCTGGGCAAATTTAATTCGGTAAACCCTAGGGAGAACCAACTCAAAATAGTCATCTTTTTTTACCTGGTAGGACTCAGGTATGTGGAAGTTGAATTTTGCTTCCCAACCCTGATGTGGCTCAACAAATTGAGTCGTAGGGTTCAAAGTTAAATTAGAAAATTCAATATTTTCTATTTTTACAGCCACCACAAAAGCAAGCAACTGAGTTAGTATTAATATTGTTATCATCTATCCTGTGGCTAGTATGAATCTTTTTTTTGCTTGAAAGAAGTTTTCAAGTAAAGCACTAACATTATACATTTACAAGAACCTAAAAGTTTGGACAAGGGTCAGAAGGTGGTGGATATTTATAGGTATGTGTTTCTTTTATTGATGTATTCTTTATGAATTCCTCAAACAATCAGGATATACATCATATAATAGCCATTTTATTGTTTCATATAAGAATTAAACTAAAATAAGGCTTTGCGGTTTTATTTGTAAGGTATGTTAAAAATTGCATCAATAATTCTAAGAGTCCTCATCATATAGTTTTACCATCGGTTATAAAATATGTAAATCAGCAAAAGATTTATCATTTATATATAATTTCCTAATTGATTGATCTATGACGATCGAGAGAACTGTCTTTTCGTTATGAAATACCAAAAACCTCACAACGGCAACATCTGAGGAAATGATAATACGTCAAATATATTGGTTTATAGCATTGGTATGCTCATACCAAATTGTGTATTTCGGAGTGGCAATATGTTAATATTGTATTGTATTATTATAGACAGTTTTTGGTCATCACATAAAAAAAAATTAAAAACAACGATTAGAACTTAGATTAGTAACTACATAAATAGGATTTTTTTACCCAATTTGCATATCAATTAAGTTTTGACCTTCTTTTTTTGCTAAATAGATAGAGGCTCTGCACAATTCACAACACTTACACCTCAATATTAGTGATATGAATCGATTTGCTTTCGGGGATTGTCGTAGTTTGGCAATTTTGATAAAGGTTAATCGAGATTCTTGGAAACAAGAAATATCAATCAAACGAATTATCACTGAACTCTTGCTAAGGCGCAGTGCTATGGTCATTATTAATTGTGTTGCTTGTTGAAACACGTGATACACCCATACACCACAGTGACCTCACCTTACCGTCGCTACGGAACGAACATGGACAAAAAAAAATATTAAGCTTTGTTTGATCCAAATCA
Source organism: Nakaseomyces nivariensis (assembly GCA_017309295.1). NCBI lineage: Eukaryota > Fungi > Ascomycota > Saccharomycetes > Saccharomycetales > Saccharomycetaceae > Nakaseomyces > Nakaseomyces nivariensis. Next base: position 188,148 of record JAEVGP010000013.1, read on the forward strand.
TAACAAAACACATCTCATTAGGAATTGTGATCGGAGCAAGGACATTGATAAACACATATCTGTTACAGATCCAGGTGGCTTATTAGACTATCCAATTGGTGCTTTACTTTGCTTCATCACAACAACGATAGAGAACTCAACAAATGTCTGATCAAAGGGTGTTCTCGAGGTATAAGGCTAGTGAAATTGGTCCTGAACTACAGAATTTTGAAGTTAATAAGTTCAAAGCCAATAGCATTAAGAGGAAGAATGCGTTGCGGAAAATTATTGCCAATTTGACAATTGGAAACTACAATGAGATGGCTATGTTAGAGCCTGAAATAACGAAGTTTTGGCAAATTGAGGATGATTTTGAAGTTAAGAATATCTGCCACGAGTATGTTTGCGTAATTGGGTCGATGAAACCTAGGTTGGTAGCAGACACACTATCTAATATACAGAGGGATTTGAAGTCGCGTGATGAGAAGGTCCAGATACTAGCACTAAGAACGTTATTAAGTGTTCCTTCTTCGGATTTTATGAATGAGGCATTTAGATTTGTATCATCGGTCATAACCAGGAGTAATAATAACACTGGTGAAGAGTTGCTGAAGTCTTGTATTTCGGCTGTGATCCAATTAGATGAGATGGACCACGAGAGAATTTTACCCCTAATACGGTTTCTGTTTGATATATGTGAAAATCGCCATGAGAGTGTAAGTGTTAGAATTGCAGCAGTATATACATTATACACAGTTCATGAAAGAAGTGCGCATATGAAAAATATGGACATCCCAGTTGACATGGCATTGAGCATTCTTGAAAATATTGATAAAGCTAACGAGTGGGATAAGGCTTTAATAATTGAAACCTTGCCAATATCCGTGGTTCCAAAATCTCATGATGATGCTTATGATCTGATTGATATCGTGATACCGCAATTGCAAAATTTAAATACTTATGTGGCGCTTAATACTTTGAAGTTCATCATGTACCTATTAAACTACGTTGAGACGGTATCGGATGTAGTTATCAAGAGGATAGCCAATTCGATTGTGGCACTTTTGGATAATCCACCAGAAATACAATTTTTAATCCTAAGAAATGTCATTCTCTTGTTGCTGAGCAGAGGGCCCAAACTGTTGAACTTGGAAATATCCTATTTTTTCATCCAGTATAATGACCCAATTTATGTTAAAGATACCAAGTTAGAATGTTTATATCTGTTGGCAGATCAGCAGAATTTATACCAAATTTTGGAAGAACTAGAACAATATGCCACAGATATTGATATTCAAATGTCAAGAAAGGCTATCAGGGCCATTGGTAATTTGGCTGTTAAGTTGGATGAGGATTCTGCTTCTGAATGTTGTGAAACACTTTTGCACCTCCTAGATTTTGGTGTCGATTTTGTATTACAAGAAATCATTTCTGTTTTCAAAAATATTTTAAGAAAATATCCAGATAGATTTAAGGGTTATGTTACTGAACTAATAAGGTTTATTGATAATGTGCAAGAGCCAGAATCAATAAATGCAATGATTTGGATTATAACTTATTATGCAAATGATATTCCGAATTATTTGGAAGTCTTTAAACAATTTGCAACAAATATTAGGAGCCACCCACTAGAAATTCAATTTTCAATCTTGAACTCCAGTGTTAAATTGTTTTTGAGAAATCCTAGTGAAGAAACTGAATCAAACTGTATGCAAGTTCTCAAATTTTGTACCGAGGACAATAATAATATTGATTTAAGAAACAGAGCTTTCTTTTATTGGAGACTGTTGGCACTAACAAAACCCGAAAGTGGCCAAAATAGAATGAGTTACGAAGCAATTTCAGAAATAGTTGATGGTGAGCTACCAATGCTAGAATTAAACACCAAACTAGATCCTGCTATTTTGGAAGAACTAGAACTGAATATTGGCTCGATTGTTTCCATATATCTGAAACCAGTAGCACAAATCTTTCGCCAAAATAAGACAAGGTCACTTCCAAAGAATGAAATAGTAAACACCGATAGAGAACATCTGAAAATAACACACTCTGCGTCAAATAACTTTTCGATTCCAGAGGATGCAGAGGTTGATGATTATTTTGCTCTAAGAAGACCTGGTTCTAATAGAACAAATAGGTCAGACTCTCTACCGGGCACACCAATGTCTAACAGTTCTGGTAACAGGAAGACAATGGCAGATTATGATAAACCCGCAGAAAAGGTCAATCAGTTAAGTGGTAAGAGGAAATCCAGCACTAGTACTACAATGAAACTAGCAAGAAAACCTACAGGATTATTAAGAAAGATGTCTTTGAAGAAAAAGCCATTTTAAATAAGACAGATTGGTATTTTCGTAGCCATATTTTAAACATTTGACACATAGCATTTTTAATACAACATTTTGTACTGGTACAATTTTGATTTGTCATTTATTATATCGAAAAACATAATATTTTTATTATTACTTAGGTGAATTAACTTAATAAGAAAACATTAATTTGATATTGTAACATGCATATTAAACAACTATATGTATAAAAAATGATAAAATTAAGTGATATGAACAACTAGTAGAAAAAAAAGAGAGAGAGAATGTATCTTGGGACTGCCAAATTAGTAAACATATCTAAAGTCCCTGTTTTCAATATCTGTTAAATCCAAGAATTGGTATTTTTCGTGGGTCTTTTCACCTTGTTCTCTGTCTCTCTTCTCATTCTCTTTCTTACACAGATACCCAACATATAATTGCAATGGGATACAAACTGCTTGGGTTACCAAAAGTGTAATCTTAGCTGGAATGTATCTAGGAGCAGAATATGCTCTGAACATTTGTGGGGCAACGATACAAGAGACATTGTAAACTATCATAGTGATGGCGTTTCTGAAAATTCTCTTACAGTATCCAGATGTGTTGATAGAGTTCCAAATGTAAATATTAGTGATGACACAGGAACCACTGTACACAAGATACAAGGAGAACAAGTTACCTATTTTGTGTTTCAATGGTAGGGATATTAGGACAATAGACCCGATCACGGCGGGGATATACATTGAGGTCGTCACCAATGTGATATGACCCCATCTAGAGATCATTTGTGTTGTGGTAATGATGATTATAGCTACGATAGCACCGATTGGTAATTGTAACAAAGCAGATTCATAACTATCGAATCCGAAAGTCTTTGTAATTGTTGTGGAGAATGAACCGATAGCACCTGTTGAAATCTGGGAGCAAGCGGTGATCATCAGCATAGGCCAAGTTAGCTTGTCCTTCAAGAACAATTCCTTGATATGAGATTTCTTAAACTTCTTGTTCTCGATACCGGTCTGGTTTTCTCTAATATGTTCAATCACCGCAACTTTCTCCTCATCCTTCAAGAACCACGCATTAGTGACATTATCTGGTAAATATAAAAATGTGACAATACCGAACACCACAGTGATGAGCCCAACGACGAGGAACATAATTTGCCAGGAGGTGAAGTCCTTACCGTGGTAATGCAGGAACCCGAAAGAGATCAAACCACCGATGATGTAACCTGTACCGGCCTGTGTAGCCCAGAACCCGATTCTTGCACTCTGTTCTGACTTGGTATAGTACATACCACTGATGGCAATGCACCCGACAGCAGAGGCGGACTCAAACATACCCAGCAGTGTTCTGACGACCATTAGAGCGGCATACGTTTTGCACGCACTGTGACACGCCAGCACAGCACCCCACAGGCAAATGAACGTACCCATAATCTTGGACAGTGGGAAGTACTGAATCAGCAGTGTAACAATTGGCTCCATGAAGATGTACGCAGCAGAGAAGATAGTACTCAGGTTACTGAATTCATTGCCTTTCAAATGGTCCTTGATACCCATTGCAGCCGCATAGTTCAGCAATGCCTTGTCTAGAAACATGAGCAAGTACGTGACACACAAGAAACTCAGGATATAACAATCCAACTTCCTCTTGATCTTGGGGTCCAGCTTAGTGGCCCCGTAGAAGCTCTTGTCCCTTGTTTCAACGACTTCTTCATCCTCATCATCATCTTCATCGCGATGAGTGGTCTCGGCACCAGTCCTCTTTAGAAACTTCAATGCCACATCCACTTCACTTTCATCAATAGAAGATGACGACGATGAAACAGTCTTGAATACACTTTGAGACTCCAATTTCTCCTCATCAGACATCTTGGGCTTGCTTTACCTTTGCGATGGCACAAGAGAGAAAGACAAGATACATGAAACAAATACTAAATGCTTTCTATATATATATCTAAATTAGCTAATTTAAATTAGGGCCCTGTCATCTTTAATTTTATTAATATTAATAAAACAACTTGCCTCCAAGTGGATGACGTAATTAAGACACATCCCAGATAAATCAAAAGGACAGAGAGAAAGTTATGTACAACGCCCGGGGTGGGGCCAGACAGAGTAAATCATTATCAACATCTCTCGACCGAAAAGCCATTAATTTCAATTTCTCTTAAAATTTATTTAATTCGGTTCCTGTTGGCCGTATTCGCTAATGAGTCGCCTCGATTCAATGCGCTCTCGGGGTTTGCCAAATTATGCACTTTCTTGGGTTTTTTTGAGATATCGTGGTTGGTGATATGTGGTACTGATCACATGTTTATCGTGTTTGTGTATATTTCACGTGTGTTCGTTATGTATTATATGTCACGTTGTGTTCGTATAAACAAACGTTGGTTTTTTTTATCAACCACACTGAAAATAAAATATACTAAGGAAACTGCAATATAATAATTCTAGTAAGTCTTTAAATACAATAAACGATAATAATTACAGCACATTACACAAGAAGAAAACAGTAATACAGATGTCTGATTCTGAAGAGGAGGTGGTTGTTAGGAGGAAGAAAGTTCAGGATGGGGGTAAGAAGCAGAAGAAGAAGATGAAGGTGTCGAACAAGAATCTGCAAGGTGCCAGTGGTGGTTACGCTTGGGAAGATGAGATCAAGAGAAGTTGGGACCTTGTTGCCGTGGACGATGAAGGTGATATGGCCTCGCTGGTGGCGAGCATTGTGGAGGCGAGGAAGAAAAGGGCCGCAAAGAGTGATGTTACGCCGTACCAGCGTGGTATCATCAGGACTTTGATACTGACACTGGATTGTAGTGAGGCGATGCTGGAGAAGGATCTGCGACCTAACAGACACGCTATGGTCATACAGCAGGCCATTGATTTCGTGCACGAGTTCTTTGATCAGAACCCGATCTCGCAGATGGGGATAATCACAATGCGGAACGGGTTGGCACAACTGGTGAGTCAAGTGAGTGGGAATCCGCAGGACCACATCGATGCGCTAAAAGCCATAAGGAAGCAGGAACCAAAGGGTAACCCTTCGTTGCAGAACGCGCTGGAGATGGCCAGAGGTCTGTTGTTACCAGTGCCAGCACACTGTACTCGTGAAGTACTTATTGTGTTCGGTAGTTTGTCCAGTAATGATCCAGGTGACATACATCAAACTATCTCATCTCTGGTACAGGAACAGATCAGAATTAAAGTTCTGGGTCTGTCTGCGGAAGTGGCCATTTGTAAAGAACTGTGTAAACAGACAAATTTCGGGGATACCTCCTTCTACAGAGTGTTATTGGATGAGCCCCACTTGAAAGAACTGTTTGATGAAGCAGTGACTCCATTACCTGTGAATAAGATAAATAAAGGCTTCACCCTCGTGAAGATGGGATTCCCAACCAGAGTCTTTGAAGAACAGCCTACTTTCTGTGCCTGTCATTCAAAACTAATATACGGTGGTTATTTTTGCCCGAACTGTAATAGCAAAGTCTGCTCTCTGCCTACCGTTTGTCCCTGTTGTGACTTGATGTTGATCTTGTCTACTCATTTAGCAAGATCCTTTCATCATTTGATGCCATTGAAAACGTTCGCAGAAGTGCCCACCGACAAAGAATTCCCCACTGAAACTTGTTTCAGTTGTCAATTGAAATTCCCAATCCTGAAAAATCAGAAATCTGGGCAATTGTTAACGAGTTCACGTTATAGATGTGAGGACTGCAAAAACGATTTTTGTATCGATTGTGACGTTTTTATTCATGAAAGTTTGCATAATTGCCCTGGTTGTGAATCTAAGGCTACTATTTTATAAGCATATATAGAAAAAAATTTTAATATTTTATCTATCACTCATCTCTAACTCTTCCTTCCTCAAAAATAAAAGATTTGTTGGCGAGGAAAAGTTTAATTAAACTTATTAGTGATGTCATATTCTATAATTTACCGATAAAATAATATATAATTGGTGATTACCAGAATCAACGGGCGACAGTATTAAATAATATGCTACTATGTACTTTATCTTAGCCATTCGATGACTTCGTCTTCTCCATTTTTCTAGCACCAGAACTGCTACTTCTCGATAAGGATGAACTACTCTTGTTCGCTGAAGTGATACGGGTTCTATGGGGAGATCTGACTAGCACACTATCCGTCATTCTACTTTCCTCTTTTTTCCAACCATCGAAATCAATCAAAGCTTGCATACAACCCCATTCGGTGATCTTTTTACTTAACCAGAGTAAATTCACAGGCTTTGTCAGATAATCATTACAACCAGAGATCAATGCCTCCCTTTTATCTTCTTGGGAATTAGATGCAGTTAACGCGACAATGATAACTGGGGAGTTCGCCGAATCGGAAAAGTGGATAGATTGAGCAGAACCAGGTGTTGATACACGTTCACTTTGATTCGCTATACCCTTCTCTTTCTCTAGCTCTCTAATTTTTTTGGCTGCCTCTATACCAGATAGAACAGGCAATTGTAAATCCATAAAAATCAGGTGTAAATTTCCTTCTTTCCACTTATCAACAGCTTCTTTACCATTTTTAGCAATCTTGTAAGAAATTTTGTTCTTACGGAGGAAAGATCCTAAAATTGCCTGGTTAATGACGTTATCTTCGACAATTAAGACATTGATTTTAGGGAAAACCTTTTCACTTGTAGTAGTTAGCTTAAAAGGTAATGTATCCAGTGCAGTTACATTTGGTGACTTACTCTTGGGTAGAGGGTTTGGAGATGGTTCGACTGTCTTCAAAACATCTAATGGAGAAAGCAACAATTGGCTATTATTTCTGGTCCTACTTTGTTCATAATCGTTATTCACAGATACAGACTCTGTATCGATTGTAAGCTTTTTAGGTTCTTCTATGTTATCATCATGTGTAGGCGTTAAGGTTGTCGTGTTTCCTCCTGCATTAAAGGACAAATCTTTGTTGTCAAAAGAAGACTCTCTGGAATATTGGTCGCCACTGCCCAATTCTCGATAATCTTTAGGTAATAAAATCATTGCAGGCTGCATATCTTGCATATCTTCATGTGATTCTACTCCGTCGATCATATCCTCTTGTAGGTATCCTTCTGGCTCTCCGTATGAAGAATCCGCAACAACCTCAGCAGCATCAGGTTCTAAGTCGCCATATGGATGTAGTAACTCGTGATGCTCCTCATTTTCGTGGGCTTCACTAAATGCTAAGGGTGTCGTGGTCGGTAGGCCCGGTTCAGTTGGTATAGTGATGGGTAGCGGCTCCTGCGGAGCATAACCTAAATCCAAATTTGAGAAAACTAGTATTGGATTTGATGATGTCTGTGAACCAATAGATCCGAAAAGCGCACAGTATATCTGGTAAACCTGTTCGTCAGGCTCAAAAATCAATCTATAATTGCTATCGTTTACATCTTCCACAGAATACCTCAGAGCCCTCTTCGGTGACAGTTTTGCCACATGTGGATTTGGGGACGCGTATTTCGGGTGTGAATACAGATTTGCCAGCTGTTCATTATGTATTTCTAGCCCATTAGTGTTAAGCATAGAGGACATACGCGTGGTTGGTATCGATTGAAACGTCGGACTGGCCGAGTTAGACCTCCTGTGTGAGGAAATATACCGCGACCTCAAGGACGGCCTCTCCGGTATCTTATTGCTTTCTGGTTGTGGCTGCAGTGTACTTTTCAAGGTGGGTGACTGCGGCGTGTATTTCTCAAGCGGACTGGACCTCCCGGCTGCTACCGCAGCGTCCTGTATACTCGGCGTCTGGGTGTATATCCCAATCCCTATCGATATGAGATCATTATGCCTGTTCCAGCGCATATTCCCCAGCTTATCCATCAGTTTCTGCTTCAGGTCCTCTACCGTGTCGTTCTCATCAAATTCAAGACTCACAGGCTGGTTTATGTCGTCGGTATTGTAGTCCAGCTTCAACCATATCCTCGACGACTGCGACGCCTTCCAATTGGACTGGAATAACGAACTAGAAGACTGCGAAACTACCGAGAACGGCCTAGAACTGTCACTCATTATTTCCTTTTTTTTTTTTTGTTTTGAACTCCCTATTAAACCCTGTTTTGCAGTTCTTTCTGTTTTTTCAAGCTCTGTTAATGTATTCTCCCTTTCCAAATCTCAAGTCCTGGTCCTTCTCTACTTATATAAACCTTATTAGCTAAAGAAATAATAAAAAAAAGGAAAGTATCTGTCTTAAACTCCTTCAGGAACAACGGATTCGTCCAATTTCTTTTGAATTTTTTGAATTTTTTGAATTTTTTTGAATTTTTGAATTTTTTTTCGTTGCACAAAAAAAAAATTTCCCGTTTGTGCGGCGGTTTCTATGGAAATGCACGCTTTGCATACAGTATTTATAAATAAAATTTGCAACATATTTTATCGATTAGCCATCAGTTGATGGTTCGATTTACGGTTTTCTATGTGGCTGATAAGGTGCTCAAGGACACAGTTTTTGTCTTAAAGTGTGGGAGATTTTTTTTTCTTTTTCCTATTACATATATATACTACTACATGAAAAACGGGTCAATTGCTCTTTCCTCTGGTTTGACGAAGAACTCGTCCCAGAGCGATTGTGATGTGACCTGGTACAGTATGTCGACCATCTTCTGGTCCTCTTGGTCGATGGCCAAGTCTGGCAAGTTGAAATCGTCTAATTGTTGCTGGGACACATCTTCGCTGGGTAGATTGATGATACTTGTAGACCTGCCACGTTTTACCTGGTCGTCTTCCTCATCCAGTTTGTCCAGCTGGAGGAAGAACTTGTCCAGTGGTAAATCCGGGATACCTGCGGACACAGAGGGTCTCCTGGCCTGTTTTGTCTCGGGGATCTGTAACGATTGTTCTGCGAATATGTTGTTGTTCGTATCTATCTTTTCAACTGGTTTCTCGCCGTATTTTAACTTGATAACCACTTTGGAAAGCACGTCGTAACTCTGGAAACAGTGCTTGGCCGCTTCACAGGTACCAATCAGCTCCTTCAGAACAAAGAGGATCTTGCCTGTGTAGTCCTCGACTTCCTCTCTTTTCTCCTTGATGTTGTTTCCTGAGTAGAAAATAACATACAAGTACGTCATACCCGTCATAAACAGGTTATGTACCGCTACCCAGGTGTACCCGACCTTTTGGTTGATGCACAGGTAGTAAAAAACATCTATGGTTCCCTTTGTGCTCAAAAATACAATCTTAAACGCAGCTTCACTTAGCGTTGGATACTTTGGTGATAAACCGTAAAGGATACTCTTCGTATAGTGATAATTCAGCTCGAATAAAGAGGAGTTATACTGGCAGTCAACCATCCTCTGTGACCTTGGCACAGCTTTGTCGTACCACGTATTTAGCTCGTCGTGGATGGCATTTCTCCATTCTTCCAGGTCGTTATACTTTCTAGGAATTTCAGCTTTTGGTGCATATAATACTCGGACAATATTAGCTTGGATTTGTCTAATACTAAACATCGCTATCGCCAGCCTCTTGTAAGATATAGATTTTGGTTTGATATCTGAAAAATCCTCGATGTTCCCGAATACTGGTGTGATTTCACTATCTGGAAGGAGCGATGGATACCTCGTAGTAATTGTATCTTCTGGGATCCCAAATGGACGGCCAAAATAGGAACAGACTTGACGATCCAGCGAGTATACACACCAAAATAATCTTCTTCGAAGCTCTCTAGTGAATGGATCATATGTCATGTTTAGTTTTTCCGAATGTAAACCAAGATCAACAGTTAACCTTAAAACAGAACCCATGGTATACCACACCCCAGGAACATTTGGTCTCATAATGGAATAAATGGCATGTAGTAATGTTCCCGCTAATGCTTCTAAACGATCGGCAGATGAGAATATATCTTTACTGTAATGTGTTGCTCTTCTCTTGAATGTTACCACTTTCGTAATATCTGATTTCAGAACTCTTGTTGCATGACCTATAGTGAATACCATGTTCAAGATGAAGTACGGTATTCTATATTTCTCAGGCAATTCCATTTCGTTTATACCTTGATCGTGTAAGTTTTTCCATGTTGTGTACCATGGTTGCAAAGGTAGGTTATTCTGCTCTTGGAATGATGCCTGTTGAGTGACCATAAAATTCTTATTTATTTTAGTCTTATTAGAAACCAAAGTGATCTTTGAGTTCCATTGTCCGTAAATTGGTTCGTAATACCTCTTCAAAAATAACTCTCTATGGAAGACTGGTAATTGGGAATTCGTGTCTATGAAAAATCTTTTTATCAATTCTTCTGCTTCGTCAATTGGTGGTAACTCCAAGGGATCAAAGTTAGGATCTTCCTCGGCAAGTGCGTATTCTCTATATTTCATTTCTCGCAGTTTGATATCCTCATCAAACTCGGCATTCATATATTCAGGCTGGAAGTTCGCAGCAGTAAAAACAAGCTTTGCAAAGGAGACACCTGAAGAATCACCCAAAAACGAGTTCTTTGTGGTTTCTTTCATTGATCCAATTGCCGAAAAGTTCTTGTTCGTTTCTTCTAGGTCTGCACCTGCAGAACCATTCTCCATTGGGCTGGCAGTCTGTGGCATCACCTGTTTCGGTGAGCGAAAATAAGGGGATTGTTCCACAGAAGGTGATCTCGCATGCCCGTAGTCTAGGGGTGTTCCAGATCTATTTGTTATGTTGTTGTTATTAATGCTATTATTATCTTTCATCATAAAACCCTTTTGCACCAGGTAGGACCCCAGCAAGTCGTCCACAGGAGTCAGCGAGTCCTTCTTGAATTTCTGCTTATAACTCTCGATGTCGCAGTTGGTATCACTCTCTGAACACGGGACATGGCCTTCCACGGTGTCAGGGTTGACACCGCACTCAATAAGCTTATTCATCATAACAGAAAGCTTATCCTCGAGGAAGAACACATAAGACCTCGGGATATCCTGCCCACTCACGGGATCCACCGAAACACAGGGAATGTTGTTCTTGAGACACCCTTTACAACTAGGATACCCCTGATCACACTTGATCTTCTTCTTTCTGCATAATTTGCACGCATTCACAAGTTTTGTAGACCTTATCGGTTTGGAAACCTTCCTTTTCTTCATATTTTTATTGGGCATCTTGATTTGTGATTGTTATCGAATTCCTAATGCTAAAACAATATCAAGCACTCCCCTCCGATCAGTAATCCAATACCCACCAGTTATCAGGTATTATAAAATCAAAAAATAAGGGTGCAAGGATGATGATCAATGATTCCTACTTAAATAAAAATAAATTAAAAATAAAAAAAAAAATTTTTTTTTCATTGCATCGCATTTTGTTTTTTTTTCTTTCTTTCTTTTTTTTTCCAACTCCCTCGAGAAAGAAAAAGAGACGGCTCTCTACGGAGATCTCTACGCACAGAGACTTCCGCCGTACCTTTAGCCCCTCCTACCCCATTGTTCTCTTAGAAACAGCCGTAGAAATTACTCATCCATTTTTTTTTTGGCTTAGTCATCGCAGAATTTGTGTCAAAATGCAGGCCTTGCATAGAAATTGTTTATGATTTGTCCACATTGGGAAATGTGTCAAAAACACACACATGTAGTATCGACAGCAACTTATATTGGTTACATCTCATTGGCACTAGTGTTTAAATTGTTTTGGATGGGAGGGCAATGGGTTGATGGGCATGGAGAGAATGATGGAGGGGAGAGGGAGGAGTGATATGGAGGACTATACCAAAATGTGGGGAAAGTGTTGAATTGATGGTAATTTAACAATTGTACTTGGTAAGTCCTTTGTATCACTTCATCACTATCTCCAGAGATTGGGTGATGTCGGATATTTTTTAAAGATTGAAAAAAAGCTTGAAAAATTTCAATTGAGGGAAACTTAAGGAAAAGGGAAACAAAATAGAAGTACGAGAGGAGGGGAGCAAAAGACATGAGACCTGAGTTTATACCGTACCAGCCAGAGACTGACCTTGTATATGTGGACTCTGGCAAAGGACACGAGAGGAGACCGAAGTTGCCTGCGTACCAGGAGACGCATGATTTGAACAATGTTCGGTACGTCAAGACCGAGGATATCCCACTGAATAGACGTAATTTCGTGTACAGACCGTGTCTTCCAAACCCGTTGTTTACCGAGCTGGGCTACTGTACCACCGAATACCCGTTTGATGTCTCGGGGATAAATATCCAGGATAGGTCAGACGGTATGTCTCTCTTAACTGGTAGCAACGATACCGTGGGTGTCATGGACACGAATGGCTGGAGAACCGCGAGGAGTGATGTGTGTATTAAGGAAGGGTGTGCCTACTGGGAAGTGGAGATTATAAACAATGGTGAGAGTGAATCGTGCTTGGAGACGAGCTCTGTGCAGCAACGTAGACAGTTTATGAACTCTTCGGCACACGTACGAATTGGGATCACTAGGAGAGAGGCGAGTCTCGAGGGACCCGTAGGGTTTGACTCGTATGGCTACGGTGTGCGAGATTTCTCCCTGGAGTCCATACACGACGGTCAGTTGCAACAGATTCTGGACAAAGTGCCCATGTTGAAGAACGGGGACAGGCTAGGGTTTCTGGTGAAACTGCCATCGATGGATGAACAGATTAAGCAGGCCGAAGAATACACGAACCGCAGACTAGAGGCCATGATCTCACACGGCCATTTGAAAACTAAGGAAACGAGTGTAGACGGTAGTGGGGACTACCACCCGGGGAAAAGACAGAAACGTGGTGTCACTAACGCTGATTTCCAGCGTGCACTGCTAGAGGACATAGACCACACCAACGTGATCAGGGACCACATTCCTATCCGGTACAAGAACCAGCTTTTTTACGAGGCCACAGACTACGTCAAGACCACCAAGCCCGACTACTACTCCTCGGACAAGCGTGAGAGACAGGACTACTATACACTGGCGGACTCGTACATGGCTGTGTACCTGAACGGCACATACCTGGGCAAGGCCTTCGAGAACCTGAAGCCGTTTTTGCCTCCGTTCAGTGAGCTCCAGTACAACGAGAAGTTTTACTACGGGTACTGGAAACACGGCACGGCCACCAATGAAGCCAGTACTACAGACGAACGTGTACCGCAGCACAACTTGAACAAAGGACTGATACTGCGTAACAAGTACGTGAACAACAATAAGCTCGGGTACTACCCGACCATCAGCTGCTTCAAAGGCGGCACAGCAAGAATCATCACCACACGCCAAGAACTGCTACACACCCCTACGGAAGACCACTTCGTGCTAGACGAACTCTACAGAGCCCAAACAGCAGAAGACCTCGTCTGGGATATCATCGACGAGGTCGAAGAAGAGTGTAGATAATATATTAATTAGGTGTACTTACATGTATAATTGTACTTGATCAGATGATGTGTTGTAATGTATTGTATTGTAATGATGTATTGTATTGTATTGCAATGTGGTATGGCAATAACGTAAGGCAATGTAAATCTCTTAGAAACACCTGCACAACAACGAAACCTTCGAGAAGATTCGACGGATTTCGAACGTTGGCGTGGTTGTTTCTCCCTGAAGTGCACAGAAACGCCCGCAGTACCTGGAAAAAAAGATTTTTTTTTGCGTGGCGGTGCAAAAAGCCGACGACGACAGGAAAAAATAAAAAAGGATGGGCGTATATAAAGGATCAGGTTTATTGGAACACGAAAGATTTCTTAATTCACTCTTGTAGCAACGAAGAAGATTAAAGTGCTGTAAACGGGAGGTCAAAGAACAAGAGGAAAAAAAAGAAAGAGAGATAGAGAATAGGATTGATACAGACACAAGCATAAAAAAAAATAAAGTAAAGAAAAAAATAGAATACAACATGTTTTTGAAACGTTTATTTCCGGTTTCTGTGTTGTTGTATGTGCTGTTTATGGTGGTTTTGCCGCTGCACAAGGGTGTGAGTGCTAAGGATGAGGTGGAGAATTACGGTACTGTTATTGGTATCGATTTGGGTACTACTTACTCCTGTGTTGCTGTTATGAAGAACGGTAAGACTGAAATCCTGGCCAACGAACAAGGTAACAGAATCACACCATCCTACGTGGCCTTCACCGATGAGGAGAGACTGATCGGTGACGCTGCCAAGAACCAAATTGCTGCCAACCCAAGTAACACCATCTTCGACATCAAGAGACTGATCGGTCTTAAGTACGATGACAGGTCCGTGCAAAGGGATATCAAGCATCTTCCATTCAAGGTTGTTGAGAAGGACAGCAAGCCAGTTGTTCAAGTTAAGGTCAAGGGTGAGGACAGGGTTTTCACTCCTGAGGAGATCAGTGGTATGATCTTGGGTAAGATGAAGCAGATCGCTGAGGACTACTTGGGTAAGAAGGTTACCCACGCTGTTGTCACCGTTCCTGCTTACTTCAACGACGCCCAGAGACAAGCCACCAAGGACGCTGGTACCATTGCCGGTCTAAACGTCCTAAGAATTGTCAACGAGCCTACTGCTGCTGCCATTGCCTACGGTCTGGACAAATCCGAAAAGGAACACCAAATTATCGTCTACGATCTTGGTGGTGGTACCTTCGATGTCTCCCTATTGTCGATTGAAAACGGTGTCTTTGAAGTCCAAGCGACCTCCGGTGACACTCACTTGGGTGGTGAAGATTTCGACTACAAGATTGTCCGTCAATTGATCAAGACGTTCAAGAAGAAGCACGGTATCGATGTCTCTGACAACGACAAGGCCTTGGCCAAGTTGAAGAGAGAGGCTGAGAAGGCTAAGCGTGCTTTGTCCAGTCAAATGTCCACCCGTATCGAAATCGACTCCTTCGTCGACGGTATCGATCTAAGTGAAACCTTGACCAGAGCTAAGTTCGAGGAACTAAACTTGGACTTGTTCAAGAAGACCTTGAAGCCTGTCGAAAAGGTCCTTGAAGACTCCGGCCTGGAGAAGAAGGACATCGATGACATCGTTCTTGTTGGTGGTTCCACCAGAATTCCAAAGGTCCAACAATTGTTGGAATCCTACTTCGATGGTAAGAAGGCCTCCAAGGGTATTAACCCAGATGAAGCCGTCGCCTTCGGTGCCGCTGTTCAAGCCGGTGTTTTGTCCGGTGAAGAAGGTGTTGAAGATATTGTCTTGTTGGATGTTAACGCTTTGACCTTGGGTATCGAAACCACTGGTGGTGTCATGACCCCATTGATCAAGAGAAACACTGCTATCCCAACTAAGAAGTCTCAAATCTTCTCTACTGCTGTCGACAACCAACCAACTGTTCAAATCAAGGTCTACGAAGGTGAAAGAGCTATGTCCAAGGACAACAACTTGTTGGGTAAGTTCGAACTTACCGGTATTCCACCAGCCCCAAGAGGTGTTCCTCAAATCGAAGTTACCTTCGCTTTGGATGCCAACGGTATCTTGAAGGTCTCTGCCACCGATAAGGGTACTGGTAAGTCCGAGTCTATCACTATCACCAACGATAAGGGTAGATTGACTCAAGACGAAATTGACAGAATGGTCGAAGAAGCCGAAAAGTTCGCTTCTGAAGACTCTGCCGTCAGAGCCAAGATTGAATCCAGAAACAAGCTAGAAAACTACGCTCACTCCCTAAAGAACCAAGTCGAGGGTGACTTGGCTGACAAGTTGGAGGAAGAAGACAAGGAAACCTTGTTGGATGCCGCTAACGATGTTCTAGAATGGTTAGAAGACAACTTCGACTCTGCTACTGCTGAAGATTTCGATGAAAAGTTCGAAGCCTTGTCTAAGACCGCTTACCCAATCACTTCTAAGTTGTACGGTGCTGCTGGTGGCGCTCCAGACGATGAAGATGATGATGAAGATGATGACGGTGACTTCTTCGAAGATGAATTGTAAGCCTAATTGTCACTCAAATCACTTTATTTGTTTGTATAAATCACAATAACGAGAAAACAAAAAAAAGAAAAAGATAAAGAAAAAATTTTAAATCATTAATTATAAAGCATTTTTTACTATGTTTGTTGCAAATAGAGTGTAAATAGAAATTTTTAGTATTAATATAAAACCATTTACTATTGTTGTTTTATTTGCATTTTTCTTTTGTTTTGCTATATATATACAAAGACCAGTTCATATATGCTATCTCTTTCCTCAACAGTAAACTTGATCACATCACCGGTTTTCAACTCGACATACCTTGCCGGCGGTACCCTTGTACCATTCAATGTAGTTCCATTAGATGACTCCAAATCTATTAAGAACGGCACCAGCTTATCATTTTTTCGTCTGAACTGTATAACACAATGCTGTTGAGAACAAGTCTCCTCTTCAATACTTATATCAGCAATATCGTCCTCTTCATCTTTCCTTCCCACTAAATAGCAACTCTTGCCATTCAACTCAAACTCTTTTATGGGATCTTTACTATCTTTGCTATACAATATGAACTTGTATTGTATAGGATCACTGGTATTGTTATAGAACTTTTCAGGGGACATGGCATCAGCAGGCTCAACATGCTTTAAGGGTACCCCATCTTTATTGTTAGATTCCAGCTCCAACAACCCCGATGAACTAAATACCGGTAGTAGTTTCTTCTTCTCCTTCTCGATACGCGGCCGTTTGCTCCTGTTTTGGTTCCAATCCTTGGAACGTTTATTGCCCCTTTGGTATGGTTTATACACGTTTTTATGTGGCTCATATCGGCTACCGCCTCTTTTCGAGTCGTTAAAACGAGACCTATGCATTGTCAATGTTGTTTATCTACTACACACTGATATAAAGTGGAAGATGTAGTGTTTTAGCCCCAAAATTTCAAACTCAATATCAATGTAAGTTAGCTCATCGCATCGATTTTTTTACCAAATTTTTCATTTTTTTATTTTTTTTTTTTATGCCTGGTGAAATTTTTCAGTGCACATAATTTCTTTGAAAACATAACGATAACTGACCTCGAATAAGGCATAACAATCATATTCAACTCATTAGAACAGCGCCACACATCCATTGAATTATTATGTCGTCGAATTTTGAGACTCAGCTGTTTCTTTCGCGACCATTTTTGACCAAAAACCAGGTGAAACGGGCTCAGCAGAATACCATATCGGATCACAGAGGGTATAATACCAAACGTGTTGCTATTGTGCGGTTCCTGAGCGATATGTGCACACATTTGAGGTTCCCACGTCGAACGTTAGAGACCGCTGTGTATTTCTACCTGCGGTACCACCTGTTTAACAACTTCGAGACGGAATCGTGCTATGTGGTAGCCACTAGCTGTTTGGTGCTGGCTTGCAAAGAGGTGGAGACTATCAAGAAGGTCAATGATATATGTACGGTGTCCTTACAACTGCGGAGTGTCGGTAAAGTTAACAGCGAGGCACTGGATTTGTTGAAGAAGCGTGTGTTTCAAATGGAACTGAAAGTGTTGGAAGCATGCTCGTTTGACTACAGGATTAATGACGGAGTACACATTGGGGACTATATCATTAAATATGGGAAATTATTGCAACTAGAGTACGACGTGTGCAGACTTGCGTGGGTGATAGCGTACGACGTGTTGAAGACAGAGTTACTATTAGTCGTACCGCAACATGTGATCAGCATAGCGTGCATACAGCTGGCGTGCAAGTTAACCCAGACCCAAGTAAACATAGGCCAACACTATCAGGACCTGGCGACAGACGAGCACATGTGCAACGAGGCATACTTTGAGTTACTGGATTTCTACATCAATTCGTTCGACACATGTGATCTCAAGGACAACAGCACTACAATAGTCACCTTAGAACAGTTCATGGAGCTGAAGAAACAAGCTGGCACCACAACAGAGGGCATTGCAGACCTCTCGATGAAAGATATAGAGCAGGACAAGTACCTAACCGTCTCCAGATCGTCCTCGGTCAGAGAAAGAAGGTACGTACTCTCTCAAAACCTGGTCAACGAGGAACTAGGAAGGTAATATAGATTTTATAGAATTCAATGCCTCTTTAAATAGTAATGGGGGTTTGCCCATTAACGTAATAAAAGTAATTTCATTTCATGTTATTGTGCTTTTACGTATGTTGTGATGATACACGTGCACTGAAAAATTTATTTCCAACACCAAAAAATTTTGGCGGTGCTTTTTGGGTTTAAGATGGCCCCCCCAGTGGCAAGCTATATCAACAAAACAGAGAGAGATAAAAGCGTTACGGACTCTCAATTGCACTTAGAAACAGCACGATGTCATTGAAGTTACCTCAGAACCCTAATGCGGGTCTTTTCAAGCAAGGTTATAACAGTTATTCCAATGCCGATGGGCAGATCAACAAGTCCATCACTGCTATTCGTGAAATTCACCAGATGTGTCTGACCTCTATGGGTCCATGTGGTAGAAATAAGATTATTGTGAACCATTTGGGTAAGATTATTATCACTAACGATGCGGCCACGATGTTGAGAGAGCTGGACATCATCCATCCTGCGGTTAAGGTGCTGGTTATGGCCACTGAGCAACAGAAGATAGATATGGGAGACGGTACCAACCTGGTAATGGTGCTAGCTGGTGAGATGCTGAATGTTTCTGAGAAGCTGATTGCCCTAGGTTTGTCGCCAATTGAGATTATCCAGGGTTTCAACCTAGCTAAGAATTTCACTTTGAAGGAGTTGGACAAGATGGTCGTCGGTGAGATTACGGACAAAAAATCCAAGGATGAGCTAGTTAAGGTGATCAAGCCTGTTATTTCTTCTAAGCAGTACGGTTCCGAAGATTTGTTGAGTGATTTGGTGTCTCAGGCCATCTCCTACGTTATCCCAGCTAAGAGCAGTGCTAACACCGCGTTCAACGTGGATTCCATTAGAGTAGTGAAGATTATGGGTGGTTCTCTGAATAACTCCACTGTTATCAAGGGTATGGTGTTTAACCGTGAACCTGAGGGTCATGTTAAGTCCCTACCACAAGGCGAGAAGCACAAGGTTGCTGTATTCACTTGTCCAATAGATATTGCAAACACCGAGAGTAAAGGAACTGTTCTGTTACACAATGCACAGGAGATGTTAGATTTCTCCAAGGGTGAAGAGAAGCAAATTGATGCCATGATGAAGGAAATTGCTGACATGGGTGTGAAATGTATAATCGCAGGTGCTGGTGTTGGTGAATTGGCACTACATTACTTGAACAGATACGGTATTCTTGTTTTGAAGGTTCCAAGCAAGTTTGAGCTAAGAAGAATCTGTCGTGTTTGTGGTGCAACTCCATTGCCAAGACTGGGTGCTCCAACGTTAGAAGAATTGGGTGTTGTGGAGACCGTTAAGACTATGGAAATCGGGGGTGATTCTGTCACTGTTTTCAAGCAAGAAGAAGTCGAATCTACAAGAACCGCCACTATCATATTGAGAGGTGCCACACAAAATAACCTAGATGACATAGAAAGAGCTATTGATGACGGTGTAGCGGCCATCAAGGGTCTAATGAAGCCAAATGGTGGTAAACTATTACCTGGTGCTGGTGCCACTGAGATCGATTTGGTCTCTAGAATCACAAAATTTGGTGAAAATACACCAGGTCTTCTGCAACTTGCCATTAAGGAATATGCTCTAGCATTTGAAGTTATCCCAAGAACCTTAGCCGAAACTGCTGGTCTTGATATTAATGAAGTTCTACCAAATCTATATGCTGCACATGCAATCACCGAGGAAGGTGGAGATGAGGAGTCACATCTAGTGAAGGGTATTGATATTGATGCTGCTACTGCCGAAGGTGTGAAGGATATAAGAGAAGAAGGTATTTACGATATGTTGGAAGCAAAGAAATTTGCCATTAATGTTGCTACAGAAGCTGCTAATACCGTCCTTTCTGTTGACCAAATCATTATGGCTAAGAGAGCTGGTGGTCCACAAGCACCTCAAGCTAGAAAGCCAGGTAGCTGGGACCAAGATGATTAAGTACATATTAATTATATAAAGTATTAAAATATTTCCCACGCATTTGATAAACTGTATTATAAAATCAGCTAAGTAAAAAATATCTTATAAATAGACCTTTATAAGTAGTAATTAAGTTTTTTTTTTTATTTCAACAACTATTAAAGATTCTTGTTCATTTATATTTTTATATTAATTTTGAGTTTTTATTAGAAAATTATACTTAAAAGATGTTTGAAAATGCTATGCATATTAAAGGGTATTGGAAGATAATATTTTTTTTTGAATTCAAAAGAGCATAATAATAGGAATTTGCCTATAACTAACCGGACATTATTGTAAATGTAGTTAACAATTATCTAAGACAAAATTGCAGCACCAACACCAAGTGCTGAGAGAATTAAACTAACACAAATCGTGATAATACAGGCGACTCTCTCCCATGGCTTCACGATATTCACTTCACCACAAATTCTTAGGTAGAACAAACAAGGCAAGATAAAACAAATGGCAAAACATAAGCCAGCACCCATGAAGGCAATGATACGATCGAATTGTGGGAAGATAATGGCAATTAAAACAAACATGAAATTAACAAAAATTCTGTTGAAGAACTGACCAAATTGGGCAAATTTCAACTGATGACCAGAATATGATTTCTCAGCATTTTCAATGCCAAGCATAATATCAAGAACAGAGACAATAGGTCTGGCGTTGAGTGGAGTCTTTGCGATTGGAATAATAGTCATTAGACCAGATATCAAACCATAGACGTAACCAGGGTATCCATCACTTAATAATACGTTTTTGGTGATTTCGTCCTTGACTAGGTCACCAAACATTAAGAAACCAATAACTGCTGTACCAATATCGGTAACAGAGGTAATCTGGTAGGTTGTCTTCAAACAGTTCTTAAATTTTTGTGGGTGTCTCATATCGGATTTCAAGTTAGGGAAAACAGCATGACCACCCCAGCAAGCACTCAGCAAACCAATAGACAAACAAAATCCTTTAAAACTGTTTGGCCACAAGTGTGTTGGCATTGGTTCAATTAGAGAGCCAGGAGACTCAGATCTAAAAAGGCCACATAAGAAAATAATGAAAACAGTACCTGTAGTGGAAAGGATACCGAGTAAAGAAATGTTGGAAAGAATGCTCAAAGGGATAAAAACAGGTGGAGTAACCACAAAGAAACATAAAATCTTGAAAAAAGTTACAGAGTATTGAGGGAATAAGGCATTTAAAGAGTCACCAAATAGGATTACCAAGGAGACACCACAACTCAAGAGATCAACAGTGAAAAGAGCCGAAATTAAAGCACGACCCTTTGATCCAAATGCTGCAAAACCCAAATCCGCATATGAGATCAAAGTGGGGTCTGTATCTAAACACCTAGACAACAGTTCAGCAGTACAGAAAGTACCCAGTGCAAACAAGGATAACATCAACAAACCTGGGATCCACCCAGCGTATTTCATCCCTAATGGCAACGCCAATAGGCCAATACCGATCAGAACGTTAATGGAGTTAAAGATAGTCTGTGGACCAGTAGATTGACCAGCAAGTAAAGTAACCACGGTACCATCTTTCCCTTCAACCTGTTTGATGACTAAGGAGTCCATATCGGCAGTATCCATTGGGGTGGTACCGGTCATCATTTCGCTCATAGACAGGGTGGGTCTTAAGATACCATTATTGTCCATGGAAAAACTGGTGGTTCTGATAGACCTGAAATCATCAACGTCCTGAGCAGAAACACTGTGGGTACTTCTATTATCAAAATTTGGGATCGAGGGTCTTCCAGACAGCTTCATGGCTGATGAAGCTCCTTGCAGCGCAACTGACAGCCTTCTACCATTGGCAGCAGGCGCCAAAGTGCTGGGATCAAACGTTTCGTCGTAATCGTCGTTAAAATAAGTCCTCTCTACCTCAGGTCTGACATCAATATTTCTGAAGGAGTTGGCTCTTCTTATAGAGGTAGCAAAACGTGACAAGGAATTGACACCACGAAAGGAACCAATGGGCTGGTCTAGAATAGACTGTCTCCTCGGAATGGATTGCTGTTGCTGGTGCTCCTCACCACGACTGTCGTCAATATCAGCATTCTTGGCTAGGGGAATCGAAATGTAGCGCACTTGAGACCTTGATCCTCTGGGATTCAAGGGTTGTGTCTCCTCATCAATGGGTGTAGACATTTGCAGTTGATTGTTGTTGTTGTAACTACAGTTAAATCTTTTATAAACTCTTTTTAAAGAAGAATTTCAATTGTTTTTAAAGAATTTCTTTGCCAATTTATACTTTGCATTGTCTTGATTTGTTTACAAAGTGACAAAATAGGGTAAAAGCGGATCCAAATCATAAAATATTGGGCCCAACCTGCATGACACCCCAGGACAATGAACACGGCAGCATGGATAGTATAATGACCTAGTTGGGCATTTAATAGCATATTAATTTACCCAATTGACTAAGACTTGCGTATTGATAGATATTTTATTTATTAATTTTCGTGGGAAATATATATAAAACAGTACATAATGGGAGAAGAGTCTTACAAGTTTTCGTACTCTTCTGGGTAGAATATCAGACGTTCTGGGCCATCCTTAGTTAATACTACCATTCTAATGACACCACCTGAGGAACCGTCCCATTTTATGGCCTGCGACAGGGAGTGCTTGATGAAATTGATGGTTTCATCTTTTGTCATGTTCTCACGGAAGTTCTTATCACAGTAACCGTAGATAAAAGTGGACCCAGACCCTGCAATGGCGTATGGCTGTTTGTGGATAGACCCACCCAGCGGGATACTGTATACTTGCCCTTTATTCTTCTCGTCATAGCCTGCCACAATTATACCGGCAGTCAAATAGTCCTTATTCTCGTAACACAGACTCTTAAACATGTTTGCTGCAGTGTATGTGTCTGGCTCACCGAACTGGCCTTCGTATAAATCCAGGTAGTACTGCACCATATCCGCCACTGCCTGTGTATCAGCCGCAGAACCCGACCTACAACACCAGACGTTGTCATGTACACGGGTCAGCTTGTCTGTAACACGATTGGCAATGTACGCACCCGTTGTGGTACGCGAATCAGCCCCCAGTATAACACCATCCTTGAAAGTAACCGCCATAATAGAGGTACCAAGACTCACCTCACCCTTCTTCAACCTGTTAACATCAACCTGAATTCCGTTCATCTCAATTTGCTCCGTAATACTATGTAAAACAGTTGCTGTAACGTTCCTTGCTGTTAAAACGCTCCCTTGTGTTTTACTCTTCTCAATTGAAAGTCGCAGCTTTTTAAAGGGCTACCTTTGCTCATTTCTCTCGCTTTGGGGGGAAACCCTTCCTCTTTGCCACTCGTACGTGATGATAAATAACATAATGGCAGAAACCCAAAAAACTCATCGAATTATAATTAGTTTTGTGTATTGTTACATAGTTCAGATTATATACAATATTTACAAGCCTCTCCATATGCATTTTTCTAGGAGGTCATAGCCTTTACCAGCAGGCTTGGTGATTCCGATGAGTTCAAAGTCGAAGAGGGCTTGCATGAACAGGATCAGTGCTACTTTATCAAATGCGTCTGGTTTCTGTAGCAGCTCCTGGAGTTTAGGTTCGTTGGTGGATGCATCCTGCAGATAATTCATCATCTCGGTCTCTGGCAGCGTCTCCTTGAACACAGTGTAGAAATCGTATGTGTTTATGTGCTGGTTTGCCTCACGGTACAGCTTGAACAAGTGGCACACGATAGGGCTTGCCGTTTGGTTCAGTTTGCGGAGACTGGCCATTTGTTCCTCGTTTTTGGTTTCATTAACGGGCATTACTTGTTCCCAGTTCAGCAAGTTGTTCTCAACATTGGTTCTGTACAATGGGAACAATGACTGCGACAGAGACCCATTGTTGTGGTCTAATGTGAACAGTTCTTGGAACATGGTGTCTATGGGTTCAAAGTCCAGGGTGTTGATGTGTTTCTGGCACGCCTGCCACCTCGATAAGTACTTGCCCAGTTTACCTTGTAGCAGGTTATAGTACAGTTCAATTAAGTTGTAATTCTTTATCCCGAGTTCTTGTTCCAAAAATGTGGCCACATACTTGGCATGGCCATTGATGGGATTCTCACGAACCAAAAACTCTACAAAGAAGTTAACCAGAGAGTTTTCTGTGTTGTCCATCAATGCCAATATCTCTGAGGTACTTGTATTCTCCTTGATCAATCCCTCAACGAAAAACATGAACGTCGGACATTTCACTAGTTTGCTCAAGTAGTGATCATCAAGATAGTCAATATTCACTGGGTCAATATAGACAGAAAAGGGGTTTTCGTAAAAATAAGACATTAGAGCATAATCCAAAATTTTGGTCATCAATTGTAAGTTATGGTTGGAATTGTTACTCATCTTTTCCATCAGAAACTCAACAAATCGATCAGAAAGATTCAGTTTCCCATCAACGGTATCCAAAAAGCTCTGAAAAATTCTGTTCCCATACTTAAACCCTTTGTTACTAGAGACATCAATCTTGTGGTACTTTCTTCTTAATAGTCTGATGGTCGACTGTCTGAAATTCTTCGCAAAATTCGAAAGGTTGGTATTGATATTGAAGATCAGACTGATCTTGACATGTTCATTCTTCAACGCTGTATTCAACAACTCCACAAAATCATCTAGTACAACAGCTCCCATAGAGTCTACATCTTTGAAGTTGAAAACCAGGTTTAGTTCTTTGCCAAACAAGTCGTAGAAATTCTCCAGTAACGTTAAATCATAGGTTATTTTATCGGATGCAATTTCCAAATTCTTAATATCTTCATCTTCATCATCAATCGTGCCATTGCGTTCTTTCTTCACCTTGTTATTGCCACCTTTACTAAATAAATAAGTATCAGCTGTCTGCACCAGCTTAAACATCGACCTTCGAAGCATCATTCTAACATTTGGAGATTCCTTTGGTGTCAACTCTATAACCACATCCAGCACATCTGCATCATCATTCGGTAACTCAACAGTCAGTGAACTATCTGACCCCAACAGGAAAAGCGTATTGAAGCAGGGCTTTCCGTAATTGTAATCCTTTCCAGGAACATCCCTCAGCACATTCATCACCTCTTCTATCAGATCACTTGCAATATTGTTCACAATGTCGTCTACTTTGTTATGGAAATTCGAATACAACGAGTGATATAGGTCCCATCTCTTTAGAACAGCAACATCTTGTTCATTACCTTCCAGCAATCGAACAAATGGTATGCTTGCTAGCTCGTCCTCTTGTTCAGAAACAAAATCAGCATAGCTATATTTTGGCCTAGCAATGTAGTGAGTCCTCTGGGCATCAGCAAATTCAGACACGCTCATATCTCTAGTGCCACAGCTCAATCCAGTTGATTCCAGTTAATATGCCAATGGTGTCTTTACCGTTGTTTAGATCAACTTTTGATTTCTTTTGAATTGAAATGGTGAAATTTTTCAAAATTTCACCATTCAAAATCTCTTGCGATGAGCTTGTTTTTATTGCCAAATGAAACCAAAATTGGGACATAGCAAGCTGTAAATGCTTACAACTCTCCAGTAACTATACCAATTACATTACATTGATTTGGTATCAATTCCATCGTATTTACATTATAGAAAAACTGCCTAAACATTTGTGTAAAATAGACTATTTAACGATTTATGATTTGTTTCTTCAGAAACAAATCATTTTTAAAACACATTATCTGACTCTCCTTTAAACCGTTCCACACGTTTGGGTTCCCAGTCCTCCTCGGACAGGCCTTGTAATCTGTAATACTCCTCTTTGATATCGAACTCTCTCTTGCCGTGTTTCATCTTCAAAATCTCTTCCTCGTTCATCTCCTGGACCTTCTGGTCGTCACGGTCGTATTTGACTTGTGTGAAACCCGCTAGCCAGTATGATCCCAATACCATCATTCCACAGAACGGGAGTCCAAAGAATAAGAAGGGACTCTTTGACATCATACGCTGGTACCTCCCAGCAAAACTCTTCTCATATGCCAGCTGCTGCCTCTTTGACCTAAATGTCCTGCCCCCTAAACTCATCTTGTATTGATTTGATTTACTTTGGTGGTCTACCTCTAGCTTCTTTTCTGTCTATTTAATCATTGTTGTTTCTGAAGCCAATCCTGACTCTTATTTGTCTCTCCCCGTGCGTTAGGACGTTAGGGTAAAAATGATATTCACTTTTAATATTTTGAATATTATACAATTTTTTTATCTATAATGCTAAAAACAATGCTACTTTTAATTATTTCTTACCTTTCTTACCTTTCTTTGCACCTTTCTTTGTATTCTGTTTCTTATATGAACGCTCTTGGTCGGTAACACGGTCGTTCTTGGTCTTCTTGTATGATCTTTTAGCACCGTCTTCCATGGCCTCTTGACGTTTCCTCTTCTTACTGTTCATATCCTTCTTAGTCTTTGATAGAGCACCCAATAACTTGGAGTTCTTCTTTTCTTGTTCAGACTGGAACCACGTTCTCTTAGGTCTTG
Source organism: Nakaseomyces nivariensis (assembly GCA_017309295.1). NCBI lineage: Eukaryota > Fungi > Ascomycota > Saccharomycetes > Saccharomycetales > Saccharomycetaceae > Nakaseomyces > Nakaseomyces nivariensis. Next base: position 214,745 of record JAEVGP010000013.1, read on the forward strand.
CTTGGATTTCGTTCTTGTGTTTCAATAGATTTTCACCTTTCTTCAACTCCATCTCTGCTCGCAGAATCTCCTTCTCTTCTTTTTCTTCTTGCAGAACTTCCTCAATAGTGTCACCCATATTCTCTACCAGCTTGTTGGTCTCTTCAACTTGATTCCAGTCGACATTTCTACCAACAGCCTTACCGGCAGTCTTGGACTCATTATCGTTGACACCCCTAATCGCATCTTTAACAATACTTCTCTCTGCAGAGGCTTCACCAACAAATGTAATGGAACGACCTTCTCTACCAGCTCTCGCAGTTCTACCAACTCTGTGCAGATAGATTTCATAACTCTTTGGCATATCATAGTTGATAACGACTTCAATCTTTGGAATATCTAAACCTCTGGAAGCCAAGTCGGTACACACTAAAACTGGAACCTGTAGGGACTTGAACTTGTTAACGGAGTCCAGACGTTGTTCTTGTGTTAAGGAACCGTGCAGTTCTGCAATTGGCATACCAAGTAAACCCATGATGATTCTCAGTTTATGGGCCATGTCCTTTCTTGCCACGAATACTACAATTCTCTTCTGACCATTAGGATCAATCTTTCTTATTAAGTTGAATAGAAGTGCAGGCTTCAAGTGATCTCTCTTACGAATACGAACAAACTCTTGAGTCAACTTTGTTGCGGCTTGTTTTGGAGGGTCGATCATGATTCTCACAGGTTTTCTTAGAGACAATGAAATCAATTGCTTGATTCTAGAGTTCATAGTGGCTGAGAACAGCAGTGTTTGTCTCTTTGTTGGCAACAAAGACATAATTTCGTTCAATTCGTCTTGGAAACCATCTTCCAACATTCTATCAGCTTCATCCATCACAAGAACTTCGACAGAGTCAACATTGAAACTGGCAGAGTTTCTAATATGATCGATAAATCTACCTGGTGTGGCAATAACGATATCTGGTCTGGTCTTCAACATCTGTTCTTGTTGTCTTAGGTTAAGACCACCAACAGCCAGACCAAAAGTTAGACCACCAACGTATTGACCGATCTTCTTACCTACATCTGCGACTTGGATAGCCAGTTCACGAGTAGGAGCCAGCACGATAACTCTGGTAGATGCAACCTTGGCAGGTTTATACAACAAACGCTCAATGATGGGCACCATGAAGGCAGCGGTTTTACCGGAACCAGTAACAGCACCGGCAATGATATCTTTACCTAATAGGGCAATTGGAATTGCGGCACTTTGAATTGGAGAAGGTTTGGTATAACCAAGGTTAGCAAGACCCTTCAGCACAGGTCTAGACAGAGAAAGACTGTTGAAATTGGTATGTACTTGTTTCTTGGCATCCTCAGCTTCGGTTTCAGGAGCATAAAATGCAGCCATCTCCTCAGCAGTATCCTCCTCAACTTTTTCTTCTTCATCAGAAGAAACCTCCATTTCCTTACCTTCATCGTCGTCTTCATCATCATCATCTTCTTCTTCCTCATCACTTTCTTCTTCTTCTTCTTCTACCTTCTCTTTTGCACCCATACCAAACCCATCCATGGCCAATTCTTCTTCATCTTCATCTTCCTGATCATCATCCTCTTCTTCTTGTTCTTCAGATTCCTCTTCCTCGACGTGTGCCAACCCTACAAGACCACCTTTCTTCCTAATGATCTTATCCAAATCAACATCTTTCTTCTCCTCGTCCTTCTCGTCACCTAGAAACTCCCACCCGTTAAACGTAGTGACATCGTTGTCCTCAGTGAAAACAAAACCGGAGTCCATATCCTCGTCCTCGTCCTTGGCCTTCTTCTTGTTCTTAGGCTTCGTCTTCTCAACCGTCTCTACATCCTCATCCTCATCATAATCAGGAATATCCTCCTCATCACTGATCGTAGGAACAAAATCCAAATCAACAAACTTCTTACCCTTAACCATTTGTCCTATTACTGTTGTGTTGATTCCAACCTTGTTACGTACCAATACAATTGTAACAAAAAGCAGACTAAATATACAAAAAACTGCTTTCTCATCGAGATGAGCTCATCGCATAAAATTTTCACTTTTTTTTTTTTTCACTTGTGAAATTTTTCACACCCACACACCGCACTGAAATGTGCTTTTACTATGGTGAAAAAAATAAAAAGGCAAGCTGTGTCTTCTTTTTGCACTGTGAGCTTTGGGGGATTCTTTTGTGTTAAATACAACAATTTGCATAAGTTCAATACAGGACGCACTTGGGATCAGGAACTAAAGGCATTGGTAAACCTCTCTGCTCGAGTTTTTGGTTATAGGGGCTTTATTACAACTCTGCTTTCATAAATTCAATTGCAATTAAAGAAAAAAACAACAACAACAAAAATAACAAACGTTACAGAGATGCTGAATGCTAGGAGGTATTTGAGGCTGCCGCAGGAACTGCGGCCATCGGAGATATTTAAGCAGGATTCGATGTCTCCGGGAAAGATCGCGCTGCAGATCGTGTTGTTACAGCTGTTTTATTACGCTACGGCGTGTGTTCTTTTCTACGGGTGGGCTACCGTTGCTGGTCATAAGCCTGAAGTGTTTCGCTGGTTGCTGTCGTGGCAGTACATTGAGTTTACCAATGCGTTGGGTCTGTCACTGACGCTGCTGTGGCTGACTGACTCGCTGATATGTGTTATATTTCTTACTGTTATAGTGGAGCGGAGCAAGCTGGCCTGGGACTTCGCGATAACGATACACGCGATAAACCTGGTCGTGGTGTGGATCCACACCGGTGACTTCCCATCGTTGTCCTGGTTTGTGCTACAAGTACTATCGTCTTTAATCCTGGTGTTTTTAGGCACCTGGACCACGAGGTGGAGGGAGCTCAGAGACACCTTCTTTGAAGGACTTGTGGACACGGAGCTGGCGTCTGGAAGTTCACCACCAGCGATTGAAATGCGTGATCTTGAAAGTCAAAAATAGTAAATATGCACACATTTGTACATTAGAGATAATTAATTTATATCTCCTTTCACTCTTAAAACTTAATATATAAGGTCAAACTATTTATTTTTTATCTATTGGTTTATATGGCTTACCCATTAACTTGAAGGCTTCATCCAATATCTCGAAGACACCCTTTTGAGGTTGACATAAGTCGTGGTGTTGACATATATCTAATCCATTGGAGATACGTTGTCTTAATTGTAACACGGCAATAGTTGTCTCGACTCTCGTGACCAGATGATCAAAAAATATTATCAACTCTTTGTCAGACATAGTAGTGGAGACAACACCCTTTAAAGAACGGTCAATTACAGAGTGATACTCTCTTTGTTTCACGTCTATCTCCAAGAATCCACCACCTACAGCAGATAAGACTCCTTCAAGCTTGTTTGCAACTTGCCTTAAGGACAACAGGAAATCCAGGTTGATAACCTTTGCTTGTTCCTCTTCTGTTATGAATTCGTGTCGAGAAACTAAGGACTTTGGATAAACAATTGTAATGAATTCCTTTGTTTCGAGTCCCTTTAATTTTTGTTCACCATACTCGAAAAACTCCCAACCAATGCTCTCTAACATGGCAATCTCTCTCTCAAGGACTTCACCAATGATCTCTTCACCATATTCTTCTTTCAGAGGCTTCTTATCCTTTACCACACTCTCATGGAACTTCATGATTTTGTTGAATTCAGAGACAAAGTCACTGGACAATGTAATTTGACCACCATCCGCAATACCGGAAACTCTTGCCGCTTTGTTCACGACGGGACCCAAATAATCCATTCTTTGAGTAACTAGATCCAATTCCGGTACTGGACAACCCCAATGCATACCCATTCTGACAGATAAACCATAGTAGATCTTAGTACCATTCCTGTCAGTAACCAGACAGCCATCTTGAATAGAGGTTATTTCTTCTGGCCATTGTGCATCCAATAGCTTCAGTTGGACACTAATACACCATACTAACGCACTGATAGGAGTTGGGAACGTGACCATAAACGCATCACCTTCTGTCTTGACCTCGTATCCACCGTAGATACGAAGCAAACGACGCATAATATCATTATGTGTCTTTATAGCAGTACGCATTGCATTTGGGAAAAGTTCCCATAAAACAGTGGAGTTCTTAATATCTGTAAATACAACAGCTAAGTTACCGGTAGGTGGGGCAATCTCGGGTTGTAACCTTCTTAATGTGGTATCCTCAACAGTACTCCGCTTGTTTAGTAAGGCCGATCTATTCAATGTAAATTTATTATCTTGTTGTGTATTCTTTGTTAATGTCAAACACAAAATTGTAATATTCTCGGAGCAACCATACGCAATGGCATGATCCTTAAGTTCTTCAGCTGCAAGCATAGGTTCAGAAATATGTTCTCTTGCAATATCACAAGCTGTTTCGATATCCATATATTCCCACAATTTGTGAGTACCAATAATTAACATCTCGTCAGCCTTTGTAATGTTTACAACAGAAATATCAGGAGAAGCATGAATATGGGGTAGCAAATCAAAGAAACCAACAGCTCTAGACACATCTACTACACCATCAAGTTTACCATTATTCACATAACCACCAGAAAGTCTAATTCTCTCGTACTCTTCTCTCTTAGTTGGAACATGTTGTTTGGTCAACTTCAAATGATCTCCATTGTTTTTTGACAATACTGCCATACAATCACCAAGATTAGCAGCATACATTTTTGTTCCCTTCATAAAGATAACGGTGGAGCATGCACCACTTAATAAATCTGCTGATGTTAAATTATCGATATTAGCACCATTATCTACAGAGTTCAACATACCGTTAATTTCTTTGTTTAATTGTAAGAAACTAAAACGTAAGGCCTTTTTGATTTCATCATCATTTGCGTCACCAAACTTTTCTAACTGTCTGATTAAAATCTTGTCGTATATGTCACGAACAATTCTGGAGATATTGTAACCATAATCAGAATTTTGATTCTTACAATCATGTAAACAGATCAAGCATTCGTCATCGTGACCTCTAAATCTTTCAAATGTGACATCTCTTGATGATACATAATCCCTTTGGCCAAGAGTATCTGCAACACCATAATTCATACCATTAATAATAGAGGCAGTGGTTCTCAAACGGAAATTAATATCTTCATCTGGGACAAGCGTTGTGTTCAACGTGACGTCCATCAAACCCAGCACTTTTAGTTGTGGCAACACAGTTAAATCTGACAAATCTTCTTGAAGTTCTTGGTTCATAGATGATCTAATTTCAAATCTTCTATTACCCGAAAAATTCAAGTACTTCAAATCTCTGTTGCTTCTCCAATTCCAGTCATAGTGGAAGTTGGATATATTATACTTAAGTTGATTTGAACCAATATCCAAGACAGTTAACTGTGGTAATTGTGATAATTCTGCAGGTAAAGACAATAACTGATTACCATTCAACATTAATGTCTTAACAAATTTCCATCTGGAAACAGTATCACCTGGCAGAGTATTAATTTTATTACCTGATAGAAATATCTCTGTTAGATTCTCTAACTTCATTTTTGATATATCTTGGAGATTATTGTATGACAGATTTAATAATTTCAAATTAGTAAAACAATTAAATAATGGCCAAGCTTCATCATCAAATTGATTATCAGCTGCAACAAAAAACATCAAACTCTTAGCCAGTTTTGATTCACTGGTAAATTGCATATAGAAGATTTGGTTTAAGTTCTCAAATGAAAACACGTTTGAAGATATGTTTAGATATGTCAATTCAATATCCTCCATACCAGCAAAAAAATCTCTTATGTTATTAGAATGGATATCCAAGGACTTCAGACTTTTCAATTTAGAAAACTCCTCTGGAATTCCCTCTAATTTATTTCTTGCTGCGGACAGATAAACTAGCTTTGTAAGTAAAGAAATTTCACTTGGTAATCTAGTCAAGTTATTTTCATTCAATTCTAATTTTTCCAATCTTAACAGTTTGTTGAAGATTTCACCAGGAATACTAGCAAGCTTAGCCTTATTTAGAGACAAACTGGTCATGTTCATTGGATACTCTTTAAATGAAATAGATGTAATAGGATTCTCTTGGATTTCTAATGCTCTTAATTTCGGTAAATTTTCATCGAAATTGGAAATTCGATTATCAGTCAAGAACAAATTCTGTAAATTTGGTGCATTAGTATTGATAGTACTGATTCTGTTGAACCTTAGGTTTAAAGTCCTTAGATTTTTCATCTCTGATAAATCGCCAATGTATGTCAGTTTGTTATGAGACAAGTTCATCTTTGCCAACTTCACCAACTGGCGACAACTCTTAGGTAATCTGTGAATCTTATTGTAGGATAAATCAACTTGTAGTAAGTTCGTACAGAAGTTGATAACTTCGGGGTAATGAACAAATCTATTGGATGATATATCTAATAATTGAAGATTCTTCAATTGAGCGAAACCGCTAGGTAGTTTATCCAAACCGTTACATTGCAAATTCAGAATAGTTAAGTTAACTAACTTAGAGATCGAGCTTGGAACCTTTCTAATGAAATTTCTTTGAAGTTCAAGAGAAACTAATTTGTATGCCTCGGTAATATTTGCTGGGAATCTAGATGCCCTAATGTTAACCATACGTAAACTTAACAATTTGATTGCACTTTCGATAAATTCCAGTGGTAAAAAGATATTCGCATTGTTTGAAACATCCAAACTCTCAATTTCAGCCGTGTGTTGATAAAAGATGATAGGTGGTGTGGTTAGGTCCATATTTCTCAAATCCACATGAACAAATTCACTTCTCATTAACCGTTGTTCTTGTTCTGGTGTAACATGAGAAGGAGTAACTGGATGGAATAAAAATTTGAAAACAAAACTTAAATCCTCAATACCCATAATATGTAAGGGATCTGATTTTCTGTAACCATTTAACAATAGTAACTTTCTTTCAATTAAAATTGGCTTCGAAACGGGTCTTAAAATCTTAGAAAGCTTACCAACCTTCAAGGAAATCTGAAAATTACCTTGGGTGGTGATGTTAAATTTACGTTTCAAAGCAGGTATCATTTCATCAACAGTGGTACCTGGAGTACATGAAAGGGTTGTAAATGTATCATCAGTGTTGAAAATACGGATAGCATAGTGTCTCTTAGGATCTAAGTCACTGACATCCTTATAATATCTTTCTAATTCATATTCAACATTATCATGTCTCTCATCATCTAGTTCAGTCGCAAGCGTTTCATTTCCATCACTGATATCCACACTATTGTCTCTACTAAATAATTCACTCGAAGAGGCATTATGGTTAGAGTTTCGACCCTTACCATTCTCAGCTTTCTTGTGTCTATTATCATCCGGATCCTCTAATTGCACTTGTTCATCACTAAACGATGCACTTGAAACTGAACTGCGATCTTCTGAGTTCAATGACTCGGTAGGTGAGATTACTGACGCATTAGAGTCCATTGATCCATGTCTCTGTTTCGTGGAACCTAAATTAGAATTGAAATTGATACCATTCTTTTTGGACAATAACATTTCATTACCATCTCCATCACTGGTTGTAGGACTCATGAAAAGGGAGTTTTTGATTCGCACCATTGATTTCATAGACAATGGCTTCTTCCCCGTAAGATCTTCAGACTTCCTACTCTTGGTTGATTTTGCATTACTCTTACTTCTGCGCTGTCTTTGCTCGTTTGCCTGTATAACTTCTTCTGGTGAGAGGATAGAGTCGAATAGCTCTTCTTCATTTTCCATATGTTTTCCAGTGGCTCCCTTAGCCGTGACTTCAACGTCCCAACTCTCTGGTGCTACCCATTGATCTTTGTCGTCTTCATTGTCTTTACTAGTCTCTGCTGAGACCCAGTTAGGAATGTCTGCTATAGAATGAGATTTCTTAGGACCAGAGATGAAAGTACTTGATCTAGATATAGTTTCTGAGGGTTTCGCACTAGGATCCATAGCCTTCGTAATTTCTGCCATATCATCTAAATTAGTATCCAGTGGGAATAATCCTGGCTGTTCTGGAGACTTCAAATCATCTGTCGTGGCAGTGGAGTTCGTTAGTTTTGGAGTTTCTTCTACATTCTTAAGTTGTTCATTACTTGGTGTTCTGTCTTTCATTGACTCATCATGTTGGGATATTTTACTCAATACAGAATCATCAAACCGTGCTTCTACCAAGTTTGATGGGGCTTCTGATTTTATATCGTTCTTCTGTTGAATTCCGGAGATAGATATAGAATTTGCTCTTTCTGCAGGTGGCATGTTGAGTTCCGGCATGCCCATTATCTTTTCTGGTGTCTTTTGCTGTTGCTGTGAATTTGACTTGGTGCTTCTGTTATCATTATTGGTATTTACTGAACTCACAGTAGACCCACGTCTGCTCCCAGGATTGGAAATGGTAGATATGAACCCGCGTCTCTTCGACGTTGAGGCGCCATTGCTATGTACACTCGATGTCTCTGACATTAATTTATCTCTACCACTTTCCTGGTTATATACAGGATACTGAACCTTCGATGCTTGCTCAGCGATGTTCAGCATAGAAGGGTTCTGACCACGCCCCAGCTGCTGCATCTTGTGTCTAAACGCCTCGGGACCACTCCCCTTCTGTTGCGGCTTTTGCGATGGTGTGAACTCTCCAGGAATCTCACTTATAGTATCAGAAGTTTTAGCAGACGACAGTCCAGCTGTCCGCCTGGTCAATAGTTGGTGGTTTGTGTTCTTAGGCGCAGATGAGGTGGACAGCCGTTTAAACAAGCTTTCCGCAAATGAATGTTTCCTTTGTGTCGGCTGCTGCTTCCTACCGTGTCTTCCGCTGTGTATATGCTCGTTCTCACTGTGGCTCACCGTCCTCATATTCAATGGTCTCCCGCTGCTCTCCACAGACCCTACACTCTCCAAATCGTTACTTCCCATTGAACCCAGCATATTATCAATGTCATCTTCTTCAAAAGCCATATTCTGCATGCCGGATGAACTCTGGGGCTGCTGCATCATGTTGCCCATGGACAAGTTACTCAGCGTTCTCTTCAAAGAAAACGGACTCTTCTTAGTCTTCTGCGGCTGTGGCGTGTTCACACGCTCTCCCAGCGTGTTAGACTGCACAGAAGATATACTATCTCTGCTCCTGGTCCGCGATAACCCGCCAATCGACGCATACACGTTGTGTATCGTACTGTTCCTCCTGGAATTCTGCGAAGAGTTCACCGCACTCAAGGGATCTGTATCCTCCCTAGTACTGTCTCGTCTGGGCATCTATCGTTCTTGAAATATATTGCCTTTAAACGTCTCTGCTGAACTAGTTTATCCTAAAATACTACTTATAATTGAGAAAAAAATTTTTTTCTTCTTCTTCTCCTCTTCCTTAAAACAAGAAAAAGAAGCCAATGATCCTTAATTTTTTTTTTTTTTTTTCAGCATTTTTTTTGGTCCCAAAGAAAGAAATATAGTCACGTGAAATATTATGATAAAGTGATAAATTTCCACAACAACAAACACCCCAATGCAAAATGGTTCCTATATTTTGGTATACACAGAATTAATATACATTACAGTGGTGGAATATTTCTATCAAACCAGGTTGTGTTTTATTATTGGGTTCATCCTTGCCCGCACTATGTGTAAAGCAGTACTTGGTATTTTTGAAATACAACTGTTCAAACTACACCAAGGCTACCCCCCCTCCAACGCCAGCTGTCAAACCATATAACTTTTACTATGTCAATAATAGCATATGAAAATATGAAACTAGTAAAGATCATCTCATTCCAACAAGACTACGAAAAATGGCACTACAAACTACATCCAATTCCGATTATACAGTCACAACCATCATCCACTGTTATATAGTGAATTGTTCATGGACGACTTCATTATATCATCACACAATACTCTATATCAGCCACATTACAAAAAACTACAGTAGCTGCCTTTTATTATACCGCCGGACAAAGACTGTAATATCCGATACTTAAACGACGAGGACAGCACTAGAATCTTCCATCCCAATATGTTAAAAAAGTGGATGTTATATAATGACTCAATTGTAGGATCAATAGAAGGGGTGAAGGCAATCCGTGTTCGATGGAAATGTAGTGTTTTGTACGTCATCGTTGCTTATAAATTTTGACATGGGTAGTCGGGATTAAATAATTTTTTTGGGCAATGACATAAGATCCTAATTCTATTGTGGATTGGGATTTTCAGTTGTGTTTGTTCTAGACTTTATGAAGAGATCAATTTCTTTACTACAACAGGTAAATCCACCTAAAAAGAACTTAAAGGAAATAAAATAAAGTATAGTTATAAATATATGTCAGGATTGCGTCACCAATGAACCCGATCACTAACCTTGAACCCGATCACCAACCTTGAACCCGATCACAAAGCAAAGAAGGTTTATGTAAGAACATATTCGCAATGATCTTCCATTGCAAGTCCCTCGCAAAATTGATAGTGACAAAAACAGAAGTTCTCGAGGTTTTTTACAGAAGTGAAGAATTTACAGTTACAAATCCGCAGCAAAGATCCGACTGGTCTTTCATTTTCTTAGATGATCCATTAAAATTAATTTAAAAAAGAAGCTTCTTTCTATCACAGGCCAGACCTGGAATAAAAGGTTAATTTCTGTTGCAGGGAGGGGGGGGGAGTTTTCGGATCCTCAATTTCATCGGGTGACTGAGGATGAATGAAACAAGTTAGCGCGCTTCATTGCGTCATTAATTAAAGCAGGGATGTCGATGTCGCTGTGTGTGGCGTGATTTGCCTAAAGTGGCACCACCCCAGATCTCAAATTCCCTAAAAGGGGAAATTTGTCTTACTCAAAAAAGGGATCTGCGCACGTTTTATGGCTCTCTTCCCCCCTTCTGTTTCTACGACAGATTTAATTAAAGCAGCTCGTGCATTCCCACCTCCTGCACTACTTTCTTAGCAATCCAAAAAATAATATCAGGAAATGGGATTTTCCTGGACCAGGGGTCCACCACCCCCTCGCCTTCTTATTCCCTTTTTATGAGAACACCTCAGAAATGCTCGTAGAATACACCCCCCAATTCTGTGCATGTAATAATAAGCCAATCTATTCTCGAAAAAGATTTTATTCTACGCCTCTTTCTTAGTAATAATATATTTTTTTTGGCAAGGTGCAGGATTATCTGAGTGGAAGAACTATATCCCAGTGATTTCTCTGTACACCTCAAAGAGGGGTACGGAGTTGTTAGTAGGTTGCCATGGTATTTGATAACAACTGCTGATCTCTTGGGATCTTTTCTTTTTTGCGTGTAATTGTAAGAAGGGAAAGTCCGTACGATTGGTGTCCTGTATGCAACAAGAAAAGTTAAAAAGCAGGTAGCTCTCTCAGAAGGAAAACTAGAAATATTAGATATGAAACCCAGGAAGGATCGGTATGCAGGTGTGATGAGGGGAGATCCATGGAGAATCCAACTGGACAAAAAAGACCATGTATTGCTTATCCAACTGTTTCAGATTAAGTAAATATTTTCTTTTTCCTGTTTCAGTTCATTAATTTGATCGAGAACTTCTTTTAACTTGATAAACATTCTACTAACCCTTTTTCGAAGAAGTAAAAATTACTATTGCTCAATATGGACTTGATTAATATTATTCTATTTTTATTAATTCAAAGGTTTCTGATTACAGGGTAGCGGAGTCATCTGGATTTGTAATTTAGGATTTACTGAGAAAAATATTTGGAAAATATCTTCTGTAATAAGTCATTTGTGGAAACAATAAGAAAGAAAAAAAAATGTATAAATAGAATATGTTTTTATTTTTATTTTTATTTTTATTTTTAACTTTTTTTATTCCTATTTTATTCCATATCAAATACATAAGAACAAGGCAAATTTAGAAGACCATGAGAAGTTTAAAGTCACTACTGCTGTTTTCTCTTCTCAGCGTTTCCAATGCCCAGTATGGTTTCGAAGTGGCTACTCCAGACTATGTTTACAACACTACTAAAATCGACGATACGACAGGTCCTGGTGTAAATTGGTACATCAAACTACACCCAGGTGCAAATAGCTTTGAATTTGATGGTGACATCGACTTATCATCTTTTTTTATCGTTGAAGGTGTTGACGGTATAGGTCCAATGGAGGTCACTTTCCACTCAGATACTATTTCTTTAGGTGCAAATATGGCAATTAACCCAGTCTCTCTTAACAATGGTCCACTAACTGTTAGAATGACCGGTAGCTCATTCTACAGTGGGGGTGGTGCATTCTCTGTCCATGCTTTACCTGGGAGTGACAGTACTGCCTACTATGAAATTGATTCCTTTCACACATACGATATCCAGTTCTACGATGTGAAATATGTCACTTTCGCTCCTACCACCAACGTCCGTGGTTATAAATTCCATGGTTTGCATTCCAATGTCTACGTCGAAGGTAACTACAACCATCAAGGTTTCCTAAAGGATGACTGGTCACCCAGTGTTCAAAACTCTGTCATGTGGTTCAATGGTAAAATGACCAGCGAGGACAGCTCACCATTATCCATGAGGTTTTTGGAACCCGATGACAAACCAAACGTTTTCGTTATTAACGATGCTGTACCAAATCAACAACCATACTTCCAGCTTTTCAACTTTGATAGTATCAAAAACAGTTACATAGCCTTCCCTTCAGAGATTACTTCTTTTAATTATAAGCAAAGTAACCCAATTGTTTTTGGTGATGTTGGTATCTTAACTTTAACCACCCCACACGGCAAATTCGCCCTCACTATTAATAACGCCGATAATGATATCCCTCACTACAACAACAATAATTTTGTGCTAGAAGATGTTACAGTTGACAGGAACGGTACAGACGTTGTGGTCCACGGTATTAGATTCGTTAACGCTACAAATGAACCATTCTCTTCGCCAAGTCCTAGCACTGTAACTGTTACCAAGGAAAGCACCACTGAGACCGACATCATCAGCTTCTTCCCAACCGTTGACGAGAACGGCGTTACTCATACTGCCAACAAAACATACACTGTTACCGACCCATTCTCCTTGCCAAGCCCAACCACTGTGACTATCACCAAGGAGAGCACTACTGAAACCGACTACATCTCTTACTTCACTGTCACCGACAGCAATGGCAACCTGCACACTGGTGCTTCAACCTCCACTTTCAGTGATCCAAAGTACTCTCAACCTGCAGAGTCCACCATCACCGTCACCAAGGACAGCACCACTGAGACCGATGTTGTCTCCTACTTCCCAACTGTTGGTTCCGACGGCAAGACCCGCACCGGTACCACTACATACACCTTGAGCGACACCGCCAAGTTCTCTCAACCTGCAGAGTCCACCGTCACCGTCACCAAGGACAGCACCACTGAGACCGATGTTGTCTCCTACTTCCCAACTGTTGGTTCCGACGGCAAGACCCGCACCGGTACCACGACATACACCTTGAGCGACACCGCCAAGTACTCTCAACCTGCAGAGTCCACCGTCACCGTCACCAAGGACAGCACCACTGAGACCGATGTTGTCTCCTACTTCCCAACTGTTGGTTCCGACGGCAAGACCCGCACCGGTACCACTACATACACCTTGAGCGACACCGCCAAGTTCTCTCAACCTGCAGAGTCCACCATCACCGTCACCAAGGACAGCACCACTGAGACCGATGTTGTCTCCTACTTCCCAACTGTTGGTTCCGACGGCAAGACCCGCACCGGTACCACGACATACACCTTGAGCGACACCGCCAAGTACTCTCAACCTGCAGAGTCCACCGTCACCGTCACCAAGGACAGCACCACTGAGACCGATGTTGTCTCCTACTTCCCAACTGTTGGTTCCGACGGCAAGACCCGCACCGGTACCACGACATACACTTTGGGACCACATTCAACTTCTGAGGAAGAAGACTCGACATCAGTATTCACCTCCGACGGAATTACTATCACTAAAATTGTTTCTCACTCTACATACACAGCCAGCAACGGACAATTGACAACTGATGCTGTCACATACCTAACATACGACCAAGTCGACGCTAACCCATTGTTCCGTAGCATGAGTTCTAGCTCTACATCTTCCAGTGCTTCACCATCCAGCTCTGGTAGTGGATCTAACCCTGGATCTAACTCTGGCAGTGGCTCTAACTCTAGTTCTACATCTTCCGCTGCTTTACCATCCAGCTCTGGTGTATCTAACTCTAGTTCCACATCTTCCACTGCTTTGCCATCCAGCTCTAGTAGTGGATCCAACTCTGGTTCCGGATCTAATTCTGGATCTAATTCTGGTTCCGCTTCCAACTCTGGTAGTGGCACCAACTCCGGTTCTGGTTCTGGATCTGGTTCCAACTCTGGTAGTGGTTCCAACTCTGGTTCCTCCAACTCTGGTTCCAACTCTGGTAGTGGATCTAACGCTGGTTCTTCCAACTCTGGATCTAGCTCTACCTCCGGATCTGGTTCCAACTCCGGTTCCAACTCTGGTAGTGGTTCCAACTCTGGTTCCTCCAACTCTGGTTCCAACTCTGGTAGTGGATCTAACACTGGCTCTAACACTGGTTCTGGTTCCAACTCTGGATCCTCCAACGCAGGTAGTGGATCTAACTCTGGTTCGGGCTCTAGCAGTGCTTCTGGTTCTAACGCTGGTTCCAACTCTGGATCCAACTCCGGTACCGGTTCTGGTTCTAACTCTGGTTCTAGCGCCGGTTCTAACTCTGGTTCTGGCTCCAACTCTGGTTCTTCCAACTCTGGTTCTTCCAACTCCGGTTCCAACTCTGGTAGTGGTTCCAACTCTGGTTCTGGTTCTGGTTCTGGTTCTGGTTCTGGTTCTGGTTCTGGTTCTGGTTCTGGTTCTGGTTCTGGTTCTGGTTCTGGTTCTGGTTCTGGTTCTGGTTCTGGTTCTGGTTCTGGTTCCGGTTCCAACTCCGGTAGTGGCTCTAATTCTGCATCGGGCTCCAACACTGCTTCCAACTCTGGCTCTGGTTCTAATTCTGGTTCCAGTTCCAACCAAGGTGGCGTACGTATTCAGCAAAGCAGTTCTGTTTCCACTACTCAAACGTTGAATACTCAGTACCACGGCAGTGGTTCCACAACTGTTAACAATATCTGGTTAGCTACCATAATGATGCTGTTATCATTTATCTGATGTTTTTCGTTGTTTTGCACTGAATATTTGTTTCTTCTTACTTATTCGTCCCCTCCTCTACTTTTTAGTTCGTACTTATTATATAAATACCCCATATTATTGTCAATTATCTAAATTATTTAGTAATTTATTTCTCTATCACTTATAGTCAAGTAATGTGCTCTTATACTAATATATATAAGATTCTTTCTTTTATTACTATATATGATAAATATTGATGACTATTTTGACTGCTTCAGCAAAATGATTTCAATAGAATATTTCCACAGTTATCATGAAGCAATTTTAAAATGAAGCTTTGAAACCACTCTTTTTATTTTGCCATGCTCCGTTAATATTTAAAATCAATAAAGCATTGTGCTTTTTGTTTTTTTTTGTTTTCTAATGAATAATAATACTTGTGAATTTAATATAGATAAAGGTTCTTCCACACCTTCTTTGGGACTTCATTGGCAGATATCATAGACGTAGATTGGATATAATTTATTACTCATCAATTTTGCATATTTACAAGTATATTGGTTTTGGAATAGGAAGAAAATACAATAAATTCATGTCTTTACATATTTCAATGATGTATTATATAACACATCACCTTATAGAGGTATACTAGTACACACATCACGATATCACCATACATGTTTTTATTCAATTGATGTGTCCGGCAAGACTAATTCTCAATAGTTTCATATATATATATATATATATATATATATATATATATCATACATCTTATATTCAACTTTCATAGCTCTATTTAAAATCGTGTATACTTCCAGAAATCGTACGTTCGCAATAAAGAACTGATGCGGTCAATAGCAATGAAAAGTACTAATACAACCAATGTTATTGCGAGATCATGTTTCAGTAATGTAAATCAATGTTGAGTTGTCATTGTTGTTGTAATATAGTGATTGTTGTTGTAATATAGTGATTGTTGTTGTAATATAATGATTGTTGTTGTAATATAATGATTGTTGTAGTTAGTGCAATGCCCCTCCCCTTAGAAACACCCATACGAACAGTCATTGATTTGCTCTTTGAAGTGAAAAAAAAAATTTTTGTGATTTCGATCGCGATGAGCTCAGTAAAAATACTTGATAGTGACATATTGCTCAATATATTTCTTTTATTATTAAAAGGATGAGAACTGCGATTAACAAAGTATTGAAGATGCTACCTGACCATTTTAACGGGAATATTGATCTGGGGATTATTGGTGGTACTGGTCTGTACAACCTGGATTGTTTGAAGGCCATTGCCATCCTACCACCAATTGAGACACCATGGGGTACGACTTCCTCGCCAATTACCATCTCTAAAGTCACCACAACGAAGGATATTGAGGGCCATCCATCTATAAACAAGGAATTCCATGTTGCCTTCATTGCCAGACACGGTGTGCACCATGAATACCCACCTACCAGGGTTCCATTCAGGGCCAACATGGCTGCTCTGAAACATTTGCAATGTAAGGCTGTATTGTCATTCAGTGCTGTCGGTTCATTGCAACATCATATTAGACCTCGTGACTTCGTTTTGCCACAGCAGATTATCGATAGAACCAAGGGGATCAGAGAATCGTCATACTATAACGATGAGGGCCTTGTAGGTCATGTTGGGTTCGGTGATCCATTCTCTTACAACTTTGCCAAGTATATTTACCAGTTCAGAGACAAGCTGGACAACGGTGACGAGCACTGTGCTTTGCATTTCAACAAGGATTTGACTGTTGTTTGTATGGAAGGTCCGCAATTCTCCACGAGGTCCGAGTCCAAGATGTACAGAATGCTGGGTGGTGATGTTATTAACATGAGTGTCATCCCAGAGGCTAAGTTGGCACGTGAATGTGAGATGCCATACCAAATGATCTGTATGTCTACTGATTACGACGCCTGGAAGGACGAAGAGGAACCTGTCACTGTGGAAACCGTTATTGGCCACTTGACCAACAACGGTAAGAACGCCAACACCTTGGCTTCCTGTATTATCGAATCCATGGCACATGAACTGCCTGAATTCATGGTGAACGGTGATGGACTGAAAGGATCTATCAAGATGTCTATTTCCACGAAACCTGATGGTATGTCCCAGGACACATTAAAGAAGTTGAGATACTTATTCCCAGACTATTGGTAATTCTTATATAACAGTATATTGTGTATAACATTAAAATTTTCTAGGACTAGGTGTGTTCATCATGTATGCGTATTTATTGCTTGGAATGTATCCAGCACCGTTGACTGTGGTCGATGCAGGTGCCGATACCGATGCAGTTGTGGCCACAGATGTTCTTCTTGCCTGTGGTTCAAAGCTAACAGACTTGGTAAACACATTTCTAGTACTGGTGCTAGGTACTTCTTTCTTCTTCATTGGTGATTCCAATGCCTTGAACAAGTATGGTGGTGGTGCTGTAGTGCTATCATCTTGACCCTTTAACACCGAGTGAGGTTTTTTAAGAACTTGTTCCTGTCTTTGGTCTCCTACAAACCCCAGCAGCTTCTTCTGGTTCTCGTTTAACTTTAAGTCACGGTAGTTAACCCTCTTGACAAGTCTAAGTGTAGAACTCACGACATTATATACCACCAACAAGCTGAAGACATGACGAATATACTCGATTGACATGTATTTCAAAAATGTGTACACTAACGGGTTCTTCGGTATATGCAGTATTGACAAAATATACTCGGTGGTAAACTGCTCCCTTAAAACTTGTCCAGACCGTGTATGCCAGAGGTAAAAAGAAGTGAAATTCAGCAAAAGGTTCATTACAGCGTAACCAATCAAGTTAGTCACAATCCTCTGTATTTCCAACCCTTTGTTAACCGAATCAGTGGCCAGTGTCTCTAAAACGGGACTCTCGAACCCTACACCTCTCACATTATCATTGGCTTTCCCGCTAACTTCCTTCTCTATAACTTTCTTATCATTAACAATACCTTTCTGCTTAGGATCAGCTCTCTGTTGCTTGCTCAGCACCTCCTGGTACATCCGGGGGGTCTCCTGCACCACTTTCTGCTTCAAATTGTAGAACTGCTCCCTCGAAAGCGGCCTAACGGGCGTGAAATTGTTCCTGGTCGACATGACACCGCTGATTAACGTAATAATAGTAGTTTTAGCTGGTAAAGTACCGATTATTGACCTTTTCTTATCGATTATAAATTGTTATTTAGCTGCGTTGGAAATAAAAAAAAAAATTTTTTTTAACGAAGCTGAAATTTTTTATTTTTTTTTTCTTTGAAGGGTGAACTTCGAAAAATCTTTTTAATGACCAAAACATCCCGTAGTTTCTGCTTCAATTCAGGGGACAAGGACTTAGACTAGGCTGGCAAGACAACGGAGAGCTTTGCTGTTGTTGCTGTTGTTTTTTTTTTTATTTGAAATTCCCTTTGGAAAACTCAAATGGGATTGTTGGAGATATTCTGTTGTAACTACGCGAACGAAGAGGACTATAGCAATACTACTACCAATACCAAGGACAACGACAAGGACGATAAGTACTACAACGACAAGATGATGACGTATAAGGAGGTGATTCATCATGACACCAATCGGGATGAAGAGCCGGTGCTGAATGGGAAGTGGTGTATCGGAGGCGATGACACGGAGGAGAAACAAGGGGACAAATCTGTGCATGAGAGCAATAGCGAGCTGGAGAGGAGTACTAATGATTCTGTAGATGGGATGACAGATTCAGGCGCTGTTACTGGTTCTGCCGTTGCAGCGGCCCAGGACGAGGATGTTGACATGGATATGGATATGGTTCCTCCATATGAGGAGTCGTATGTGGACTTAACCACGCTGCAACCGGATCAGTACCATGCTCCTGGGTACACTACGTTGCTAGAGCCCAAGAGCCGACAATTTGCGAATAAGAAATGTTTGATTTTGGATTTAGATGAGACGCTGGTGCATTCGTCCTTCAAGTACTTGAGGACTGCAGATTTCGTATTGCCCGTTGATATAGACGACCAGGTGCACAATGTTTATGTTATTAAGAGACCTGGTGTCGACGAGTTTTTGAAGCGGGTTGGTGAGTTGTTTGAAGTCGTGGTGTTCACAGCGAGTGTGTCGCGGTACGGTGACCCCCTATTGGATATCTTGGATAAGAGCAAGTCGATTCACCACAGACTGTTTAGAGAGGCGTGTTACAACTACGAGGGTAACTATATTAAAAACCTATCGCAGATAGGAAGACCACTCTCTGAAATAATTATCTTGGATAACTCACCGGCATCGTATATATTCCATCCACAACACGCAATCCCAATTTCTTCTTGGTTCTCTGACACTCATGATAATGAGCTCATAGATATAATTCCATTGTTAGAAGATCTTTCCAAGAGTTCTGTCTTGGACGTTGGTAAAGTTTTGGACGTGACGATATGAGATAAAAGACCCAAATTAAGGAGAAACCAAAAATGGAAGATTAGAAAAATTTTATAAAAATATCACAATTTTTCTTTCAATCTTGCTCTATCTTTACATTGGTTTCATTATTTGATTGCCCCCTCCCCCCATCTGCATGTTCTTAATGTCGATTCTACGATTTAAGATGTACTTTTATTCTTTGATAGATATTTGTTGCCTTTATCCGCCCCCCCCTCCCTTTTAGAAAGGAAGCTGGTTCTCCTTTCTCACTGTGATACTAATGACTATAACTATATTATTATTTTTCATCTCCTCAACATCACAACATTTAGTATAGGTTTTGTTTTGTTTTTTTTTTATTAAAAATTATTTCTTGTATATCTTAAAATTATATATAGTCATAATTGATATTCGATATTAAAGTTAACTAGACTGTGAATTGAATAATATTACAAAGTGTATCCTGTAGAAAACCAATTAGGTATCTAAAAAAGGATAATGCAAATTTAAATGTTCTGTTTATGTTGATGGTAATCTCATATTCTCAACAATTGGTCTACCGATTCTTTCAATCACATCCTTTGCCCATAGAACATCAAGATGAGAGTACTCGTTGATATACCATATCTTGTAGATATCTCTTGACTCATAATTAATGAAATGGTTAATCAATCTCTCACCATCAACCAATCTATCCTGTTTTGGCGCAAATATCATGATATGTGGAAAATCCTTGGCACTATTACGAGTTTCATTTAAATGAATTGGTACACTCTTCAAATTCAATGAAGAGCTACTGTCAGCTGGAGACTCCTCAATTGGGAACCACCTTTTGGTGTCAGGGAAAAGTTTATGTGCACCGTTTTTAAACCCTACCATGTCTCTCTTTGGTGTTAGCCACCATCTCATCAGCTTAACTGATATGTATACTGGAGAGAATAAGAAATTACGGTCTCTCAATTTCGGATCCCACAGCTTGTCATTCCAATCAAACATATAGTTGAACATGATATAAGAAAAGAATGAAAATGGTTTAGAGCCTGCCATTAGCCTTCTCATTCTCATCATGAATGGGATAAAAGATTTTTGACCAAATACCCATGGTTTGTCGATGGTAGCAGCCATAAAACGCACAAACATTTTCTCGTCTAACAATGGACCAGGATAAATTGCAGGAGCCAAAGCGATGAAGTTGTCTAGTTTATCCACCAAGGTAAATTTATCAGGTTCTTCGTACAGTTCTGGGCCATTAATTAAGCCCAAGAAACTTTGCGTTGTACCTTGAGAATGTCCAATCAATGTCAGTTTTTCGAAACCAGTCTTTTCCAAAACTTCCTCTATTAATGCACGCAAATCATACTTCACAAACTCTCTGATATCCCAATCCCATTCGTTAAACCAGTGTGGCTTATCAAGTTTATTCTTATTCCATTCCGGGTTCAAACCACACCTATTGTTACCTAACCACACATCAAACCCTGCCTGGTGCATGAAATATGCCAATGAGGCTCTACCAGTTGATGCAAAAGCACCACAACTTTGTAATAGCCCATGTATCATCAACACAGGGTATCTCTTGACATCTTTCATACCGGGTTCGTTATGCTTCATATGCAGCAAGTCTAGTATAAACCCATCCTTGGTTTCAACTCTATATCTTTCTATCTCAATATTGTACTGACTGTAGTAGTAATCTAAATTTGGCACAAGTGATAAGTCCTCGGCCAATGTCTCGCTATCAAAAGGATTATCAGTTATATTTTGCAAGTAAAACTGACGGGCATCATCATCGCCACTAGCGAGGCTTTGCGGTTCCGGCGTGTTCGTCACAGTATAGTCGTACTCAATATTGTTATCTTCGTCAGTCTGAATATCTAAAGGTGTCGTGGAAGAAGTAGACAGTATCCTATTATGCATCCTTTCACGTCCAGTATTCTTATGACCCTTATGTCTCTCTGGGAATATCTTCGTCTCGGAGTCCCGCACGTCTCGTGGATCTTTCTTACCAAATATATGCTTGTTAAACACATTATGAACCAAAGACAAGAAGAATAATGCGGCCATGAACCCAAATATCAGAATATCAGACACGATTTCGTGCAGTATATGCACGAAATAGTTCGTCATTCTTAAATCTTTTTTTTTCTACCTTTCTCAAGTTCCCTTAGTCCTGTATCTAACGGTATTATGCCTGTTAGTGTCTTTTAAATGGCTATGACAAATGTCTTGTCTGAATTATCAAGATGTTGGTTTGTTTGTTTTTTGTTTGCGAAGCATGTGAAAATACCAAAAAGTTGAAAAAATTCGAAAAAAAGAGCATTGTTCAAAAATTCGAAAAAAAAATCGATGAGCTTTGGCTAACTTAGGTGACTTTAAAACGTCGGTTAACATCTATTACAACAACTAGTGAGGAACTATAAACCATGCAAGTACGTAGCTTAGTAAGACAATTACCAGCTGAGCTTTCCAATGGTGAAATTTCGTTGAAAGCGGTACATTACAACAACGCGGTGGTTCTCCAGGTGCGATACAATGGCGAGATGGACTCTACCTATGAGGTGAGTTCCTTGGGGCTTACTGTTGGTAGGCCACTGGCACTTGATAGTGCACCAGGAGTTGGAGGTGAAGAAGACGAGGAAGAAGAGCCGATAGATTATTTGGCAGACTATAAAGTTGTCACACGTCTTGGTGAGAGTGATGACCCCAAGATGAACATTGTGTGCACCCAGATAGCTGAGCTGTACTACAAACTAATAGGTGGCGATAATGTGAGTGCCACCAATGTGGTTATCTCACTGAGCCGTAAACTGTGGAAGGGCCAGGATTCCAATGACAAGGACTTTGCGATACTGGTGTTCCTATTGCAATGCATTAAAGATATGTACGTTTAATTATATCTATAAAAAATAAAGAAAAGAAACTCTGGAAGTTTTCTATTTTTATTATTGTTTATCTATTTTGCATCATCGATCACAGCCATGTCGAGCACTTGAACAGTCCCGACATCCTTTGTCATCACGACAATGTCTCTATAACTAACTGGATCGATAAGACCTGATGCAGACCATGAGGTTTCGGTTTTTTGTATCTCTGGGTTGATAAAAAGTCTCTCCAGCTTGGGCACGATGTCCTGGCTCTTGCTCAAATCGTTTAAAGTGGCCTTGACCTTCATCTTGGCACGGACAATTGGGATGATTTGCTTGTCCACAAGTAATCTGATGGCCTCCAGTGCCTGGGTCTTTGCAGGTTTGTTAATTACCGGGTTAAATTTCAGTTCCTGCAAGGCCTTGTGGATCATTGTTGGTGGATAACGTTTCTTTGATTGAGGGTTTATACACTTAGCACTGATGATGGTCAACATCTCGTTGTTAATCTTGTTAAACATAAGCTGTCTTTCCTTTTCAGAAAGTTGGATTTCACCTTTATTCAGAACCTCCTTGATGATCAAATCAATGTCGGTGGTCCCGAACGCTTTCTGCAAGTCATCTTTTGGAGCAACTAGCCCTTTTGATACGTTTGTAAACACTTGGTGGATCTGTAACACTTCATCTAGTTCCTTTTCTATACCCTTTCTGTAGTCCTGGACTTTGTTCTGGTAGCACGCCACCTCGAATCTCTTTTTGGCTCTTTTCAATTTGACAATGGAGACATTTGTAAGTTTGATTTGGCCCGAAGGCTGGTTAATCATGGCCATGTTCTCGTTGAGTTTGGTGTGTTTGGTGTTGGTGTGATCGCCTTCGAGAGAATTCCAAATTGATGAGACTAAAATATTTTATATGCGATGAGCTCTAAAAAAAAAAAAATTTTTTTTGCAGTTTTTATCACCTCTTACAAAAAACATGATAACATGTTATAAATATATTTTGAAATATTGGACTATATACAATTCAAAATTAGAATATTGAATTTTCTATACAAAAAATAAATTGAAGACAATACAATATTTTACTTTTATGGGAAATTTATCAAAACAAAAAGTAAAAAATTTGAGGAAAAAAGAAAAAAAAAAAAAAAATTTAACGTTCATCAATTGTTGGAATAAGAATAATTATCATGAGAGATCATTAAGCAGAAGCATATCATTGGGCAGCTGTCATTGCAGCTTCTAGGACCCATTTCTTGGTAAACATGTCCAAAATGGCGTTATAATGGCCGATAACACCAAGAACGACGAAGAAGTGCCACAAGGTGTGGGAACAACCAACGTAGTCTACCCACCATAGTGACTTGAATGACTTGTGGTGAGTGTGGTTCTTGCATTGCAAAGTCTTTTCGTGAGGAGTTGGTGTTTCTCTGAAATGGATGTGTTTTTCCTTGTTGATGATATCAATGTTGGTAGACAATTCGTGTGTTGTTGGAATGGTGTGGTCGTATTGGATATCAGTTCTCCATCTTTCTGGAATGAAAGAACCGTAAAACACAACACCGACAAGGTACCATACTACAGACTTGGAGGTAACAGGAGTCAACAACCATGTAGAGTAAGAGAAGCTGGTAGTCAAACTCAAATGCAAGAATGACAATGCACCCATACTGGCCAAAAGGATGAAAAACTTGATTCTTAGTGGTCTAGCTTCTGGTCTGTCAAACTTAGGGGACCAATTCATGAAGACACCGAAAATACCCAGCATTGTAGACATAGTCATGTACGTGGCCATGGCCCAAGGACATTGGTACATGGTCACGAACTCGGTGGTCAGGATAGATGCGGTAATCAAAATTGTGATACCACTGTAGTCCACACAGGCAAACTTGCACCTCATATGTAGCAATGAAGTACCGTTGAAAGTGTGCCAGAACACAGAACTGAAAAGACATTTAGCAGCGGCAACGAGGAACACGTAGGCAATAACCCTGGCAGCAGCCGGTATTTGTTCCGAGTTGTATATTTCGGTATTTGGAAACTGCCAGAACATCAGGTACAGGATATAGAACCCACCCAACATGTGTGTCCATATGTTGGAGGTCTCGTTATGCCACCCGTACCAGTTCACAATCGAGAGCAACGACTTCTTGTGAGAGTTGTAGAACCTGTACCCGTTGATAATGCATCTATTCTCTCTCCAAGGGAAGGGCAACTCGTAGTAGTGCAGATGTCTGGTCTTACCGATCTCATACGCATTCTCGTAGTTATACGTGTTGATGTACTGCTTGACATCAACCACTTCCACGGGTTCTTCTTCCACTTCAGTGATGACGTCCGCCACAACCTTCTCGTCGATCACGTTAATATCATCAACCACGGGAGTAGCCTCTGAGGAGAACGAGCTGTTACTGGAGTTGGTGGTTTCAAAAGAGGTAGTGGTGTTGTTCTTTGTAGGTCTGGCGAACCTTGAGCTCACCAGTGTGTTGTCAGAGGAGAATGACACGACAGAGTCATTCACGACATCCTTCAATATAGGTTTCTTGTTTACAATAGGGCTGGCCGTGGTGGTCCTTCTAATTTCTTCAGTATTGGCAGCACTAATACCGTTTAGCGAGTTCCATTTGGACCTAGGGTAGGCCATAACATTCTTACCGCTCTGTTTAACTCTCTGTATATTATCCAACCCCTTCTGTTTCCACTTGTTCAATTCCAAAGAAGGAAGTATATTCTCCACATTATGCTGTAGTTGCTGCATCTCCTTCTTTTTTTTGTTTTGTTTGTTGTTGTTTTTTGGTTTACCGTATATTCACAACAAAAAAATATTCCCAACAAATTGTAATTAAAACAAAAAACTGGCTTTGTTGAATCATTTGGGTTAAATATATTTAAGAATTGGCAAAAAATTGAAAAAAGTTTGGCAAAATAAAAAAAATTCGTTCTTGACTGAAAAAAAAAAAAGAAAGAAAGAAAGAAAAAAATCATAGGGCGATTTTCGTTTTCGCTTTCTTTACCAACCGTCCCCTCTACGCACTCTTCTACGTACAAACCATCAAAAAAAACAAAAACTGTACGTCATAGTGAGACACACACACACATACACCCCCACCTTCTTATATAAAATAACTCTACGCACCCTTCTGTGTGTATTTTCTCTCCTCTCGGAGGGGAACGTTTCGACAGGGAGAGAGGGAGTCGTGGGATCACACATCGTGAGAACAACACCGTGGGATCACACACCGTGAGAAAACACCGTGAACTCCAATTGCCTCGGGATTTCTTCCAGTTTTTTTTTCTCTCAAAAAACACTCCAGGGCAAAAGGGAACGAATGGGATTTTTTTCTGGAAGGGGATCGTATAATGGGATCGTATAGTATTAGTCCGGGTAATATTATTGTGGTCCTGTATTTTTTTTGATAAAATTTATTCGTATAGGTGTATATTTTCACGTGCTTTATACGATGGGTTGGAAAAAGAAAAAAAGAAAAAAAAAGGAATAAAAGGGTTATTGAGTGTGGGGTAGGGAATATAAACGAGCTTCTTTCTATTTATTTTATTGTTGCTTTTGCTTATCTCTTCACATTGTTTCCCAACCTCCGAGGTCGCTGTTACCCTCGGTTAGTCGAAATACTATGTGGGGGATCATGTTTCCTAGCAGGATTTCGTCTTTTATGTAGTCGTATCTGTGTTTGTTGAGGTATACCGGGGTTCCGTATTTGAACTCTTGGTCTCTCTCTCCGAACTGGTTCATGTAAGGGCCCGGGTAGAATACACCGCGCTGGCCGTACGTGATGTATATTGCATTGCTTCTCACTAGTAGGAAAAGGCCGTATGGGTTCGCACGAGGGCACTCGCTGCGGGCGTGGTGTGTGCACTGGCCGATCTCGTAGCCCAAACGTGACACTAGTCTCTGCATGTGCAACTGTTTCGAGCACATGAGACACACGGCGACATCGTGCGTGTAGTCGTTGTTGTCATTCTCTAGAGAATTCAGTTGGAAGTCTGAGAGATTTGTAGGCAACTGTAGCAGGCTCAAAGGAGCCGTGGTCGACAGCACATTGATATAGCTGTGACTCATCATTGTTATCATCAGCTTGCACTCGTTGCTCACAACCCCGCATAGCAATTCTTCGAGGCTCTTGTCTATCTTGAAATGACTCCAGAACAAACCGGATTCGTTATCACCTTCTGCTGTTGTGGTGGCACTCGGTTCCTTTTCCGTCACTTTTTGTAAACAATACAATCTCCTCAGGAACACCACTATGGATTCCTTAACTTTTTCTTTAATACTGTTACCACGATCGGGAAGACTTCCTACGAACTCCTTCAACGAGTGTTCCCTGTTGTTCACATTGAATGATGTTGAGCGATATTCATCCATTTCTGGCAAATGGGGACAATGTGTCGCCGATGTTATCACATCGTACTCTAACTTCGAGGATATTACACTAACTATGCTTACTCCATCATCGTTGTCTAGATACCTGAATATATTCGTGATGAAATTAGTCTCTATCGTGATACCCATCTTCGCAGCAAATCCCTTCAAAAATAACCTTAATCCATTCAACAATTTACATGTCAAGTGAGGTTGACATGGTAATATGCCCAATACTTTCATGACATTTGAAACATTGGTCTTACCTCGACTGCGTAACTCGAAGTTAGATACTGTGTTCACGAGAATCTTAGAAACAACTTGATATACATCATTGATTCCCGGTGCAGTTTCCCCATTACCGTCCATATAGAGGTCGTATAATATTAATGCACACTTAAATGCCGTAGCAAGCTCCTTATCCTTAAGGGACTCCAAATCAACACCATCTTCCATTATCGTGTCAATGTCTCCGCACTCTAAATTATCTTCAACATGTGGTAGAATCGAGTTACATAATGATGCACAAACAGGACAATATATGACACCCAATGCATACGCAATTGGAATGTTTTTAGTTGTCTGATTGTGCACCGCTCTAGCTGTTTTCATGTGATGACCAAGACATTTGACGTGAGACCCATGACCACAGGCCCGAGAAATAGAGTCGGTAAGAGTTACTGGTTTTCCTTGTTGTAATATATCTTCTAGTTTGTTTAGTAAACCTTCATCGCAAATATTCCGTTCCTGGTAAGCAAAGTATACATATTGATCATCTTCCTTCATCATCTTGCAAAAAACACAGGTCTCCAAGGAGGAGTCGCCAGATTCATCCTTGGAATCAACAGATAACAGATCCTCTGCTGAGGTAGTTGCTGTAGTATCCTTGGAGTTCGTGCAATTGGGTGGACAATTCAACTCTATAAATTTCTTTTGTTGTTTTGCCAATTTTTTCATAATTTTTTCTTTTCTTAGTCTTGCAATTTGCTTCTTGCGTTCGAATTCTTCATCTCTGGCAGACTTTGATTCTAATGAAGAGAATAAAACATCCGGCTTAAAATTCGTAGTTTGTTCTATCAAGTAATCTTTAACATTAACATGAGCAACTTCGGTATTAAAAATTCGGAAGATTTCTTTTATTTTCCCATGGGTATCACTAAATCGATCCATTAAAAGACAAGAATATAATAGGGATCCAATACTATGGTCATTACAATATTCTGTATCTACTATTGCATATTCTCTCCAAAATATTTTTGAGAAATCGTTCACATTATTAACCACACAAACGTGGATTAAATGTAACACTCTATTAAGTAAGTTTTCGTTCTCAAATTTCTTAATATGATCCAAAGAGTTTTTCAAAAATAAGCCAAATGTATCCACTGATGTAATGCTGTAAAGGTTGCTGAATGTACTTGACTTTACTTGGTCGACAACCTTCTTAGCAGGAACAAATGAGTTCTCATAACCAATATTATTCTTTTTAGAAATGTGCTTTCTCAACAGCTGCTCAAGTTCATAACGTTTACTATTAGGTAGACCTATATAGTAAGGATCTATTTCTTCCTTATACTCATCTTTCAATGAAAACAATCCAGCATCATTTAGTCCTGAAGGCTCGATATAATCGGTGTACTTTTTCAGTGCAATATCAAATGCATTATGTTTTGTAATATGTTCAGGAATCGTAGCCATTATTTGAGAATAGCTACATGTTTGGAAGGAAATTGCATGTATAATTTCTGTCTTTAGTGTCTTCTCAAAGCTATCAATTGATGAGCAAATTGATATTGCCTTCATATCTGTCAAAAGTTGGATTAATAATATTAAACTTTCATCAACCATTGCCAGTGTTGTATCAAGATCTGGGTAGTCACATGTTGGCACACCATTTGCCCAATGTTGCAGCCCCCACTTGGAAAGATATGTCACCATGAATTCATCAGGATTTGAAAGTGCCATACTAAACTGAACATTGAATACATCACTAAAGTAGGTGAATTCTCTCATACTGTACTTTGTATACATCCTTATTTGATGAATTATTGGGGATCCATTACGAACCCAAAATCCTACATGAACTTGGCCAATTAATACTAAGGTCGATAAAGAGGATTCTGACATATACAAAGCTTTCTGTTTATCTTCAAAAAGTTTTTCGAAATCAATCAAACTTTTGCTATCATAAGGAAGTGGCTCGTATCTTCCACACCGTAACCATTGAACAATAAATTTAAACAAATACGCCATAGGATTGAATAGATATTGTGTATCAAGTCCCACTTGGAAATTGACAACATCTGCGGTGTAGTTACAGATTTTAACTTTGACTAATGGCAGCTTTTGTGGAGATATTGTTTTCAGTACGTCAATATTAGCTTGGTTAATTTTATCAACTTTATAAATATTTCTTGACTTCAATAGGGAGATGAATTCCTTTTCTATGACAATTGTAAGCATTTTTTTTGCAATATTAATTCTTTTATCTTTATCAAGTATCATCGATAGGTTCCGTACATATCCATCTAGCATTATCAAACAGGATGAAAAGAAAAAGTAAAACGCCGAGAAGTCAAAATTTTCAAACTCGACATGTTCTGACGTCTCTCTCTTCAGTGGTAGAATAGCACTGAAGGATGAAAATGCGTTAACGACTGCCTCAAATGTTTCTTCTCTTTCTAAAAGTAAGGCTGGATCCCTATTAGTTGACATTATGCTGCATAAATCCTTGAAACAAATTATGGTTCTTCTACTTCTAATAGTTTCGTGTGGTAGTTTGAAACCTGAATGTAAGGCAATGGAAAGGTATGGCATTAGGTCATCAGATTCAAAATACATGAGAGTGAACGCAAACTTTAAGGTTCTCTCAATGAAACCACAATTAATTGCCATTTTTGCAAAATTCGGTTCAAGGAAAATATTCTGAGATAACAAACTCATCATGCACAGCCTGAAACCTGTGGTGTCGCTTGAAACAGTTTTATATAATAGGGTTAGATAGATATCCAAATACTGAGCAGCAACCAGGCATCTAGACTCATCAGATATCGAAAAAATAGAGTTTACTATTTTTAACAGTTCCTTCTTGGATTTAGAACATAGGAGCATGATAGACTCTGTTAAAATATATTGCAGTCTTGATCCATATAAGGTGTAAAAGTGTGCAATGGTATCTGGAGAGTTTGCTTCCTGAATTCGTTGGTTATAATTGGAAAGGATTGTTTTCATATACTGGTTAGTTAAGCATGGTAAGTCCCAAATATTAAACCATGGTT
This sequence comes from Nakaseomyces nivariensis, assembly GCA_017309295.1. NCBI lineage: Eukaryota > Fungi > Ascomycota > Saccharomycetes > Saccharomycetales > Saccharomycetaceae > Nakaseomyces > Nakaseomyces nivariensis. Next base: position 244,694 of record JAEVGP010000013.1, read on the forward strand.
TCGATGAGTCCTGCTCATTTGAAACCAGAAACCCACCTAATAAATTTATCTTTGAAATGTATGGGTTTAAACTGCTTGAATGCTTCTTGGTAGGTTTCAGTGGTAGTTCTGAATTCCAAATATCAAGTAAAGATAATCTAAGTATATGTTTGAATCTAACTTTTTCCTTATCATTAAAACATTTATTAAGCATCCAGTTAATGATATCTAATATTAGTAATTCTCTAAAAATCTCACGAGAGTTGCTAACCGAAACTTTGACATTACTACTCTCAAATTCTTGGGCGATTTTTTTAATTTTGTTTAAGTCCATAGATTCGACAATGATTGCAAAAGAACTATCTTCCATTAGAGTATCCACTATAGCAATGGCATATTCAGTCGGCTGGTTTAAAATTCGAGATATATGTGATGCTAAGTCCATATAGTGCATGTTGCAATCTTCATTGTTAATAGTAATAGCCCACTTTTCATAAATATTGTTTGTAGTAGTGGAAATGCTTTGTGGCGATTGTGTTGCTGGGGTAGGTATCGAAGAAGATCCTATATCATTAAGCATTCCATTGAATTGGTTTTTTTCGTTATATGCAGTTGTCATTATGCTATGTTCCCTTAGAGGGAAGTTATCCAATTTGGACTCTTTAAAATGCAGAGAATATTCAATTAGGTAGTCTATGAGTGTGTTTAGTGTCATTAATAAATGTAGGTCCCTTCCGGATAGGTCTACATCATAATTGGGCGTCGGAGAACTTCCTTGTTTGCACATATAGGCAAGCGATGGCTCTTTAAAAACTGAAGGGTCTCCACAATGGCATATCTTTCCTTCAGCACGAGTAACTGTACGCGCAGTAACTATATGGCCCTCATGCTTGGATTTCTCAAAACAGTGTTCGCATATCTCATAAACTGGGTTGATTGTACATGTAAAACAGTAGTAAACCGTCTCAGGAGGATAACATATTCTATTACAAACACTGCCATCATGTTTATGCTCTTCTTTCTCTGAACTAAATTCCTTTAAGAAGCGAGATTTCCACGAATCATTACTCAAAATCTTGCTCAACTTCCCTGAAGTCCAATCAAAACTTGTAAATACAGATGTCAGGTCATTCCACGGTACATTATCAGGACCACTCTGACAACTTAGCTCAATTGCCTTCCATAGCACAAATTCGACAACGTTATCATGACGGAATTCGCATAGACTGGGCAGTTGGTCCAAAAAGGATTGTAAATTAGTTACAGTCTCACCATTCATCGGTCTTAGCCCTTTTACTACTACCTCTATTGATTGTTTTGTTGTTGTTTTTTGTACAGTTCAATTCACCTTTTTGTTTCTAGTTAATCCTTTTTGCCTCTTGATGCTAATGTGGTGGCAATAGCATCTGATTCAACGTTTAGAGTCAACGTTCCTTAAAAAGATCTGCAAAATCTGGCAGATCTGTAGTAATCACGAATTCTTAATTTTTTTTTTTCCACAGGTCCCACAATAAGAGCGCGATGGCCGAAAAACCCCTCCGCCACTCACTTTTTGAAAACACGCACTCTATTCCAAACACAATCAAATAAAATAAAAAATAGCAGACTTATACATTCTTCTGTCATGCCTTGCTTTTCACAAAATCTTGGTAGTGTAGATGTTGCAAGCTATTTATCATGAATTTATATTACAATATTATAAGGTCACGTGAATAGGATTACTATAACGTTTTTTGTGACAACAAATAGCATAAAAAGAAACGATGGACCTACTATTAAACAGATCTTAATACACCTGGATTAGCTGACATTGAAGATAGACTTTGAATTGGAGACCAGCAAATTAAAAAGAGACATGAAACAACTTGATCTAACTTGGTATTGCAATAATCATGCACCAGCAGCATATCACAAACGTGTGATCTGATACATATATCAAAGTACTTCTGGGCTAAATATAATGCTGTTCCATTTCCATTGTAATTACTACTATGTAGAAATAAAATTTGCAATCTTGAAATAGTATTCTAACCATACTGTTAAGCTTCTTCAACTTTCGTCAATTTTTTTTTTAATGTTTAGTTCAGTCGTAAAGATTAGTGCACTAATCGGATTTTTGGAACAGCCTATGCTAATATAACTCTGTGATGCATTAAACTCTATTAAATGATTATATGTTTGATGTAAATTGTATATTGTTCTTGTTAGGATAAATAACGAGAGTTTTAATATTGTCGATAACTGCTCTAATTATTTCGTTTGGTAGCCATTATCTAAGAACTACATCATATATTCAGCAATAATCTAGCCAAGATAACTATTCTGGGTTGAAAAGCTTCAAAATCAATAACTTCCACATTTTTACGCCATATTACAAAAACTGAACAAAAAACGTTTTAATTATTAACTATATTATATTTCAAAAATTATGTAGAACTATTAAGAAAGAAGGTCAAATGCATGGATATACGAACAAAATAATGTCCTCTCCAGTTGTACATGAGAAAGGACTATCGAAAAGAAAAGGAAATATGGCATCTCGTCATTAAGTAACTACTCTTGTTTTATTTCAATTTAGTTCTAAACAAGTGATAGCAACACCATGGCGGCAACTAACCAGATGTTGTTGATGACAATGGAACCGCTGCCGTGGTATTGGAAGCTTCTAACAGTTAAGTGGGATGCGGTTGAAGCAGTTGTAGAAGTAGATGGCTACCTTGGTTCGAACTCCCAGAGTTGGTGCCAGATTTGGAACCAGATCCAATCCAAAACCAGGGCCAGAGCCAGTTGGAACCAAAACCAGAGTTGAGAGAGACAGCGTTAGAAGAACCAGAGTTGGAACCACTACCAGGGTTGGTTGGTGAAGTACTTGAAGATGTGGACCTTCAACTCACGCTACGGAACAATGGGTTAGCATCGACTTGATCATATGTCAGGTATGTGACAGCATCAGTTGTCAACTGTCCGTTGCTGCCTGTGTATGTAGTGTGAGAGACAATTTTAGTGGTAACAGTTCCATCAGATATGAAGACAGAGGTGGAGTCTTCATCCTCAGAAGCTGATTTTGGACCTAAAGTGTATGTCTTGTTACCGGTGACAGTCTCACCATTCGAATCGGTAGTTGGGAAGAAGGAGATCAAGTCGGTCTCGGTGGTGCTCTCCTTGGTGATGGTGACGGTGGTTGGACTTGGCAAGGAGAACGGATCGGTGACGGTGTATGTTCTGTTGGCAGTGTGGGTCTTACCATTAGAATCAGTAGTTGGGAAGAAACTGATGATGTCTGTCTCAGTAGTGCTGTCCTTGGTGACAGTGATGGTAGAAGGTTCAGGCTGAGAGTACTTGTCATCACTGAAGGTATAAGTTGTAGTACCAGTAATTTGATTACCACTAGCGTCTGTAGTAGAGTAGTAAGAAATTAAATCAGTCTCAGTTGTGAAAATATAGCTTTTTATTTCTTGTACACCGATTTCTTATCCCTCTATCCATAATGAACTTTTTTGATTGAAGAAAAAAGCTGTAGGGGTCTATCAGTTAGTGAAAAAAATGTTCTGGATATTTGCTTCTTGCAATTCTTCCAGCACTGGAAGAGTATAAAGAAGCAGAGGGGAAAACTAATCTTAATCTGAAACAATTAGTAAAAAAATAAAAATAAAAATTTACTTAGAAAACCCCTGACTTTGCCGTATTGTGAATTCTTGTTTGGATTTACCTACATCAGGTTAAGCTATATTGTATTAAATAATTTACCGACATCAGGAGATATCGATAATATTGTATTTGGTAGGGGTATACCGGTGAGATAGTCGCGGCCCATCTCATTGCTTGACTAATCTAGACCCCTCTTCAAGCCTTTCATATCTATATCGCATCACACTTATTCAGAGGTGGATCCGTGCCGATTATATGGTCTCATATTAATTTTGATTTTTTAAGTTCTTTTCCTTCAGTGTTTTTTATTCTTAGCTCTGTTGCAGGTTTTACCTTGTTTTATTTTATTGTTGGTCACCTCACTTCCACCCACTTCTTTCCTCAGGGTGCTTACGTTTCTCGAAAATTATTTGTACTCCAAAAAAGGAAAATTGCGAAGACATCAGCAGTTGTGATGCTAATGCACAAGAGGTGCGAATCAAATTTGATTGTTCCAACGTCCAAGTGCAAAAAGGCGAGCCTAATAATGCTGAGAAACGTATTTGTCTTCCAGCAAGTAGACCTCGTCATATTTACTAACATTCATGGCTTCCTCTTCCTACCTGCTCTTCTGAGCGCATTAGCAACTAATTGATATATGATGGTTAATACTGCACAATATTATCTGGACACTGTTCATCAGAGAATTGACGCAGAGAGAAGGAAGCAGCAACAATTAAAATTATAAAATGAGGACAAATTAAAATGCACAGAAATCGATATTAGTAATACATTTTTCCACGCGTTTTATTAGTATTTGTCATAATATTTGTTTATTATTTGTTTATTATTTTACGTCTACGAACAATTCTAAAGGGGCACTCATCTATTCTCTATTAGGAAGTAAGCCCTCAATTTAAGCTGCCACTCCCCACCTCCACAAGCGTTTCTGGGCAGCCCAGCAGATATTCACTGTTTACTCGTAGGACCCTTGGCACGGATAATCTTTCCAAAAAAAACTTTAATAAAAAATAAAGCGCGACTGTGTAAAAACACGCAGAGGGAATCTGCTGCTGCGGCTCGCAAATCCCAAAATTTTATGCCCTGGGCACAGCGAGTTCCAGATGGTCCCTTGTAACATCTGGAATGCTTCAAGGAGAGGGAAATTAATCTTCAAGCTCTTTGATTGTTTACTCACTCGAGCTTAATGTCGCATCTACTTTCAAATTCGTTGGTGTGTTTACATGTAATGCGGTTAGCTAATGAATAAATAAATTTGTCTCATTCCAGATGAAATATATTTAGAATGCTATGCTTCTCTATGTGGCCGTAACAAAAAGTTGCAATATACAACATTGTTTTGTTAGCATTCCCTTTTTTCGTCTCGACGAGGCAAATTAAAGAGTTCTTTAAAGAGTCTTAGCCATGAAACGCAACATTTTCTTTTTACGTAAGCAAAATGTTTGTGTCTACAAACCTTTAAAGAAAGACCTCTTCCGCGGTGTTCTCTCGACAGATTGAAATATTGAGAAATTGATTAATAACAAATGCGACAGACATATCTTATTTCAGAAAGAAGCTTTTTGGTCTTACTCATACTCAACTTGAACGCTACGGTAAATTCTCTCACTGCGAACTGTTGCGGCGATCTTCCTCTGGGTGTTTTGGGATTTGCGTTGCTGAGTTTATTATTTGCTTTTTCTTTTCTTTCGTTGCTGGGACCCTGTATTCAAATTTTGGTTAGTACGGACGTTTCTTAGGGCAATGTCTCTGAAAAAACCTAACTTGTCTAAACAAAAAGGTTTTTCTTTTTTTTTTTCAGGGCAATCAACCTTCTTTGGATCACTGCAATTTTCTTTTCTTCGAGATGTTTCAAATTTCGAAGACATAGCATCAGTGCAGTCAGGACTCTACGACTAAGAAACTTTCATAGCTTTGACCACAAATGATGGCTGACAAATCCTATTGAGATGGAAGTAGCAATCGATAGTTCTTGTTCGCCATTTACGCTTGGCTACTGATTCTTATGGGAAAGAATTTAGAGCTTAGAGCAGCTAAAATCCTAATTAGTACAAGATGCCGTATTGCTTTCTTTTTCCTGTTTCTCGATGTTATTATTTCTCTAAAGGGCAACCTTTTTGAGAAGAGACAAAAGCGTGTTATACATTACCCCTTACCATAGCTCCAGTAAGTCTCGTGGAACATCCAAGAGAACTTTCTCTATTTCGATTCTGTACATGTTCATTTTATCGCATTTAAACACTTGATTTGCGGATCCTACTGTTTACTAACTAATAATGCCATTATTTTAAATAATTGACATCCAGAGCCTGCAAATCTCGTTGTTTTTTTTTTGTTCTTTTCTTTCTTTTCCTTTTTATGGTTAATAAGAGCTATTTCTCAAAAATTTCAAATAGACGAGCGAGGAAATTATCTACCTTCCTCCTCAATTAAACGAATTCTTTTCTTTTCAATAACATAAACAGCAACTTTATTATTACGTTGCTTTGAAAGGAAATACACCAAATGGAAAATGATAAACATTCACTTTCTTAATAAGATTGTTGTTTGTTTTGAAGGGTTCTGACAAAATGCCACTACTCATTCCTCATAGGGATCCAGATAATGTAATAAATTACTGTAACTTTACCTCCATGGTTACAGATATATATAAGACATAGAATTTCTTATTCAGATTAATTTTATTCCTGACTTCTAACGGTTTTCATTTTAAACTAAAAATAAAAGACCATATCACTGAGAAACTTTATCTTTCGCTAGCCATTTATTTTCAGATTACCTGTTCAGAATGATTGGCTTCAGATTAATATCAGCAATCGGGTTATTGGGTGTGGCTCTTTCCCAGACAGATCAGATAGTCACCACTAATGTTACAAATTATGTTCAGGACGGTGATATCACTGCAGCTGAAATGAAATCACTGGTTTTGAATTTAGATTCCGGCGTCAGAAGTGTTCAATATATTGGAAACATTAACCTACCTGGATTTTTCGGTGTCTACTCTCGTCCAACAAACCAAGGCCTTTATTTTGAGTACCATGGTGGTGTCATTAACACACAAGCTTTCGCAGTTTCTAATTTCGGGTCATCAAGTCCTTTCCATGCAGTTTTGGAAGGTGAAAGTATTAGTACATACAAAGCAGTTACTGTTGCTGGATTCCCAGGCCAACCATCCAGTGCTTATTTTGATTTCCCCGGTGGTATTAAAGGTAGTGGTCTTGATATTGCTAGTATGCAGAGTATCACCTTTTCCAGTCGTACAGCAATTTATGGTGCCAGCAATATCTATCAGAACTCTACTGTTTACTTCAGTGGCCCAATTAATTTAACGGAAACCTCAGGTGTGGAATATGCTATCAACAGTACGATCTGGTATGACGGCGGCATAATCACAACTCGGGGGTTAGAACAGTTATACTTTGTGGATCCAGAGTCTCCCGGTAGAAACATAATGGTTTTGAATGACAAGGTATCAACAGATACAAACTTCGCTCTAAGTAAATTTGATGCACCAAATTCTTATTTGGCATTTACTAGTCCTATCCAATCATTTGATTTCAAGCCCTCTGCATCTTCTTCTAACGGCTTGATTGGCGGAAATTTGACCGTAACGACTGCTAACAAAATATTCAATTTCGATCTATCCATAAACAGCAACCAGCCAGTATCTTCTAGAAATTTCATACTTGAATCGATGATGCTAGATAAGAATGGTACCGATACAGAGGTCTATACCATACAATATACAGCAAACCCAGTAGAAGAACCATACTCCCAACCAGACAACAAGACTGTGATTGTCACCAAGGACAGCACTACTGAGACCGACATCATTAGCTTCTTCCCAACCACAGATTCAAACGGCGTTACCCACACTGCCAACAGAACATACACCGTCACCGACCCATTCTCCTTGCCAAGTCCAACCACCGTCACCGTCACCAAGGAGAGCACTACTGAAACCGACTTGATCTCATACTTCACTGTCACGGGCAGCGACGGAAACCTGCACACCGGTACTACGACTTACACTTTGTCTGCTTCTGAAAGCTCCTCCCATCTAGAATCCTCATCCACTAGTGCCGAAATATCATCCACCTCCCATCCAGATTCCTCTTCCGCTAGAGCCGAAAGCTCATCCACCTCAAAACCAGATTCCTCTACCATTAGAGCCAACATCACATCCACCAGGGGACCACAAACAAGTACTGATGATAAAGATTCCACCTCAGTCTTCACTTCTGATGGAACTATAATTACAAATATCGTGTCACACTCTACATACATAGCTAGCAATGGACAGTTGACCACTGATGCTGCCACATACTTGACCTACGACCAGGTTGATGCCAATCCATTGTACCAAAACATGAGTTCCAGTACCACTACATACCAGTCCCAGGAAACATCCCCCGTCTATAGCAATGAGACCTACTCTGAACCTAGTATGTCCACTGTTGTAGTTACTGTTGACGGTGAACCAGTAACTCAAATCATTACCTACTGCCCAGATGTTGACTCCAACGGTAAGACTCACACAAGCACTATCACTTTGACTTGTGACAGTAAGACCAGTGTTGCAGCACAACAGACTGGATCCGGCAACAACGCTGCTTCCAACGCTCCTTCCAACTCTGGTTCCAACTCTGGTTCCAACTCTGGTTCCAACTCTGGTTCCAACTCTGGTTCCAACTCTGGTTCCAACTCTGGATCTTCCGGTTCTAACTCCGGTTCTTCCAGTTCTAACTCTGGATCCTCTGGTTCATCTGGCTCTAACTCTGGCTCTGGTTCTGGATCCTCTGGCTCATCTGGTTCTAACTCTGGTTCTAACTCTGGATCCTCTGGTTCATCTGGTTCTAACTCTGGTTCTTCTGGTTCTAACTCTGGATCTTCTGGTTCCTCTAGTTCTAACTCTGGCTCAAATTCTAGCTCCAATAATAACCATGGTTCATTCAATGCTGCTTCAAATAGCGGTTCTAGCTCCAACTCTGGTAGTTCGAACCAAGGTAGCCATCTAAGTGTTCAACAGAGTGCTTCTGCAGCTGCTGTAACTGCTGCAACCACTGCAACCGCTGCAACCGCATCTCATCCAACTCTAAACAACATCCAATACCACGGCAGCGGTTCCACTGTTATCAACAATATCTGGTTAGTCGCTGCTATGATGTTGCTATCATTAGTTTAAAACTAAACTAAAATAAAACAAAAGTAGATACTTAATGACGACATGCCTGATCCATACTTTCTTTGCTTTCCATATAGTCCTTTCCCAATTTCTACTTGAGAGGACATTGTTTTGTTCGTGATAACTATAATATATGACTGTTATCATTTAAATATTTCATAGCTCTACATAATTCTTGGTATATATGTTAATTAATAATCAAAACATTTTGTTCATGCGTTTAGAGTAGAAGTTGCTAGTCCAAAGCAGAGTTATATTGCTAGATTATTGCTAAATACATGAGATAGTTCTTCAATTACGACTATCAAGTACGAATTTGAAACTATAATAAAGATGGAACAGTTACCGATCATTTCAAAAACTGCCATCAGTTGTCATCACAGGAAATAGTATGCTCCTTAGTATGTGACTGCATATATGTAAAATCTACACACTGTGCCTCAGGAACATACTTAAAATTGAGGCCAAAAAGCTTATGGTTATTATGCTATTTCAAGGTTTTATTGATCTTTTTGTATATCATATAAAATATAAAGGTAATGGTACAGTACTACAATTAGACCAGCTATATCCTGGTTGATAGGTGCGCTATTGATTTCAATAAGCTCCTGAATTATGGTTAGTATCGAAATTATGCCTAGTTGCTTCTCTGTACTTTAACAGCTAACGTTCAATACATAGTCTAGATCGACTCATTACAGCCTATAGATAGATACCTGGGTACATTAATACCAGTTACTATTATGTCCAGGCTCTTGTGAGGCTATCACTTAACATCGTAGACTTATGATCATGATTTGTTCACGTGATCAAATCATGTTGTAATCTATATACTGTGATGAATAGCTTGGAGGTACAGATATATTTAACATGAGAGAGTGTCATTTATTTAGGATCAAGGGCTTAAAAGAGACTATTATTAGCTTGAAGGGGGAGCAGTTCCTTCCATTATCTAAAATGTACCTTTCAAGAAAGTCATGTGATTATATATTTATTCTTTTGGGAGGTAATGAAATATGTTTGGTGAGAGTTCTGTACATATTTCAAGAATCTTAGGGCTTCTGTTTCTTTTTCGTAGTAGTACCATTCTACTCTAAAGTTTCTACCATGGTTTTTGCCACCTAATTTACTATTATTATTTTCCTTTTTGCTTCAGTTTAATCAGTTTTCTATATCTCAAACCATAAGCCCCGCTAATCTTACCTAATAACCAACACCAATAATCACAACAAAGATTTGATAAGAAACCTATTACTAACTTATATTATCCTTGTAGTGTTTTATGCTTGGAACTATTGTTACAGCTAACTTTTCTTTCCTCTCCGTTATCGAACAAATTCATCTGAACGGTTTGTTAGTTTTGTCGCGTCCCATCTTTTTTACTATGTCTATTTCTCATTGAATAACTCTATTACTTGTCTTAAAAAGAATTTCTAATTCTTGTTATTGCTGATTAACCTCTAAAATAGAAAATTATCATTCTATTTTTATTAATCTTGAGAAAACTGTATTCTTCTTAATTAATGTTCGATAAGCATTTGTTACTTTTTGTATTTTATTAAAGAGAACAAGGAAACAATAGGTAAATAAGTCCCACATAACAATTTTATGGTCATATCCAAGACTGCTTCAAATTAAAAACTGATTGTTACTGTTCAACTTCCAGCAAAGCAAACGATTTATGCGAACATTTAAATAATATACAATAAATGTTTATTGGCTACATGAATTTCATATTATAATTTATCGAAGAGATGTAAAGCTGGGATAGTAAATTGAACATGCTCATAAAATAACAGCTGGGAACATAGTGCAAATATTTTCAAATGCTTTGACCACCAATCATTAAAAGATACTGTACTTTATTTTAGATATAGTGTTATCTGAAGCTACAGGATTTATTCTGTTTATCTATTCAACATGTGAAAACTTCTTTAAAATTTTGAGCCTTTTTTTTTCCTCATAAAAAGTAGTGCTTATTTGCTGCTTAGTATTACTTACTTCTTTCCTTTAAAGTGATAAAAGTAACAAACCATTACTAAGAGGGAAGAGAATTTTCTCTCTCCTGTTTAATTACCCCTGAGTTTATCGATAAAAATTTGTAGATACCTCTTTGATTTTCTCCCTCTCAAAAAATTAAGGAAATATTTTAGCTCTACTTGTGGAAACTTTTTTTCGGTATAGACCCTGGAAAGAGTTTCGGAAAAACTTTTCATATTTCTTCTTTGCTTTTTCTCTGCTTTACATTAAAATTCCACTAATTTACCATGCTTTTTTTATTTTAATGTACTGTCAGAAAACCCCGTAAAGTAGTAGTTACCATTTCTGGTTAAGAAAAATCTATCTAATAATCTAAGGACAAATATTCTTGTACACTGTTTTCTGTGGTAAATCCTAGAGTCATCTTTTTTTCTTTCTTCTATATTTCAAATTAGTTATTAATTTTTTCTTTGGCTTGAGCGAACTTGAAAATGCCGCACGTTTTGAATTTCGAAGAAAAAAAAGTCAAAAAAAAATAGATTTTATTTTTTTCTTATCCAGGGACAAATGTAGAAAACCCCGTACGCCCTCGAGAAAAAGGGTCTTGAATTACTAATAGGCTTGACAATTGCTAATCTCTTGGACACTTTCCTTTTTGGAACATAAAAAATTTTTTTTCAAGAGAAGCATTCGTACATTTGGCGGGAGGGGGGTGTCCGTGACCAACAATAAAGAAAAAGCAACGAAAAAGCAGCAACAGTGCTCAGTAAAGAAAAACAGCACCGAAGGAAGAGAAAATAAAAGATCAAAAATTAATATGAAACCATACAATTTGTGCAGATCCATTCGGAATAACTTTGATACAATATATGTATAAGCGAGCTAAAAGGGGGTTTTAAAGTAGTCAAGCAATGGCGATGGGCTCCGACTACTTCACCGGTAAATCTCTAACAAATGCAACTGCATAGTCAGTTCCTGGAGTCGGTTAATTTTTTTTTTTTTTGAAACAAGATAACCTAACCTGATGTAGGTAAATCCAAACAAGAATTCACAATACGGCAAAGTCAGGGGTTTTCTAAGTAAATTTTTATTTTTATTTTTTTACTAATTGTTTCAGATTAGGATTAGTTTTCCCCTCTGCTTCTTTATACTCTTTCCAGTTCTGGAAGAATTGCAAGAAGCAAATATCTAGAACATTTTTTTTCACTAACTGATAGACCCCTACAGCTTTTTTCTCCAATCAAAAAAGTTCATTATGGATAAGAGGGATAAGAAATCGGTGTACAAGAAATAAAAAGCTATATTTTCACAACTGAGACTGATTTAATTTCTTACTACTCTACTACAGACGCTAGTGGTAATCAAATTACTGGTACTACAACTTATACCTTCAGTGATGACAAGTACTCTCAGCCTGAACCTTCTACCATCACTGTCACCAAGGACAGCACTACTGAGACAGACATCATCAGTTTCTTCCCAACTACTGATTCTAATGGTAAGACCCACACTGCCAACAGAACTTACACCGTCACCGATCCGTTCTCCTTGCCAAGCCCAACCACCGTCACCGTCACCAAGGAGAGCACCACTGAAACAGACTTGATCTCATACTTCACTGTCACCGACAGCAATGGCAATCTACACACTGGTACTACGACTTACACCCTAGGTGGTGATGAAAGCTACTCTCAACCAGCAGCTTCCACTACCACTGTCACTAAGGACAGTACCACCGAGACCGACTTGATCTCCTACTTCCCAACTACTGATTCGAACGGTAAGACTGTCACCGGCACTACGACTTACACCCTAGGTGGTGATGAAAGCTACTCTCAACCAGCAGCTTCCACTACCACTGTCACTAAGGACAGTACCACCGAGACCGACTTGATCTCCTACTTCCCAACTACTGATTCGAACGGTAAGACTGTCACCGGCACTACGACTTACACCCTAGGTGGCGATGAAAGCTACTCTCAACCAGCAGCTTCCACTACCACTGTCACTAAGGACAGTACCACCGAGACCGACTTGATCTCCTACTTCCCAACTACTGATTCGAACGGTAAGACTGTCACCGGCACTACGACTTACACCCTAGGTGGTGATGAAAGCTACTCTCAACCAGCAGCTTCCACTACCACTGTCACTAAGGACAGTACCACCGAGACCGACTTGATCTCCTACTTCCCAACTACTGATTCGAACGGTAAGACTGTCACCGGTAACAAGACATATACTTTAGGTCCAAAATCAGCTTCTGAGGATGAAGACTCCACCTCAGTCTTCACATCTGATGGAACTGTTATCACTAAAATTGTTTCTCACTCTACATACACAGCCAGCAACGGACAGTTGACAACTGATGCTCTCACATACCTGACATATGATCAAGTCGATGCTAACCCATTGTTCCGTAGCATGAGTTCTAGCTCTACATCTTCCAGTGCTTCACCATCCAGCTCTGGTAGTAGCTCTAACTCTGGTAGTGGTTCTAACTCGGGCTCAGGATCTGGTTCCAACTCTGGTTCCAACTCTGGTAGTGGTTCTAACTCTGGCTCAGGTTCTGGTTCCAACTCTGGTTCCAACTCTGGTTCCAACTCTGGCTCTGGATCTGGTTCGTCCAACTCTGGTTCCAACTCTGGTTCTTCCAACTCTGGTTCTGGCTCCAACTCTGGTTCTAGCTCCAACTCTGGTTCTAACTCTGGTTCTAACTCTGGCTCAGGTTCTGGTTCCAACTCTGGTTCCAACTCTGGCTCTGGTTCTGGCTCCAACTCTGGCTCTGGGTCTTTCAACTCTGGTTCTAACTCTGGCTCTGGGTCTTCCAACTCTGGTTCTTCCAACTCTGGTTCTTCCAACTCTGGTTCTGGCTCTAACTCTGGCTCTAACTCTGGCTCTAACTCTGGCTCTAACTCTGGCTCTGGTTCTAGCTCCAACTCTGGTTCCAACTCTGGTTCTAACTCTGGTTCTAATTCCGGCTCTGGTTCTAGCTCCAACTCTGGTTCCAACTCTGGTTCCAACTCTGGTTCTAACTCTAGCTCTAACTCTGGCTCAGGTTCTGGTTCCAACTCTGGTACCAACTCTGGCTCTGGCTCTGGTTCTGGTTCTAACTCTGGCTCTGGCTCTTCCAACTCTGGTTCTAACTCTGGATCCTCTGGCTCCAACTCCGGTAGTTCGAACCAAGGTAGCCATCTAAGTGTTCAACAAAGTGCTTCTGCAACTGCTGCAACTGCTGCAACCGCATCCCACCCAACTCTAAACAACATCCAGTACCACGGCAGCGGTTCCACTGTTATCAACAATATCTGGTTAGTTGCCGCCATGGTGTTGCTATCACTTGTTTAGAACTAAATTGAAATAAAACAAGAGTAGTTACTTAATGACGAGATGCCTAAACCATATTTCCTTTTCTTTTCGATAGTCCTTTCCCATGTACAACTGGAGAGGACATTATTTTGTTCGTATATCCATGCATTTGACCTTCTTTCTTAATAGTTCTACATAATTTTTGATATATAATATAGTTAATAATTAAAACGTTTTTTGTTCAGTTTTTGTAATATGGCGTAAAAATGAGGAAGTTATTAATTTTGAAGCTTTTCAACCCAGAATAGTTATCTTAGCTAGATTATTGCTGAATATATGATGTAGTTCTTAGATAATGGCTACCAAACGAGATAATTAGAGCAGTTATCGACAATATTAAAACTCTCGTTATTTATCCTAACAAGAACAATATACAATTTACATCAAACATATAATCATTTAATAGAGTTTAATGCATCACAGAGTTATATTAGCATAGGCTGTTCCAAAAATCCGATTAGTGCACTAATCTTTACGACTGAACTAAACATTAAAAAAAAAAAAAACTGACGAAAGTTGAAGAAGCCTTAACACTATTGTTGGAACACTTTTTCAAGATGTTAAGATAATTAACCTGGAATATATCGTAGGATGATATAATCACATCAATGACACATAATCACATGATATATACGTCTCTCGTGAACGAAAATGAACGAATAAAGATGGAATACTAATTGAAATTTATAGTTCTAGAGTTAATTCGGTATCAGTGACATCATTGATTAAAGTTTATAGATTGTAGGTTAGATAAGGATAAGAAAGAAAGAAAAACAGTTTTTTACTATACTAGGCAAAAATGGATGAAACCATTTGAGCCTAGATTTCATTTGTTTCCTGAAGTAGATAAAAATAAACCAACTAAATGAGATTTAGTATGGTAAGACTAAATAATGATGCAGCGATCAAATAGCAAAAATCAGTATCGCAAAAACTTCAGGTAACAATACCAGGAATTTTTTGATCTAATTACACTTTATAATCCTCTTCCATTTCCATTTTAAGTTTCACTTTATATAAAAAGACCAGCCAAGACCTTGGAATACTATTATAACATAATATCAAAGATAGCTTTACTTTTATTAGATTTTTCATACCACTTTAAATTATGTCTACTATTAACCAATTTGACAGAAACTCCTAGGCTGTGCCCTTGGAACAACATGTTATATAGCAGATATTTGATAATAAATCAGTGTATGAACCTCGAAAACAATTCAGTTGTATGTTTTTGAGTTTTTGAAAAGTATGTAATTGATCGATCGACAATGGAAAAGATTGGTGGCGCAATACCATAGATTCTTCTTTATTCCAGAACTTTATAACCACTAAATCTGGATATGGTATATGGAGAATGGACCACAGATACATATGCATTGACCACACACTTGTATTCTGCGATCACACATAAATATTTACTTAATTTTGTATGCAGGAGCAATCAAATCTCAATTTCACCCAAATACCTTTTTGGTCATATTCAAGTTTGTTATATCAATCGTACTTCACTCAGTGTTGATACTCCACTCAGTGTTGAAATCGGTGAATTTTTTGTGTGAAACAAAGGTGCATACTAACAAAGGGAAGCTTAGTTATCCTTTATATAAATTGCATCATATCAGTACGGCTATTAGGAATTTTAGTTATTGCCATAGGAAAATTAGTTCGCGAAGACACCACTGATTCAGTTCTCAATTGTGTATCCTTAGTAGTCAGTCTTTTTATGGAAATACGAAAACTTAACAGTTCTCATGGATTTAGTTAGACAAAACCGATAAATCAATGTACATACTCAGTATTCTCTATATGAAGGATTATAATTTACAACTATTTCTGATTTGTTGATTTAGTCCTGGTTGATAAGACTGGTTGGTTGAAACAGTTGTAATCACAAATTATAACGCTAATAATGTCGAGCTTTCAGAAGTTCTCCATATATTTTTAATTCTATCAGTGAAAACATTTTGTTAGTAAAAAAAAACATTTGGCTTGTCCAGATTTTGTAATATTGTGTCATCATACTGGGTTGAATCCATTCATAATATCAGAATCAATTAATTTCTAAAAGTTTCCTAATTGGTGCGCAAATTTGAAGGTATTTATCAGCACACAGTTATTGTTCACGGCCTCTAATAAAGTTATTATAGTAATATAATGAATTACAAAATTTTTTTTTCAGTGCGGCTGCAAAAAATATTTCAAATTGTTTTCTATAACATATTCAGAATTATACTAAGTGGGCTACATTTTTGCAATGTAATAAAGTATCCAGACAAATACTGGTATAAAACAATACAAATTACTATAAACTAGTCAAAACCTTATTAAAGTCATCAAATTCAAAGCATCTGAAGTTCAATGCAGGTTCTAAAACCAGAAATACCAGAGTTGGGAGAATGGTATTATTGAGGCTTGACTTAGAAGTACAACAACTGTAACGAGATATTCAAAGCGAAAATGCTTGGAACTACAACAAGACTAAAAGAGTTAGAGGAATTAATTCTAGAAGGAGAGTCATCTTCAATGATGGGCTGTCCTAGTGTGTAATTATAAAATGCAATTATTGTAAGAGCCTTGCCTTTATGAATTTGTTGAACATTCTGTCGAGATTTGGGTAGAGATCACAAAAAGTATTGAATTTAATATTAGCCGGAAAGGTATTGGTAACTTGAACGGAAATAGATGTAAAATTAGAAGTTGGCGGGTGATGGATACAGTACAAAAAGAAGAAACATTAGTGTTTGAAATTTCTATACTTTCTATCAATAGAAGCAAGAGATGGAAGTATGAGGAAAAAGTGTTGGGTCTTATAGTGCCAGAAATAAAAACTTACCCACTTATCTTAATTTTCAGCAGAGAATAGTACATCAACCGCTTTGAAAGAATTGTTTTCTGAGTATTCATAATTGTTAAAATATTGTCTAGCATACACCCCGAAAGTAACAGTATTGCTTTCAGATATTCAAACAATCTGAATTAAAGTCTATGACAAAACCATTAATCTGAATATAACTGAAAGCTGTATTTGTATCAAATTTGAATCGAGTGAAAATTACAGTATGGGCATCTGAGGTGCTATCAACTGTTTGGAAAATAAAATATTACTGGATAAATGTTATCAAGGAATACCTGAATATATGTATTGGAAACGCCACTAAAATATCAAGAGCCTTCAGGTACTATTTTGTCGTCACTATAACATTTTAAACGGTGCCCTCAAAGATAAAAATGGGCTCTGCTAATATGAAAGAGGGTTGGTATATGTATTTCAAGCCTATCATATGTTAACTCAACAATTATATTCAAGATGCCATTCCCTTTCTATCAAACAGGAATGTAATTTATTATCGCATTTAAACAAAGCATCAAATTCTGAAGTAATGCCTCAGAATATCTGTTGTAGCTTTTAGTATTAACTTTTTGAAGAGATTCCTATCTTAGCACATATAGGAGGTTGTCTTGTCTTGTTTTTTTTTCCTGCTCTGAGAAAGGACCTTGTTGAAAGGTATTTATTAGCCAACTATTCCTTTCTTAGACTTTAAATATATCAAAAATTTAAAAAAGGTTTCATAGTATAGTTTCTCGATTCAAAATAATATAAAGATTCTGTATAAAATACCGGATAGCATTGATCTAGACTCTTTTGATAAACTTGGTGGTTTATGGTTTATATTCACCAGATCATAAATAGTTAAGCATGTGTTGGCAATTCAGTTCGTGGAAAGAGACACTGTACAAAATTTTACTTTATTATTATTGCATCTTCAATATCCTGTACTCGATTCTTGCATAATACTTATTTGAACAACAAAGGGAAGGATATATTGCTTGCTATAAAAAACTATTGTTTCGAACCCAAGAAAATTAGAAGAAAAAAAAATAATAAAAAAAAAACATTCGTCTAAACGATTTTCCCCTGATAGATTTGTAATGTACTGAAGTCACATATTGTTCGTGCAGTAGAGATAGGACTTAGCAGTGCTTTTTCTTTGTTATTCTCTGGAGTGTCACACCACTAGGCCTTCCTGGAAGCAGAAATCTTGATATCCTACTTTTTTTTCCTGTATTGTTAATTGCCTAAATACAATTCCAACAAGGTTTTATCTGTGCTCTTGAATATGACACAATATGTGTTTTAGAGAATCTAGTTTATCTACAGAATAATTTTAGTATATTTTTACAAAACAAAATCAAATTAATTTAATAAAAATATGATTTGTCGGATTATATTTCTTGACCCTGATGTCCCTTTCTGTATAGTTTCGAGAAATCGTACAATCTCTTTTACTGGTTAGTGGCATCAAAATAAAAAACATCAATGCTTGCAATAATCTGCTGTATAATATTTCTTGATAGACCTTTATTCCAATAGAGGAAAGTATTTTTAGCAACTAAAAAAAAAAAAAGAAAAAGAAAATGGAAAGCCATTGTATTACTTAACTTCACCGTAGTGCCCTCTGAATTAGAATTAATAGAAATGAAAAAGAAATGAATAAAAAATATACCAAAAAAAGAGGGTCCTAATCGTTTCAAAATTGGAAAATAAGGTTACGCTATCATGGCCACTTAACTATAGAATTTCCTTTATTTCTTTTATAAGATTTACTAACATAATTATAAAACAGGGCAGTTATCAAAACTGCCGGTAAAAAAATGCGCAGTCTATGCCAGGTTGTTGTTTCAGAACAAAAGGAGTCTATTTATAGTAGTAAAGTGCTACTAAATATGAAACTTTCTTCCAGACCAGTCACACTTTACTGCTTTGTTTTGTAACATTTTTTTTTTCTTTTTTTTGTATATTGATTTTTAAGTGAGTTCTCGAACAATAAAGGCTTCTTATAAAAGAAAAAGAGTTGAACTGGCAGAGAAATTTTTATATATGCAAACATTGAAAATAATTTTCGCTGATGCTGTAAAAAAATTCTTTTTTTTATTTTTTTATCATATCTGGGAGCCCCGTATGTTACATAATAAGTAGGAACACAGGGTACATTTCATCTCTACATATTCTATTACCTTCAAAAAAATCGATAGCTGTAGGCTTTTTTACTGAACAATATAATTTACCTATTCATAAAACTTCGTAGTGAAACCTGAGAATGGGTTACCGAATTAGAAAAAGGTGGGGATAAAAGAAGAAAGATAAAAAAATTGAATTCTCAGTTTGTTCTTTAATTTTGGGAAGAATTAGTATGCGCATTTGTGTACAACATAATCATTAGCCTTTTTGCCTAGGGAATTACGTAAGAAAACAACTTGTCTAAAAAAAATTTTCAAAATCAGAAGGCGTGAATTTTTTTTAATGGCACCATAAAAGCTTCCTCGTTTAATAAGACCAAGGATCTTATCATAACAGGACATATTCCGCAGATAATTCTTTTTGAGGATAAAATGGTTCCAGTGAACACTATAATTACAAGGAGAAGTGGTGGGCGGGGATTGACTGACAATCTTGTATTTTTAACAAAACGCAAGATATTGATATTTATAACCAGAAACTGATATATGCACGTTATAGGGATGAGTTTTCTAAGGCTTAGCAGGTGAATTAAGACAATGAAACACTTACTTTCCACCAAAACAAGAATAATATAATTATTATGTCTGTGTAATTGTTTCTTTGAGACATGACAATTAGAACTCAAAGTTTTAATTCAAATCTTTTGTAACATTATAACCACAAATATTTATCAAAATATTATGAATTTTAAATTAATATGTATAGATATTACGTGTATATTTAGATTTAATAGTTATAGAAACCATCAAGATATCATCTGACAGAAATATCATAGATAATATAACCATAGCAAAATACGGCTAGTACTTGTTCACTCCGATAAATTAGATGATCTAATTCTTGTTCTACGATAAGTTCAAGTGTCTATTTACTTAATCGATACGTTTTATTCATAACACTGAAAGTAATCTCCCAAAAACTGATTCATCTTATTGGACTTAGAGTATCAATTATAAGTTGTTATTCAACGAATTTTCCAATACGTTTTTAATATTATTATTTTTGTTCTTAGAAGTTGTTCAAATATCAATAACTTGAATATGATAATATCACTGTAATAATTATATAGTTGATGCGTTTCTCATGACATAGAATATAATGAATGACCATATAATCCAACACATCAAAGGTATTAATAAATTATGAATTCAATATATAGCAATTAAATTACAGTTCTAGACTCCAAATCGTGTACTAGATGACCATAATAGATTGACAACCAATTACTTACTACTTTAGGCAAAAAAATTAGTTCAATCCCAAACTAACTATTTATTGCTCGCCATAATAGGTAGAAAATAGTCCAACAAATTATAATTTGTAGTAGTAATGTAAGATTTTGATGCAAAGGTTAATCAAAAAAAAAACAAGAAAGAAACAGCCCAAAAATCTCGGATATAAATACCGCGGTAATTCTGGTCTATCTACATTTCATAAATCTCTCCTATTCTTTATATAAGTATTCCATATATAAAGACAAACTTAAGACTTTATAAGATTATTAGATCCTTTTGTTTTTACTCGGATTTATTACTAATTTTTGAATCATTTATACTAATCGCGAAAATGACTGAGACGCACAATATAATTCTTTTGAGCAGTAACAAGTAAAAGAGTATTCAAAGACATCCATTTTTGAAAGTGACATAAAACTAATCTCATGGTCACTCATTACCAACGATAACATAAATACAACACCATGTCCCAAGGTGCTGCCAAAAGGAGGACCTACAAAAAATAAGTAAAACTGAAAGAGTTGAGACATTAAAACTCTCTCCATACTACTTGTGGAGTTATTAGAAATTTACTATTTGTGTGGGCCTGCTTCTTTGGCTACAAAAACACTTTGAAAAATAAAAAATAAATTGCCGTTACTTTTCTTGCTAATAAACAAGAAGTGCGGATCAAATTTGATTGTTCCAACGTCCAAGTGCAAAAAGGCGAGCCTACTAATGCTGAGAAACGTATTTCTCTTCCACCAAGGTAGACCTCGTCATATTTACTAACATTCATGGCTACCTCTTCCTACCTGCTCTTCTGAGTGAATTAGGAACTAATTGATATACGATGGTTAATACTGCACAATAGTATCTAGACACAGTTCATCAGAGAAGTTACGCAGAGAGAAGAAAGCAGCAACAATTAAAATTATAAAATGAGGACAAATTAAAATGCACAGAAATCGATATTAGTAATACATTTTTCCACGCGTTTTCTTAGTATTTGTCATAAAATATGTTTGTTATTTGTTTATTGTGCTATGTCTACGAACAATTCTAAGAGTAATTCAATACTCCTATTTTAGGAAATAAGCCCTCAATTTAAGCTGACACTCTCCACCTCCACCAACGTTTCTGGGCAGCCCAGCAGATATTCACTGTTTACTCGTAGGACCCTTGGCACGGAAAATCTTTCCAAAAAAAAATTTCAATAAAAAATAAAGCGCGATTGTGTCAACGGTTGAAATTACACAGCAAGAAAATTTCTTTTTGTTTCTGTATCTAAGAAAGTAGCTGGTCTGTCTTGCAAATCCCAAAACTTTATGCCCTGGGCACAGCGAGTTCCAGATGGTCACTTGTAACATCTGGTATGCTTCAAGGAGAGGGATATTAATCTTCAAGCTCTTTGATTGTTTACTCACTCGAGCTTAATGTCGCATCTACTTTCAAATTCGTTGGTGTGTTTACATGTAATGAGGATAGTTAATGAATAAATAAATTTGTCTCATTCCAGATGAAATAAATTTAGAATGCTATGCTGCTCTATGTAACCGTAACAAAAAGTTGCAATATACTACATTGTTTTGTAAGCATTCCCTTTTTTCGTCTCGACGAGGCGAATTAGAGAGTTCTTTAAAGGGTCTTACCATGAAACGCAACATTTTCTTTTTACGTAAGCAAATGTTTGTGTCTACAAACCTTTTAAAGAAAGCCCACTTCCGCGGTGTTGTTTCGACAGATGAAAACAAACATGTAAAATATTGACAAATGGATTAATAACAATAGCGACAAACATATCTCTAATATTTCCATAAAGAAGCTTTCTGGTCATCCTCATATTGAAATTCAACCCTACGGTATTTTTCTAATTGATTGCGGCGATCATTATGTTTGCACATTTTGGGATTTGCGTAGCTAAATTATTTTTATTGCTTTTTTTTTGTTGCTTCCGTAATTGGGGACCCTGAATTTGAAAAAAGTTTTGTCAGTACGGACGTTTCTCAGCATAAATGTCTCTAAAAATTAACTGTCCTAAATAAAGAGCTTTTCTTTTTTCAAAACCTCCAACCTTCTCTGAATCACAGCAATTCTCTTTTGCCCTAGTTGTGTCAAAGTCATGGTATCCGTGCGGCCAATACTCTACGACTGTGATACTTTCCATCACTTCCACCACAGTCTATAATTAACAAGTCCCATTTTGATGGGAAAATTTTCTAGTCCTAGAAAACCACCTGCACTTGATTATTGTTAGTGACTGTATAAGATTTACAGCTCAAAATCAGATAAAATCTTAATTAGCACGAAATGGTGGATGTTGTTTTCTTTTGCCTTTTTCCTCTTTTTCTATTTCTGGATGTTATTGTCCTTCTAAAAAGCAACCTATTTTTGTTTCACTGAAGAGATGAAAACATTGCATACCTGACCCCATATAGCTCCAGAAGGTAACTTAGAATTTCCTGGAGTCATACCTCTTTTTCATGTTGTATATATTTACTTTATCGTTTTTAAGCAATAATTTGCCGATAGTTCTTATTACTAATTATTATTTACAATTATTTTGGATAATAGATAAGCGTGACTTGCGAATCTAATTTTTTTATGCACTTGTTTTCATATTTCCATTCGAGGATAGTACTAACAATTTCGCAAGAGAGTAAAATCTGAAATATACGAGCGAATACATATTTGCATTTCTACTGAATTATTCAAATTCTTTTTTTTCATAAAAAAGCAACAACGATTTTCCTTTCTTTTGCATTGCTTTGAAAGGAAAATACAGCACATTTTTAGTGTTGCAAATTTAATTCTAATAAAAATAATAAACATCTCCTTTTCTATTGAAGATTTTTGTTGTTTTTGGGTATTAATAATATAGCTCAGAACTATAAGTCTCACAGGGGGGATCAAGGTAATTCCGTGTATTAGAATTATTTTGTAATTTTAACTCACTATTGGTTCTTAATAAAACTATATAAATGTCTACAATTTTCAACCAAGATAATTTAATTCGTAACTCTTTTCAATTTAAAATATAAAAACCTACTATCACGAAGAAAGAAGTTTATCCTTATCGAACCATTCAATGACAAAGTACTTGTTCAGAATGATTGGCTTCAAATTTATATCAGCATTTGGGTTATTGGGCGCGGCTCTTGCCCAGACAGATTCAAATTACTTCTTCACTACTAATGTTACAAATTATGTTTATAATAGTGATATCTCCTCGGGGGGTGATTCTGGGACGGCTAGTTGGGATATGAAATTAGATGCTGGTGTGAGAAGTGTCAAAATTAGTGGAAGTGTTACGCTAGAACAAAACTTTCGTGTCACCGCATCCGAACCCAACCAAGGCCTTGATTTCGGATACTATGGTGGTGACATGAATGTATATGATTTGATATTTGATGATCAATTATCAGCAAGTCCACTACATTTTGTTTTTGAAGGTGGTAGTCTTACAGCTGGTAAAACTGGTGAAATTAGACTTATTGCCCCATTAGACCAGCCCTCTAGTGGTTATTTTGATTTCCCGGATGGTATTACTGCTCCAGAAACTAGGCTGTTTAATATTCCCAGTCTCACCGTATCAAGCCGCACTTCGTATTCAGGTGGGGACTTTATTTCCTATAACTCCACAGTATACTTTAGTGGTACATATAATCAACAATCATCTGGGGAAGGTCCACAATTTTTAAACAGTACGATTTGGTTTGATGGTGGTTTAGCTGCTGATAGTGGTACAAACCAGGTTAGGTTTTACGACCCAGGTTCTTCCGGTAGAAATATCTTAGTTATAAATGACAAGGTAACAACCAGTGAATACTTAACTATGGATGACTTTCAGTCACCAAATAGCTATTTGGCATTTACTAGTCCTATCCAATCAGTTGCTTTTCAGCCCTCTTCTGACACCAATGTTATTGGAGATTTGACCGTAACAACTGCTAAGAATAAATTCTACATCGAGCTAACTACAGACAGTGATGATCCTATACCATATAAAAATTTCACACGTGGTTCTATGGTTCTTGATAAAAATGGTACAGCTACAGAAGTTTATACTCTACAATTTCTTACAAACCAAGTAGATGAACCATACTCTCAACCTGAACCATCCACCGTTAACCAAGGACAGCACTACTGAGACCGACATCATCAGCTTCTTCCCAACCACTGATTCTAACGGCGTTACCCACACTGCCAGCAGCACATACACCGTCACCGACCCATTCTCATTGCCAAGCCCAACCACAGTGACGGTCACCAACGATGGCACTACTGAAACCGAATATATCTCATACTTTACTATCACGGATAAGAATGGCGTTCTCTTCACAGGTGCTATGACCTCCACTATAACTGCTCCGTACTCTCAACCAGACAACAAGACTGTGACTGTCACCAAGGACAGCACTACTGAGACCGACATCATCAGCTTCTTCCCTACAGTTGACGAAAGCGGTAACACACACACTGCTAGCAGCACCTACACCGTCACCGACCCATTCTCATTGCCAAGCCCAACCACAGTGACGGTCACCACCGATGGCACTACTGAAACCGAATATATCTCATACTTTACTATCACGGATAAGAATGGCGTTCTCTTCACAGGTGCTATGACCTCCACTATAACTGCTCCGTACTCTCAACCAGACAATAAGACTGTGACTGTCACTAAGGACAGCACTACTGAGACCGACATCATTAGCTTCTTCCCAACCACTGATTCTAACGGCGTTACCCACACTGCCAGCAGCACATACACCGTCACCGACCCATTCTCCTTGCCAAGCCCAACCACAGTGACGGTCACCACCGATGGCACTACTGAAACAGAATACCTCTCATACTTCACTGTCACCGGCAGCGATGGCAATCTGCACACAGGTACCACAACCTCTACTATAATTGCTCCGTACTCTCAACCAGACAACAAGACGGTAACTGTCATCAAGGAATCTACGACCGAGACAGACATCATCAGCTTCTTTCCTACAGTTGACGAAAGTGGTAACACACATACCGCCAGCAGCACCTACACCGTCACCGACCCATTCTCCTTGCCAAGCCCAACCACAGTGACGGTCACCACCGATGGCACTACTGAAACAGAATACCTCTCATACTTCACTGTCACCGGCAGCGATGGCAATCTGCACACAGGTACCACAACCTCTACTATAATTGCTCCGTACTCTCAACCAGACAATAAGACTGTGACTGTCACCAAGGACAGCACTACTGAGACCGACATCATTAGCTTCTTCCCAACCACTGATTCTAACGGCGTTACCCACACTGCCAGCAGCACCTACACCGTCACCGACCCATTCTCCCTGCCTAGTCCAACCACTATAACTGACTCCAAGGAGAGCACCACTGAAACCGACTTGATCTCATACTACACAGTCACCGACAGTAATGGCAATCTACATACCGGTACTACTACTTATAATCTAGGTGGCGATGAAAGCTACTCTCAACCAGCAGCTTCCACTACCACTGTCACTAAGGACAGCACCACCGAGACCGACTTGATCTCCTACTTCCCAACTACTGATTCGAACGGTAAGACTGTCACCGGCACTACGACTTACACCCTAGGTGGCGATGAAAGCTACTCTCAACCAGCAGCTTCCACTACCACTGTCACTAAGGACAGCACCACCGAGACCGACTTGATCTCCTACTTCCCAACTACCGATGCGAACGGTAAGACTGTCACCGGCACTACGACTTACACCCTAGGTGGCGATGAAAGCTACTCTCAACCAGCAGCTTCCACTACCACTGTCACTAAGGACAGCACCACCGAGACCGACTTGATCTCCTTCTTCCCAACTACCGATGCAAACGGTAAGACTGTCACAGGTAACAAGACATACACTTTGGGTCCACAACCAAGTACTGATGATAAAGATTCGACATCAGTCTTTACTTCTGATGGCACTGTAATCACTCGGATTGTTTCTCACTCCACATACACAGCCAGCAACGGGCAATTGACTACCGATGCTGTCACATACTTGACCTACGACCAGGTTGATGCCAATCCATTATACCTAAACATGTCCACCACTCCTAGTTCATCTACTTCAACCTCAACTGAATCCGATTCCACCTCAGTCTTCACTTCTGATGGCACTGTTATCACTAAGATTGTTTCTCACTCCACATACACAGCCAGCAACGGGCAATTGACTACCGATGCTGTCACATACTTGACCTACGACCAGGTCGATGCCAATCCATTGTACCAAAACATGAGTTCCAGTTCCACAACATCCCAGTCCCAAGAAACATCCCCTGTCTATAGCAATGACACCTACTCTGAACCTAGTATGTCCACTGTTGTAGTTACTGTTGACGGTGAGCCAGTAACTCAAATCATTACCTACTGCCCAGATGTTGACTCCAACGGTAAGACTCACACAAGCACTATGACTTTGACTTGTCACAGTGAAACATGTGTTCCGGCTCAACAGACTGAATCTGGTTCTAGCTCTGGTTCTTCCGGTTCTAACTCTGGATCTTCTGGTTCCTCTAGTTCTAACTCTGGATCCTCTGGTTCATCTGGTTCATCTGGTTCTAACTCTGGTTCATCTGGATCTAACTCTGGCTCTAATTCTGGATCCTCTGGTTCATCTGGTTCTAACTCTGGTTCATCTGGATCTAACTCTGGTTCTAACTCTGGATCTTCTGGTTCCTCTAGTTCTAACTCTGGCTCAAATTCTGGCTCCAACAATGACCATGGTTCATCCAATGCTGCTTCAAATAGCGGTTCTAACTCCAACTCTGGTAGTTCGAACCAAGGTAGCCATCTAAGTGTTCAACAAAGTGCTTCTGCAGCTGCTGTAACTGCTGCAACTGCTGCAACCGCATCCCACCCAACTCTAAACAACATCCAATACCACGGCAGCGGTTCCACTGTTATCAACAACATCTGGTTAGTCGCTGCTATGATGTTGCTATCATTAGTTTGAAACTAAATTAAAATAAAACAAAAGTAGATACTTAATGACGACATGCCTGATCCATACTTTCTTTGCTTTCCATATAGTCCTTTCCCATTCTCTACTTGAGAGGACATTGTTTTGTTCGTGATAACTATAATATGTGACTGTTATCATTTAAATATTTCACAGCTCTACATAATTCTTGGTATATATGTTAATTAATAATTAAAACGTTTTGTTCATGCGTTTAGGGTAGAGGTTGCTAGTCCAAAGCAGAGTTATATTGCTAGATTATTGGTTAATACATGAGATAGTTCTTCAATTACGACTATCAAGTACGAATTTGAAACTATAAGAAAGGTGGAACAGTTACCGATCATTTCAAAAACTGCCATCAGTTGTCATCACAGGAAATAGTATACTCCTTAGTATGTGACTGCATATATGTAAATCTACACACTGTGCCTCAGTAACATTTAATTTGGCCAAAAAGCTTATGGTTATTATGCTATTTCAAGGTTTTTATTGATCTTTTTGTATATCATATAAAATATAAAGGTAATGGTACAGTACTACAATTAGACCAGCTATATCCTGGTTGATAGGTGCGCTATTGATTTCAATAAGCTCCTGAATTATGGTTAGTATCAAAATTATGTCTAGTTGCTTCTCTGTATTTTAACAGCTAACGTTCAATATATAGTCTAGATCGACTAATTACAGCATATAGATAGATACCTGGGTACATTAATACCAGTTACTATTATGTCCAGGCTCTTGTGAGGCTATCACTTAACATCGTAGACTTATGATCATGATTTGTTCACGTGATCAAATCATGTTGTAATCTATATACTGTGATGAATAGCTTGGAGGTACAGATATATTTAACATGAGAGAGTGTCATTTATTTAGGATCAAGGGCTTAAAAGAGACTATTATTAGCTTGAAGGGGGAGCAGTTCCTTCCATTATCCAAAATGTACCTTTTCAAGAAAGTCATGTGATTATATATTTATTGTTTTGGGGACATCATTGTATGTTTGGTAAGAATGGAGTCACTTTGAGATTTGATTGCTCCTGCATACAAAATTAAATACATATTTATGTGTGATCTTAAAGTACCACTGTTGTCAAAATGTTGCTCCAATGAACCATGACTCAATAAAGAAGATGCTGTTCGAAGATAGATAACTCCGAACTATATTTTACAGTATGATGATATCACGGGAATAATTATATGGTTGATAGGTCTCTCATGATACATACTATTATTAATGTCCTAAAATCCAATAATAAAAAATGGTATTGATATGTTAAATATCCTATTCAGTTATCATATCATCGGTATAAACTCCAAATCAAGTACTGGATAACACTAAAACAGAAAAGAATAGACCCACTAATTGAAATTCAGCATGGAAAAAACTAAATAATTATGCAGCAAGCTAATCAAAAGATAAAAAAGCAATATCAAAAAAATCTAAGGTGAAATACCTCGACGTTTATGAAATAAATACACTTTATTATTCTCTTCCTTCTCTTTATAAGTTTTTCTATATAAAGAGATCAAACAAGACCTTGGGATAACAATATAACATAATAATACAAATTGTTTTAACTTTTATTCGATTTTTAATCCTTCTCTTAAACTATCATTTTAAAAAGACAGAAACATGCTGTTTGTTTTCTTGGAACAAGGTAGAGCATGTCGCATTCTCGTCATGTATTAAAATTCTTTTTGTTGAGCCTAAATGAAGTTTATCTTTTACGAATTGCATTTAGATAATCGAATCATTGGGGTGGGTCAAGGGACATAAAACATAGAATACTCTCAATAATCTTTGGTGCATGGTTTAATAGTTTTGTCCCAGACATTATGAACTTACCTTGTCAAAATGCTGTTCATGTGCATTGTTCGTACAAATGTAGTGAAAAAATTTGTGAGAGAAAAAATAGAATCTGCACAAATTTTGAGAAACCGAAAAATTCGATGAGCACAGCCCATATGAAGGTACACTTTATCTATATTAGTCGGAGTTTTAAACCAAGTATTTCGAGTGAACTACTTAATTCCCTAGCTCTGTAACTTTTAGGTTAGATAGAAGCAACATAATCAAAAATTTTAAGAAGAAAAGATGGGTATTGTTGATAAGATTAAGGCCATCGAGGAAGAGATGGCTCGAACCCAAAAGAACAAGGCCACAGAGCACCATCTTGGTCTTTTGAAGGGTAAATTGGCCAGATATAGACAGCAACTGCTAGCAGATGAGTCCCAAAGCAGTGGTGGTGGTGGAACTGGTTTTGAAGTTGCCAAATCCGGTGATGCTCGTGTAGTGTTGATTGGTTATCCCTCCGTTGGTAAGTCCTCATTGCTAGGTAAAATTACCTCTACCAAGTCAGAAATTGCTCACTATGCGTTCACAACGCTGACATCTGTCCCTGGTGTGCTTAAATACGAAGGTGCTGAGGTTCAAATTGTGGATTTGCCAGGTATTATCTATGGTGCCTCCCAGGGTAAAGGTCGTGGTAGACAAGTTGTGGCCACTGCGAGAACCGCAGATCTAGTGCTTATGGTTCTGGATGCCACGAAGAGTAAGCATCAGAGAGAGTCGCTAGAGAAAGAACTGGAAGCCGTTGGGATCAGACTAAACAAAGAGAAACCCAACATCTATTTCAAGAAGAAGGAGACCGGCGGTGTCAAGATCACCTTCACCTCGCCAGACCGTACAAACCTAACAGAACAAGCCATCAAGATGATACTGAGGGACTACCGTATCCACAACGCAGAAGTGCTCGTAAGAGACGACAAATGCACTATTGACGATTTCATCGACGTGATCAACGAGCAGCACAGAAACTACATCAAGTGTCTGTATGTGTACAACAAGATCGACTCTGTGTCGCTAGAGGAAGTCGACAGACTCGCCCGCGAGCCCAACACCGTCGTGATGTCCTGTGAAATGGACCTCGGCATCCAGGACGTGGTCCAGGAGATATGGTACCAGCTGAACCTGAGCCGTGTCTACACCAAGAAGCGCGGGAACAAGCCCAGCTTCGACGACCCACTAGTGGTCAGAAACAACTCGACAATCGGCGACCTGTGCCACCAAATCCACCGTGACTTCAAGGACAAGTTCAAATACGCCCTGGTCTGGGGGTCCAGTGCTAAACACTCCCCACAGAAGTGTGGTCTAACCCACCACATCGACGACGAAGACGTAGTAACACTCTTTACTAAGTAGATCCCCCTCCCTATTTTTTTCTTTTTTTTCTTACAACCAATATTAAATAATAATTTAATAATAATAATAACAATTGAAACGCGTAAATATTGACACTTTTTTCGTACTGGAACCCCGTGTAAACAAAAACAAATAAAAAATGAGACGCGTAAACGAAGCGAATAACCCAAAAAAAAATAACAACATGAAAAAATTTCCGGAAGCCACGCAGAAACTCCCGTAGCACTGCTACCAGACACCCCTCCTCCCCATTGTTCTCTCAGAAGGTACTGCAGGGAGGGTCAGGGGTCTTTGTTGTTGCTGCGGGTGTTTCTGTGAGCCACCTGCAAAAAAAAATTTTTTTTCATAAGCTGGCTCATCGGAGGAGTAGGGCCTTCTCCCCCAGGTATAAAAAGGGCATATATTTTTGATCAAGAAGAAAATATTTCCTTTACCTTTAAGATAAGTAACTAAGAAACAATTCGAATAATATTAAAACAGAAATGGTTAAGGAAACACCTTCTAAGATTGCTGCTAGTGCGTTGTCTGATTTGGAGTTGAAGGACTCCCAATCTAACTTGAACCAACAGCTAGAGACTTTGAGAGAGGAGAACAAGGAGCAGATCGAGGCTTTGAAGGCCAAGTTGTC
Source organism: Nakaseomyces nivariensis (assembly GCA_017309295.1). Lineage (NCBI taxonomy): Eukaryota > Fungi > Ascomycota > Saccharomycetes > Saccharomycetales > Saccharomycetaceae > Nakaseomyces > Nakaseomyces nivariensis. Next base: position 275,926 of record JAEVGP010000013.1, read on the forward strand.
TACTGCTGCTATTGAGCACAAGGAGTACTTGAAGTCGCACAGAGTCCGTCGTCACGAGCTTAAGGAGTTGGAGAAGGACGAGCCATTGCTAAATGATGACCCAGAGAGACTTACACTGTTCCCAATCAAGTACCACGAAATCTGGCAGGCGTACAAGCGTGCTGAGGCCTCCTTCTGGACTGCTGAGGAGATCGATTTGTCTAAGGACTTGCACGACTGGAACAACAGACTGAACGAGAACGAGAGATTCTTCATCTCCCGTGTGTTGGCTTTCTTTGCTGCCTCCGACGGTATCGTCAACGAGAACTTGGTCGAGAACTTCTCTACCGAGGCTGTTGTCCCAGAGGCCAAGGCCTTCTACGGTTTCCAAATTATGATCGAGAACATCCACTCCGAGACTTACTCCCTGCTGATCGATACCTACATCAAGGATCCAAAGGAGAGCGAGTTCTTGTTCAACGCTATCCACACCATTCCAGAGATCGGTGAGAAGGCCGAGTGGGCTATGAGATGGATTGCTAACTCCGAGGCTTTGTTCGCTGAAAGACTGGTCGCTTTCGCCGCCATCGAGGGTGTCTTCTTCTCCGGTTCCTTCGCTTCTATCTTCTGGTTGAAGAAGAGAGGTTTGATGCCTGGTCTAACTTTCTCTAACGAATTGATCTGCAGAGACGAGGGTCTACACACTGACTTCGCATGTCTACTGTTCGCTCACTTGAAGAACAAGCCAGACCCAGAAGTCGTGGAAAGAATCGTCACCGAGGCTGTCGAGATTGAACAACGTTACTTCCTTGACGCTCTTCCAGTCGCCCTACTGGGTATGAACGCCGCTTTGATGAACCAATACGTCGAATTCGTCGCTGACAGACTGTTGGTCGCTTTCGGTAACAAGAAGGTCTACAACGTCGAAAACCCATTCGACTTCATGGAAAACATCTCCCTAGCCGGTAAGACTAACTTCTTCGAAAAGAGAGTCTCCGATTACCAAAAGGCTGGTGTCATGTCTAAGGCCCAAAACACCGAAGGTGGTGGTGCTTTCTCTCTAGAGGAAGATTTCTAAACGTACCTTCCTTTTTCTTTTTAATTTCCGGATTTATATTTTCTCCCTCCATTACCTTTTACTGAAAATTCTAAGTTTTAGAGTTTTTGCATTTTTTTTTTCACTTCCCTGCTCCTACAAGTTTAAGTTATTTTTACTTTCCTAAATGTACTAGAAAAGGTTCTTTTCATTTCATATAGACGACAAACAATATCTTTATTACGTAATTTTTTTTTTATATATATATATTTTTATCAATAAATTATAACGACACTATACATTCAATTTTTTTCATAGGACCTTAAAAAAATTTGGCAATGCGATGAGCTTGAAAAATTTCATTTACACAAATTTCTTGATCCAGTTGAAGAACAAGTAATCAACATTTAATACAACAGCAAACACAGAACAGTTACAAGATAAAAGCGTTAGATTGTCTCATCCAAAGAAAATGTCCACTTTTATTAGAGGTCCAGTGTGCGGGACGGATAACTGCCCGTCCCGGTTGTGGAGAATTATTGATGGTAGGAGAACGTGTCGGTTTGGCCATGTCATGGACGGTGATATTGAGTTTAATAACGACGAGGATGATATGGGAGGCGGTGGTATGTCGTCGCAAGCTGTAACAAGGAGGTTGAATTTGACAACTAATGCTGTAGGTGGGTTTCAGGCTAGTATGGACCCATCTCAGATGAGTCAGTTAGAAAAGATACGGCAACAGAAAGAAGGGAAGAAGAGACTCTTTGGAGCCGAGGCAAATTCATTATTTATTAAGACTATACAATTTATTTTGAGAAGACAAGCCAGAATTTTAGTGAATGAGATGCATTTCCCGAGCGAGTTTGAGTCCCTAGTGAAATTATTGTGGATACGATATCTGAGAAATTTGGATTATGTTGACGAGGATAATGATATTGATTTGGCTGATAATGAGATACTCGATAGATCTACGCAAAATAACAGAAGAGTTTTAGATGACCGATTAGATAAAGGTAATAAGAAATTGGGAATACACATGGTGACCACATTGGCAATCCTGTACCTTGCATCGTTCTTTTTAGGGCTGCCAGTATACACAAATGATTATATCAGATGGATCTGTAACCAGGAAATTCCATACTTCCACGCCTCAAGGATTATCCCACCGAGTTTTGCATCGAGGTTGCCAAATTATTATTTTACAATACTGGACGGTGCTAGAGCCCCTTCAGATGGTTTATTAAGTGCAAAAATTGTTACGATCGCATTTCAGATCAAATTTTCTGAGATATTCCGTGGTCCTTTATTTGTAGAAGGGCTTCTTTTGAAAACCACTTTACTGTTAACGCTACCACCAGTCATGTTCTTAAAATCCTCCATGCTAATTAATCACATTGATTCTGAGAAGAAAGAATTTTATCTTCAGGAGGTCAATCCAAAAATGAAAAATAAGAGAAATCTGCATTTAATACCGGAGTACAGATCGTTAGCATATTTGATTATTACTGTAAGGTATGAATTACTTAGTGACCCAGAGGAATACTCAGAATCTTATCTGAAGTCGTTAATTGAACAACCATATAATGATATTGAAAGGAGCAAAATAACCAAAGAGCGAAACATCGTTGATGTTTCACTTGGAAGAACCAGCATAGAGAATATAGTTGATTGGTCAAAGAACGACACTGTGGATTTCCTTAATTTTGTAGAACAAAAGGTTCTAGGAGGTAATACTGAGACATCTGATAGCAAAAGACTTGCAGAATTAAGCATTGACCAGCGTATCGCTAAGAGACAGCTTTACAAGTTATTTCCCATGGGAGAAAACCAGAAAGTGACCGCAGATCAATTCCAATCATATGCAGACGAATTACAAGATAAATATTTAAAACAATTTAGTATTCATGCTAGGTACGAGGAAGACGAAAAATTTGATAATAGAAAAATGGTGAGCATATTTGAACAGAAGATGCTAGATGTTTTATCCGAGGAATTCTCAATTAAAAAGTCACTGTTGGCACATGTAGTAAGAAAAGTTGATCAACATATCAAAAGAAGCATGAACTAACCGCAGGTCGGTATAAATCTGTCAAATATTAAATAGATAATGTATTAATATTTACTCAACCATATATGAAACAATTATACAATGCAATTTTGAACACCTTGGTTAAGGTAATTCGTAAATTAAATCTATCATGCAAGTGAAGAAGCCAATGCTAGCCAGTAACATTGACTTATTGACTTCCAGCCCAACTTGCAAACCCACCACTGGCAAACGCCTGGAAAGTGCTACCTATGCTGAATGAACCAAAAAGACCAACTTTTCCATCAGTGGATTCACAGGCTTTGTTCAATTCATCAACCGATTGAACTATCTTAGAAACGCTTGTCTCTATTACCATACCTCCTTGTATTATCTCTTCCAACACACTCTCCAAAGTTTGCCAGTTAAATATTAGGTCCAGCTCATTAACCTCTGCAAAACATCTATCCAGAGCCTCTACAAACGTCTGAATCAAATCCAAGATAGCCAATTCCGACTCTTGATCATCAACAATAAAAGTAAAATACAAGGTAGCATAGTTCTTGTATATAATTTGGATATCCTCACCGTCCTCATTGAAAGAATTACCATCATTACTGTTAGTCAATACAGCTGGTGGTGTAACCAAAAATGAACTCTGATAGTCATTATTTCTCAGAGATATCAGCTCATGAACTTGCTTCAACAAGATCCTCTGCTTTGATAGCTCAACTGGTGTATAAAACTTGATAAGTCTAGGTTGACACTTCTTATTAAATATCAGTACTGCATGAATCATCTTTTTTTTCTTCTCTCTTCGTTAAATATCAGTTACTGCAACCAGTATATATATTTCAACCAAAAATTCAGGTTGTATATACCTTCTTTTGAACGTTTTATTCTTTACAAATAAACCCTTTACTACAGTTTAAGGCTATTTGACCTTTTCGATTGGGCAAAAAAAAAAAAATCAAAATTTGTGTAATTAGAAAAAATAAATGCGCAAGCCCGGAATCGAACCGGGGGCCCAACGATGGCAACGTTGGATTTTACCACTAAACCACTTGCGCTAGTTGATTAGATGATAGAGTTCCCGCATGGTGCTGTTTTAACTGAGAGTCACAGAATTCAATTGATTGTTTTATAACAAGGGAAGAAAAGGTAAATTAATTTAATATTACATCCATAGATTGAACCTACCCCACCTTCTATGGGAACAAACTGACAGTATTTGTGTAGTTAACACTAAAGACTGTTTTTAATTATACAATTTACATCGAATATTATTCTTAACTTTTCTAACACATTATTTATACTATTTTAATATTAGTACATCATTATAAATATGTCTTTTTTTTACTTAAGCAGAGTCACCAGTTCTCTGTAGGTATGCATCCCAACCAGCCTTTCTGTAACGTTCACCTTCAACCTTTGGGTCTCTACCCTTGGCAAATAGACCTCTTCCAACAATGATGATATCGGTACCAGTAGAGAATACGTCATTTACTGTTCTATATTGTTGACCCAAAGCATCACCTTTGTCATCCAGACCAACACCAGGTGTCATGATCAGCCAATCGAAACCTTCGTCACGGCCTCCCATGTCTTTTTGAGCAATAAAACCAATAACAAAGTCTTTATCGGTCTTGGCAATATCCACAGTACCCTTGGTGTACTCACCGTGTGCTAATGATCCCTTGGATGATAACTCAGCCAACATTAATAAACCTCTTGGCTCTTTAGTGGTCTCTTCGGCACCTTGCTTGAGACCGGTGACAATACCTTGTCCAGTGACACCATGTGCATTAGTGATGTCAGCCCATTCGGCAATTTTGTAGACACCAGAAGTATACTGCAGTTTCACAGTGTTACCAATGTCTGCAAACTTTCTGTCCTCGAAGATCATAAATTTATGCTTTGCTGCTAGCTCCTTCAATGGCTTAACGGTGCCTTCAAATGAAAAATCAGATAGAATATCAACATGCGTTTTCAAAAGACAAATATATGGACCCAAACTCTCAACAAGTTTCAGTAATTCAGCAGTAGTGGTAACATCTAATGAAGCACACAAGTTAGTCTTCTTCTCATGCATGAGTCTCAGCAGCTTAGAGGCTACTGGACTAGGGTGAGATTCAGCTCTTTGCAAATAGGTTAAAGTAGACATTGTATAGTTATTTATTAGTTTTTCGTTTGGAGAAGTTTATAAGAAGATAGGAATAGTAACCAATTGGCAATGCTGCTTTTAAAGCTTTCTGCGATGACTATATTCCAGATTTTTTCAGCAAGGGCTATTTTTTTGGCTGAAAAATTCACTGATGTGCTGAAAACTTCGGAAATCCCCGAAAAAACGTAGAATATCGGAAATAAGACAATCAATATTGTAATATGTTAATATGAAAATCATTAGAATACGATACGATTATATTATTATTTAAAGTTAAATGTCTAATTCGATGCTTTACTTGCTTCAACCTCTTTCTTTTCTATGATGAGTTGTTGCAGCTGGTTCTCAATATCTGGGTTGTCGACGAACCTGTTGAATATGTTTAACACTCTCAAGTAGGTCTCATTTGTTGTAGTGCCTTCTTTTAAGTAATGTATGTATAATTTAGAGATCATTGGGAACACTGCTTTAATTTCTTCGACATCGGTTCTCTCTTCCGCCATTAGGATTGGGATCAAGCCGTCATCTAATAATTGCTCCAAAGATCGAACTTCTTGTGATGGAATGGTGACTCTGTCTAGGAGAGAGTCCTGCAATGAACTAATGGCATATGATCTCAATTGCTCACAAGGGTTCGTACATTGATGGGCCAGTGCGTGCACAATTGCAATGACTATGTTAGTCGAGTAAATTTCCGGGAACTGACCCTTATCCAATAGATGTGCGGTCAAATTTATCGACTTCAAAGATACTTCAACGAGATCCTGGAAGGGATTCTCCTTTTCAACCTTGTGTCCAGAAGCTACCAAAGTACTGTATTCATTTTCCCACTTGCTAGCCAGGGAACCAAAGGATGAAATTTCATCAAGTAGTCCCAACACCCAAGTGAAATTTTTCTCAGTGATTATATCCTTGTTATTCTTTAAGAGATTTTCTGTGTACAAATAGATCTCCAGGACATGCTCTTTCACAACACACATCTTTCTCAAAAATGTCCAAAAAGATTCTTCATTGCTGATCAATTTCCTATAATGCTCAATCTCAGATAAAATTAGGACATTCTTAAGTAGCGAGGATCCATGTTTGGAACTGAAGTACTTTTCGCCAAAAATTTCCGGCTTTGCTAAGAAGTCATCCTGAATTATCTTCAGAAGGAATACTTGCTCAACCTCTAAAATTGAAAGCATTAGAACTTTGTAGGTCATTATTCTTCTGCAACACCTTTTACTCAAATCCTTAATCCTGCCAAATTCAAATAGCTTCTCAATCACGAAATGACCTGTTTCTTTATCTTTACAGAACAAAAATAGACCAACAACTAATTCAGAGAAGAAAAGTATTTCTGACTCAAAGTAAGAGGAGTTTTCAGTCGTCTTTGTGGTGGAAACAGACTCTAGAAGCTTCCTGATAAGTTCTGGTGTAATGTTTGACTCATTTCCAAACAATGAAGAAGCAATGTTACAAGACTTAATACAATTCTGGGCTATACTAGCCGCTTCAACCTCTTCCTCAGTAGGTTCTTCATCACCTTTCAGATAAGAGGCGAATGTGGATAAGAACCCACGGTTTTCACTGGCTTTGTTAATTGAAATATCGGGTGTCCTCTTAGGGAGATTACTCAAAACTAGCCTTTTTTGTAAATCGGGGAATATATCAGCAGAAATCAGTAAATTTTCATATAATGTTGTTAAAATTTCAACAATATCAGACCAAATTTGACTGTCCAAAAGTTGAGAGTCCTTCTTCTTTTGAATAATTCTAAAAAAAGAAACAGTAGCCAACTGAGCTTTCAAAGAGCTACCCAATCTAACACTCGCAGAACTTACTGGAATTGTACTAGTGGCTTCACCTTCAATGTTAATCTCTATCAAAGGAATGGTGTCTTCCTTCTTGAAGTTCTCATCGACTTCCATTAATGATGTGTTCATAGCAATTTGATGTACAATGTCATTGAACATATCTTTCATCTCAAAAAATAATGCAATATATGAAAACTTTTCAACGCTTCCCAGCATTTTCGTAGCAATATGATCATCAGTCGCAATTTGGAAGATTCTAAAAAATGTTTCAACGATTGGTCTTCCCATCTCTATACATATAGCTTTGTTGTATTTTTCTAATTCCATCAATGTTAATTTATCTATAGCTGAACTTGAATCCTCTTCTACCTCTGTAACGACTGTTGCTGAAGATATTAAGTTATTCCATGCATCTTCGAACCATCTTTCATTACCATGATGTTCTTCAGGCATCACAATTTCTTTATCTCTAATTGAACAATATATTCTGTCCAAGTACCAAAATGGGAAGTCATTGGAATTATTACAGCCTTTCAAATTACCAGAGTAATCTTCAAATGACATATGTTCCTTGACTTGTGGATTATGCAAGTCAGTATTCAACATGATAATAGAATAACTTAAAATAAACACTGAGTCTGAGTCTGGTTGAATAGATTCAAGAACTTCTTCGTCTTCGTCAGTTTTTAATAGAGCAGGGTCATATTTTTGATCTGAAACGTACTTCTTGGAAAATGCTTCGACAATTCTTTCGATTTGTTGAGATTCACCAGGCAACCTAAACTTTGTCAACAAAATTCTAATTGCCTCATCAACTCTCAAGCCCTTGAAATCAAAGTAATCAATAAATTCCTGCAATAATTCTGTCTTCTTTGGGTCACACAGATACAAACCAATCGTCTTTTTGTTGAAACGGGAATTGTTTTCAAATAAAAATGCAGCAATGTCTTTTTCGCTATTAGATTTGATAAATCCTTTTTCTACCAATAATGGAATACCATTTTTTGGCTTTTTATTAAATGCTTCAGCACATTTAATAAATTCAGTCTTAAGTTCTCTTTGTTGCAGTAACTTAGGAACATTTTTACTCTCTTCCAGGAACTTTTCTCGATCCAGTGACTTAATTTGTTCATACAAATCATCAACAAAGGATATCAGACCTTCTAAACATATTGGAGGAACAGATGGTGTAGTACTTATTGCACTCTCTGGTAAGGACAATTTTGTAAGGACATTCAAAAATTTGATTGCTAAATCAGTTCTATCAAGATTACAATCAAAGTCAATAAATATTGAGGTGAAATATAAGGGTGATCTAGACCACAAGATTGAAATTTGCTCCACAAGAAGTTCTCTCACTGGAGGTGATCTTGATTTTTTATTATTTGTAGAGTTGCTATTTTTGTTATTCTTGTTGGATGATTCATCCTCAGATAACATAGCAAATATCCTTTTCAGGGTCAACTCTATCTGAGGTTGTAATTTATGACCTAATATAACTACAAATGTAGTGAACAATTGCAATGCTGCCTGCAACAGAGATAGTTTATCAGTTCCTTGGATGATAAATAGAACAGACTTGAAAATAGGGTCGGATACTAATGCAAATAGTCTAGGGTGAATGGTTAACTTATCACCTACAATTTCCACTGCAACATTAATTAATTTTAGGGCCAGGATTCTTGTGGTGGTAGTATGTTTTACCTTTTGTTCAGGCAGGATTAAAGTAAGTAACAAATTTAAGTACTGGCCAGCAACAGGTAAGCCATAGGATTTCTCCTCTTTTTTCGGGTCCTTGGTATGTGTAGTTTGTTCTTGGTTCTCCTGATTAATCGATTCACTTCCTTCAACACTATCAATCGACTCACTACCTCTTTGTTCATCATTATTTTGCTCCTCGCCATTACCATTTTCACCATCCAGCTTGGTTACAGTTTCAGAATTCTTTACAGCTGTACCTTCATTGATGGACTTACCTTCAGTAGACTCTATATTCGTGGCGCTATTTAATTCGCTATTATAGGCTTGATCAAGTCTTGAGTCTATATTGTCAACGGTGACTGAGTCTGCACTGGACATCATCGATGCATCATCGCTAATAGGTGTATTTACTCCAAAGGCATCGCCTTTCAGCATGTTTTTAGTATAACTTTCATCGTTGACGTATTTACCAATAAACTCTGGCTGTTCGATATTTCTCACTTTAGAGAACACCTTCACGGTGATGGCTATAATATTCGACTCCGCAGCTTTTCTGAGTACTTCATTTCTGCGGTTATTACACGCTAGTGCTAGGATCGTCTGGAAAACTTCGTACATGATAGAATCCGAGAGGCAGTCACCATGTGGCGAATCGATAATACAGTGCGTCAAATACAGCACTTTCATCAGTACCGCGTCATCAGAGATCTGTGACGAGCTCTCAAACTTACAATGCGTCAAAGCATCCACAAGCTCTCTGATGGCCACCTTGTAATTCTTGGAATTCTCATTGATGATCCTCAATGTGAAGAACTTCTGTAACGAATCCAGTGCCATTGATGTAATATACCCAGAAACCGAGCTCGCTGTTAAGATAATCAGAAACGGTTGGCATATAGTCAGAGAGTCCACATCGTCCAGGTTATTCAGCTTGTTCAACATAAGCCTTAATTGCACAAACCCAGAAAGGTACGGGTCGTTCTGCCTACTAGACAGTTTCCTATGTCCCAAATCATCATTATTGAATATCTCTCCATTTCCTCCCAGTAATGCCACCACACCAGACTGTGTAGCCAGCTTAGAGTACTTCCGCATGGCAGTAGACAAATTGACACATTCTTTGATCACAATTGTGACAGCGTCCATTGCCGGCATTTCCATTATTTTTCTCTCTCTATTTTTTTTTCCTTCCACTTGACAAAAACTTTCTAGCCAACTTCAATTCTCAATTTGTAGTTATGGTCCCTTCTTGCTAAGATATTTGAAGCTCAAAACTACCTTCAGAAGGTGGTTGATCGATTGTACAAAATTTAAAAGATTGTTCTAAAACAAAGGTTCCCTTTACACAGCCGGGCAACCCCTGGCAAAGAAAAATTTTCTTTTATTAATGAAGCACAATATATTAAATCTTCTTCGAGACCAACCAATTAATACGGGCGTGTGGTCTAGTGGTATGATTCTCGCTTTGGGCGAATTCTGAGAAAATCGGAATACAAATCACAAGCATGCGAGAGGCCCTGGGTTCAATTCCCAGCTCGCCCCAATTTATTTTTTTTTTACACCATAAAGGCACTAAGTAATAAAAAATGGTATAGTGATAATAGCACATTGCCATTTCCAGTTCCACATGGTGTTTGTTCTAGCTACAACAAGCATATAAGCACACTAGATGTGCCAATAGTAATGCTGCAGTCATCTTAAGGAGAAGACTAAGTGTTTCTGCCTTTTTTGTTACTTTTAATGAAACCAGGTAGAATGAAAGAAGATTTAATAATCTTTACAGGGCTTAAAACTTTCTTTATATATGGGAAACACTTATAAACAGAATGGGAGAGAATTATGAACTGTAGTTGGACGAAAAATACCCGGTATTCAAACTTAAGATTTTTGAGCTCTTGCTATTTTGTTTTCGGGTTAGTCTCATGAATTATCTAGCAATTCTCATAATAAATTAAATCTTAGGGTCTATTTTATAGCTATTATGATAAGCTAATCATATATATACTGGGTAAAAGCCATTTTTTTTTTTGTAGTTGTAAATAACTGCCATTATTTGCTTTTTTTATTGTTATGCAGTACTTGATGTGGAGTCTATACCGATGATATGATAACTAAATTGGATATTTAACATATCAATACCATTAAGTATTGGATCTTAGAACGTTCATAATAGTATGTACCATGAGAGACCTATCAACCATATAATTATTCCCGTGATATCATCATACTGTAAAATATAGTTCGGAGGTATCTATCTTCGAACAGCATCTTCTTTATTGAGTCATGGTTCATTGGAACAACATTTGACAACAGTGGTACTCTAGAATCACATATAAATATGTATTTAATTTTGTATGCAGGAGCAACCAAATCTCAAAGTGGTCCAAATCTTCCAGTAATACAGTAACGTCCCCAAAACAATAAATATATAATCACATGACTTTCTTGAAAAGGTACATTTTAGATAATGGAAGGAACTGCTCCCCCTTCAAGCTAATAATAGTCTCTTTTAAGCCCTTGATCCTAAATAAATGACACTCTCTCATGTTAAATATATCTGTACCTCCAAGCTATTCATCACAGTATATAGATTACAACATGATTTGATCACGTGAACAAATCATGATCATAAGTCTACGATGTTAAGTGATAGCCTCATAAGAGCCTGGACATAATAGTAACTGGTATTAATGTACCCAGGTATCTATCTATAGGCTGTAATTAGTCGATCTAGACTATATATTGAACGTTAGCTGTTAAAATACAGAGAAGCAACTAGACATAATTTCGATACTAACCATAATTCAGGAGCTTATTGAAATCAATAGTGCACCTATCAACCAGGATATAGCTGGTCTAATTGTAATACTGTACCATTACCTTTATAATTGATATATATACAAAGAGATCAATAAAAGCCTTGAAATAGCATAATAACCATAAGCTTTTTGGCCAAATTAAATGTTACTGAGTCACAGTGTGTAGATTTACATATATGCAGTCACATACTAAGGAGTATACTATTTCCTGTGATGACAACTGATGGCGGTTTTTGAAATGATCGGTAACTGTTCCACCTTTCGTATAGTTTCAAATTCGTACTTGCTAGTCGTAATCGAAGAACTATCTCATGTATATAACAATAATCTAGCAATATAACTCTGCTTTAGACTAGCAGCCCTTAGTCTAAACAAAACATTTTAATTATTAATTAACATATATACCAAGAATTATGTAGAGCTGTGAAATATTTAAATGATAACAGTCACATATTATAGTTATCACGAACAAAACAATGTCCTCTCAAGTAGAAATAGGGAAAGGACTATATGGAAAGCAAAGAAAGTATGGATCAGGCATGTCGTCATTAAGTATCTACTTTTGTTTTATTTTAGTTTAGTTTCAAACTAATGATAGTAACATCATAGCAGCGACTAACCAGATGTTGTTGATAACAGTGGAACCGCTGCCGTGGTATTGGATGTTGTTTAGAGTTGGGTGGGATGCGGTTGCAGCAGTTGCAGCAGTTACAGCAGCTGCAGAAGCACTTTGTTGAACACTTAGATGGCTACCTTGGTTCGAACTACCAGAGTTGGAGTTAGAACCGCTATTTGAAGCAGCATTGGATGAACCATGGTCATTGTTGGAGCCAGAATTTGAGCCAGAGTTAGAACTAGAGGAACCAGAAGATCCAGAGTTAGAACCAGAGTTAGATCCAGATGAACCAGAGTTAGAACCAGATGAACCAGAGGATCCAGAATTAGAGCCAGAGTTAGATCCAGATGAACCAGAGTTAGAACCAGATGAACCAGAGGATCCAGAATTAGAGCCAGAGTTAGATCCAGATGAACCAGAGTTAGAACCAGATGAACCAGAGGATCCAGAATTAGAACCAGAGTTAGAACCAGATGAGCCAGAGTTAGAACCAGATGAACCAGAGGATCCAGAATTAGAGCCAGAGTTAGATCCAGATGAACCAGAGTTAGAACCAGATGAACCAGAGGATCCAGAATTAGAACCAGAGTTAGAACCAGATTCAGTCTGTTGAGCTGGAACACATGTTTCACTGTGACAAGTCAAAGTCATAGTGCTTGTGTGAGTCTTACCGTTGGAGTCAACATCTGGGCAGAAGGTAATGATTTGAGTCACTGGCTCACCGTCAACAGTCACTACAACAGTGGACATGCTAGGTTCAGAGTAGGTCTCATTGCTATAGACGGGGGATGTTTCTTGGGACTGGGATGTTGTGGAACTGGAACTCATGTTTTGTACAATGGATTGGCATCAACCTGGTCGTAGGTCAAGTATGTGACAGCATCGGTAGTCAATTGGCCGTTGCTGGCTGTGTATGTGGTATGTGAAACAATCTGAGTGATTACAGTTCCTTCAGAAGTGAAAACCGAGGTGGAATCGGATTCAGTTGAGGTTGAAGTAGATGAACTAGGAGTGGTGGACATGTTTAGGTATAATGGATTGGCATCAACCTGGTCGTAGGTCAAGTATGTGACAGCATCGGTAGTCAATTGCCCGTTGCTGGCTGTGTATGTCGAGTGAGAAACAATCCGAGTGATTACAGTGCCATCAGAAGTAAAGACTGATGTCGAATCTTTATCATCAGTACTTGGTTGTGGACCCAAAGTGTATGTCTTGTTACCTGTGACAGTCTTTCCGTTTGCATCGGTAGTTGGGAAGAAGGAGATCAAGTCGGTCTCGGTGGTGCTGTCCTTAGTGACAGTGGTAGTGGAAGCTGCTGGTTGAGAGTAGCTTTCATCGCCAGCTAGGGTGTAAGTTTCAGTACCTGTGTGCAGATTGCCCTTGCTGTCGGTGACAGTGAAGTATGAGATGAAGTCAGTCTCAGTAGTGCCATCGTTGGTGACAGTCACAGTGGTTGGGCTTGGCAATGAGAATGGGTCGGTGACGGTGTAGGTGCTGCTGGCGGTGTGGGTAACGCCGTTAGAATCAGTGGTTGGGAAGAAGCTAATGATGTCGGTCTCAGTAGTGCTGTCCTTGGTGACAGTCACAGTCTTGTTGTCTGGTTGAGAGTACGGAGCAATTATAGTAGAGGTTGTGGTACCTGTGTGCAGATTGCCCTTGCTGTCGGTGACAGGGAAGTATGAGAGGTATTCTGTTTCAGTAGTGCCATCGTTGGTGACAGTCACAGTGGTTGGGCTTGGCAATGAGAATGGGTCGGTGACGGTGTAGGTGCTGCTGGCGGTATGTGTGTTACCACTTTCGTCAACTGTAGGGAAGAAGCTGATGATGTCGGTCTCAGTAGTGCTGTCCTTGGTGACAGTCACAGTCTTATTGTCTGGTTGAGAGTACGGAGCAGTTATAGTAGAGGTTGTGGTACCTGTGTGCAGATTGCCATCGCTGCCGGTGACAGTGAAGTATGAGAGGTATTCTATTTCAGTAGTGCCATCGTTGGTGACAGTCACAGTGGTTGGGCTTGGCAAGGAGAATGGGTCGGTGACGGTGTAGGTGCTGCTGGCGGTATGTGTGTTACCACTTTCGTCAACTGTAGGGAAGAAGCTGATGATGTCGGTCTCGGTCGTAGATTCCTTGGTGACAGTCACTGTCTTGTTGTCTGGTTGCGAATATGGTTCATCTACCGGGTTTGCTGTAAATTGTATAGTATAAACCTCTGTGTCGGTACCATTCTTATCTAGGACCATAGATCCAAGTATGAAATTTCTAGAAGATATTGGCTGGTCACTTTTCAGATCGAATACATTGAAATTGAAACTTTTGTTAGCAGTCGTTACAGTCAACTTAGATACCGACTCCTGGTAAAAATATGATTTGATTGGACTACTGAATGCCAAATAGGTATTTGGCGTATCAAATGTATCTAGAAAGATGTTCGTGTCTGTTGGTACCTTATCATTCAAAACTGCGATATTTCTAGTGGAAGAATCATGGTGAAAAAATTGTAGGGTGATTATATTATGAAATAAACCACCATCACACCAAACCGTACCGTTTGAAATATAGATAGTTGGTCCCCCGTTAAGTGGACCACCCAAATAAGCATTGGAGTTGGCTATATTAAAGGTAACTGGGCCCGAAAACGCCGTACGATTAGAGAAGGTGAAACTGGGAAAGTTTATAATATCTACAAAGTCGGCATTAATACCGCCTGGAAAATCAATATATCCACTAGAAGGTTGGCCACTTTCTGCAGTAAAATCAATACTTCTGGATGTAAGATTCTCACCTTCCATAACAACATGTAGAGGACTTTCTGAGTTTTGATTATGAATTGCAAAGCCATTCGGTGTGTTTATGACACCACCATGGTAGACAAAGTCAAGGCCTTGGTTTGGTTGGTTAGCGGTGACATCAAAACCCTGGGGTAGAGTAATACTTCCACTATACTCAACACTTCTGACACCAGAACCTAACCCCATTGACCATTGATTTGTTAAATATGTATTGCCCGAAACGATATCACCGTCGTGAACATAATTCGTAACATTAGTAGTGAATGTGTAATCTGTATCTGTCTGGGCAAGAGCCGCACTGAATAACCCAAATGTCGATATGAATTTAAAGCCAAGCATTTTGAGGGAGTCTTGATTTCTGTAAATTATCGTTAGCAATCAATAAACGCCTATCTAAGTGGTAACATTATTTTAAAAGTGAGCAGCAGCAGTAACAAAAATGATCCTAATAAAAAATTGTGTTTATATATATGGTTGTAAACAATCGATCGAGAGGAAAAATTATAGTAATGTACTACATTTTTTGGATCCTCACTGTGGAATGTATACCTGCATTGTAGACTTCTCAAGATAACAAAAATATTCAATAGGAATAGGTAGTGTTTATTATTTAGAGAAGTAATAAATTGTGCAACTGTGTAGTTTGTGTGTTTTTATTTACTTTCAACACAACATAATGCAAAAAAGAAAGAAAAAGGTATGTTGCAGATGAAACTAAATCAATTCCATTAATTTGGGACGAAGATACTTTACATATTAAGGGCTTTACCCTTTTGAGAGATATTCTATGAACATAAAAAGAAAAACAAGTGCAAAAGAATCGAGATTTGTAAGCTTTGGAATTATGATCCAATTAGTAATATTAATTAGTAATATGAAGGATCTGCGAATAAAATATGTAATACGATACAAAAACGAAGATTTAAAACATAGAAAAGAGGACAGACTCGAGTAATTTTTCTGCTATTCTGAAGAGAGACTGAAACTAAGGTAGAGACTCTTATGTTTCTGCGTTTCATTAAATTATTAAGAACATAGGTTCCCCCCGGAGAAGGAAAAGAACACTAGAACCAAAAGAATACAACCCCATCCAGCTACTCCTGTTATATTATCTGTTTCATAGTATTATATACAATGACGTATGCATCTAAACTATATTTAGAAGCTGTAAATACGAATCAGTAGCACTATCATCAAATTACTTGAAACAATTTCACGTTTCAGTGATATAGAGAAGGTTCCTCACCCTGAAATACTTTCCTAAGAAATGTCCGTACTACCTGATACTTGAAGTCAGGGTCCAAAGCAACGAAGAACAGAAAAGCAACAAAAGCAGCAATGCAAATCCCAACAACCAAATCTCCGAAATATGCAGCACCGAGAGAAATGGCGTAGTCGGTAATGTTAAACCTTGGGATGACCAGAACTTTTCTTTCTAAAAAAATCAGATATGCAATATTGGTCTTACTATGAATTATCCGTTCTCCAATATTAAACTGGTCGTTTACGTATTTCAAGGGAGCAGTATTGATGAGGGTTACCAAAACAGTCTCGTCTCCTCCCTTTTTTTACTGTGTTCTAGGGCTGGAGCCTACAGCTCAACATTATTTAATTAGCTCTTTAAAATGAGGAAGGAAATGCAGATAGTGTATCATACGGCAGTTCTCATTAAAGCCTAAGAAGATACAGTAGTACCGCATATATCTTCAATCAAACTAGAGTATATAATTAATTTCTACATCAAGAACAATTCCTTGAATTTCAAGGTAATAAATGGCTAAACAAGCAACACTACTCCTGCTTTTACAGGAACTTTGTTTAGCTCTAGATTTTTCCATCTAGTACAGCATATTATTGCGACCATTTGCGGAGGTCTCTTTCATATTAATTAGAAGACCTTACACGTTTGGCAGTATCAGTTAAACGGATGTATCGGTTTCTGAATAATGGCTTTGTATTCATTATAACACAATTAAAAAATAGTTAGCCCGATCAGTATTGAAGAATGTTATTATTTCATTGTAGTTTCAATACGATATATTCTCTGCTAATAAATAGCCTGCTGAAATCATAAGTATACTTTCTGCATTGATTACTTTCTACATTAATTTAACCCTCATTGGCTCGGAAAACAGAACGCACTAGAAACTCACGCAACCTCTGATGTGCAAAAAATCTATGATATTCTCTGTGTTACTGAGTGTTTTTGTAGGTGAAAGTTGCAACATCCCGAAGTTATTTTGGATATTAGGAAATACAACTACATTGCTTAAATTACCAGTGTTCTGTAGCTCAAGAATCCCAGAAGTTACTAATATCCCCACAAGTACTCATGAAAGACGTTGTTCCAAAGGACCAGACTTGGTGTTTCTGTCATTCTTGTTAAGGGTATACGCAATTTTAAGGAGGTATGAAAATCGATTAAAAATTAAGCACAACTTATTATTATACTATATTAAAACTTCCCCATCTTCTATTCATTTTGAAGTAGGTATAGTAATAGGAAATAAATGGGACAGAAACCTCATTCTGTTCTCTTGAGTCAACATATACTATCCTACACATGAAATTTTAAAGTAACATGCCTAAACAATTACTTTATGATGACAATTAATGGGCATTAGTATTGTAGCCGATAACTATTACAACCTTCTGAGTAATTTAAACCTATTAATTTTAGTATTGTTCGAGAAGTTACATCATATATATTCTATACATTAATAGCTCTGCCCTGTTTGCTTCAAAATAAGAACTTCAACCTTTCCATAAACAACTGGGTTTTATTTCTAAAAACTTAACAAAAACCATTTATTTATTAATTAGAATGTATCGAGAATTATTAAGAACTATTAAAAAAATCTAATGAAAGGATAGATAATACGAACCAAATAATGTCCTCTCAAGCTGAAAATGAGAACGGATTATGTGGAAAAGAAAAGCAACTATGGATTAGGTATCGTCGTAAAGTAATTAATTCCTCTTGTTTACTTAGTTTAGTTTCAAACCAGTGATAGTAACATCATGGCAACGACCAACCAGATGTTGTTGATGATAGTGGAACCGCTGCCGTGGTATTGGAAGTTGCTTAGAGTTGGATGGGATCCGGTTGCAGCAGTTGCAGCAGTTACAGCAGCACTTTGTTGAATACTTTGTTGAACACTTATATGGCTACCTTGGTTCGAACTACCAGAGTTGGAGCTAGACCCGGTATTTGAAGCAGCGTTGGAAGAACCAAGGTCATTGTTGGAGCCAGAGCCAGAACCAGAGTTAGAAGAACCAGAGTTAGAAGAACCGGAGTTAGAACCAGATGAACCAGAGGATCCAGAATTAGAACCAGAGTTAGAACCAGATTCAGTCTGTTGAGCTGGAACACATGTTTCACTGTGACAAGTCAAAGTCATAGTGCTTGTGTGAGTCTTACCGTTGGAGTCAACATCTGGGCAGAAGGTAATGATTTGAGTCACTGGCTCACCGTCAACAGTCACTACAACAGTGGACATGCTAGGTTCAGAGTAGGTCTCATTGCTATAGACGGGGGATGTTTCTTGGGACTGGGATGTTGTGGAACTGGAATTCATGCTGCGGAACAGTGGACTAGCGTCGACCTGATCGTAGGTTAAGTATGTGACAGCATCAGTGGTCAACTGTCCGTTGCTGGCTGTGTATGTGGTGTGTGACACGATCTTTGTAATTATAGTTCCATCAGAAGTGAAGACTGAGGTGGAATCTTTATCATCGCCACTTGGTTGTGGTCCCCTGGTGGATGTGATGTTGGAACTAATGGTAGAAGAATCTGGTTTTGAAGTGGATGAGCTTTCGGCTCTAGCTGAAGAGTATTCTGGTTTTGAAGTGGATGTGATGTTGCCTCTGATGGTAGAGGATTCTGGTTTTGAGGTGGATGAGCTGTGAGCACTAATGGAAGATGATTTTGATTTTGAGGTGGATGAGCTGTGAGAACTAGCGGATGAGGATTCTGGTTTGGATGAGCTTTCAGAAGCAGACAAAGTGTAAGTCGTAGTACCGGTGTGCAGGTTTCCGTCGCTGCCGGTGACAGTGAAGTATGAGATCAAGTCGGTTTCAGTAGTGCTCTCCTTGGTGACGGTGACGGTGGTTGGACTTGGCAAGAAGAATGGGTCGGTGACGGTGTATGTTCTGTTGGCGGTGTGGGTAACGCCGTTAGCATCAGTGGTTGGGAAGAAGCTGATGATGTCTGTCTCGGTGGTACTTTCCTTGGTGACAGTCACTGTCTTGTTGTCTGGTTGGGAGTATGGTTCATCTACCGGGTCTGCTGTAAATTGTATAGTATAAACCTCTGTATTGGTACCATTCTTATCTAGAACCATTGATCCAAGTATGAAATTTCTAGAAGATATTTTTGATTTACTGTTCACGGATAACTGGATATCGAATTTTTTATTCTCAGTAGTTACAGCCAAATATCCAGAAAGCCAGCTGTAGTTAGAGGGCTGGAAATTATACGATTGGATAGGACTAGTAAATGCCAAATAGGTATTTGGCACATCAAATTGGTATACTTCAGTGTTGTTATCTGTTGCTACCTTGTTATCCAAAACTGCGATGTTTCTACCGGACGACCCTGGGTCCATATATGATATCGAAGACTCTAATAAAGCACCGTCAAACCAAACCGTACTGTTTAGAAGAGATGCAAAAAAATCGGGATTAACACCACTAACATAAACAGTTGAGTTCCAAATGTTGTAGGCCCCATCTGAAAGTACAGTGCGACTAGAGAAAGTGAGGCTAGCAAAATTAGTAAAATCGTTATCTAAGCATTGATAACCTCCTGGGAAATCAATATAACCACTAGATGGTTGACCCTCCGCCCCAGTAATAGAAAAAGTAGTACATGAAATACTTTCACCTTCCAACAATACATGGAGAGGACCTGCAGAATTTTCATTATTAATTTCAATTTCACCATGTGTGGAATTAAAGACACCACCATGGTAACCAAAATCAAGGCCTTGGTTCTGTTCCTGATCTCTGATCACGAAGTCTGCGAATGACAAAATGTTTCCACTGAACTGAACACTTCTGACAGCAGAACCTAGATATTGATACCAATGTTTTGTTGTAGTTGTACTGCCCGCAACGATGTCACCATCATGAACATAATTTGTAACATTAGTAATGAACGAGGAACTAGTATCTATCTGGGCAAGAGCAGCAGTTAAGAATCCAAGTGCTGGTATGAATTTGAAGCCAAGCATTCTGAACATGTATTCCGAAAATGAATGGTTAGCAAAAAATAAAGGGATTTCTTAGTGTCAATAGCTTTTTTCCGGTTTAGAATGTAAAGATTTAGAAGCCAGAAATCAAATATAAATAAGAATTGCATGTACTTATATATATTTGTAACAATGGATTGAGACGAAAAGTTACAGTATATGTACCGCATAATCTGTCTTCTAGTATGTCGAGTGAGTAGTGGTTTGTTGTGTCTAACCCCATCAACTACAGTCTTCAATAGGAAAGTGAATGTTTATTCTTTTCCAGAAAAATAAACTGTGTAACATTGGAAATGTGATGTATTTCCTTTCAAATCAACGTAATAATTATTCCTGTTTATGTTGATGAAAAGAAAAGAAGTCGATTAATTCAGTAGGAAGGTAGATATTGTATTTTCTCGTATAGATAATACTATTGAGAAATAGCTCATGTAAAAAGAAAAATAGAGGCAAGTACAAAACAGGATTTGCAAGCTCTAAATGTCTATTATTCAAAATAATGGTAATACTAGTTAGTAAACAGTAGGATCCGCAAATAAAGTGTTTAAATGCGATAAAATGAACAAGTACAAAATCGACATAGAGGTAGAATTTTAGTGCTACGATAAGGGGTCAAGTATGCAGCATTTTGTCTCTTCTATAAAGCTAGTTGCCCTTTAGAGGAATAATGGCATCCTGAAATTGAGAAAAAGGAGAAAAGGCAAAAGGTAAAGACAAAAAGAATACAATATGGCGTCTCGTGCTAATCAAGATTTGTTCCAATGAGTATCAGTAGCCAAGTGTAGAAGACACACAAGAACTATAGCTTGCCAGTTCCATCTCAATTGCATTTGTCAGCTATGTACTGCTCTTAGGTATGGTCGTAGAGTCTAGGCTGTGCGGATGTTATGTCTTAATAATATCTTGAAAACTAGAACTAAAAGAAAACTGCGGGTGATTCAGAGCAGGTTGGCTGCCCTGGAAAAAAGAAAAGGGCTTTGTTTAGCCAGTTTTTTTTAGAGACATTTCCCATAGAAACGGCCGTACTACCAGATACTTGAAGGCAGGGTCCCAACGACGAAGAAAAAAAGCAACAAATAAACTCAGCAACGCAAATCCCAAAACACCAGCGGAAGATCGCCACAATAGGCATCAATGAGAGATATACCGTAGCATTGAAGTTGAGTATGAGGATGACCAGAAAGCTTCTTTCTGAAGACACAATGATTTTCGTTACCAATATTTATCATTCTGTCTACATCTCAAATTTTTATTTTCATCTGTTAAAACAGAACCGCGGATGAGGACTTTCTTTAAATGCTTTGTTCCCTCTTTTTTAAACTCAAATACTTGCTTACTTAAAAAAGAAATGCGGAAGCGTTTCATGACTAAGACCCCTTAACTCTTAAATTGGTCTCGTTGAGAAAGGGAATGCTACAATGTAAAGTATAACAGTTTTTTGTTACGGTTACATAAACAGCATATATAATTACTTATTTGAATATTTATCCTTAATTCCACATGTAAAACAGACTAACGAATTATTCAAAGTCCATCATTCGAAATCTAGCTCGAGCGAGTGAGATATCAAAGAACTAGAAGGGTATCCCTCGCCTTATTGAAGCATACCATTTCTTATAAGCCAATTACGGCCATTCGCTGTGCCCAGGACACAAAATTTTTGGGATTTGCGAGCCACAGCAGCAGATTTCTCAAACACAAAAACATTCTCTCTGCGTGTTTTTACACAGTCGCACTTTAATTTTTATTAAAATTTTTTTTGGAAAGATTTTCCGTGCCAAGGGTCCTTCGAGTAAACAGTGAATATCTGCTGGGCTGCCCAGAAACGCTTGTGGAGGTGGAGAGTGGCAGCTTAAATTGAGGGCTTACTTCCTAATAGAGAATAGATTAGTGCCCCTTTAGAATTGTTCGTAGACGTAAATAATAAACAAATAATAAACATATATTATGACAAATACTAAGAAAACGCGTAGAAAAATGTATTACTAATATCGATTTCTGTGCATTTTAATTTGTCCTCATTTTATAATTTTAATTGTTGCTGCTTTCTTCTCTCTGCGTAACTTCTCTGATGAACAGTGTCCAGATAATATTGTGCAGTATTAACCATCGTATATCAATTAGTTGCTAATGCGCTCAGAAGAGCAGGTAGGAAGTGGAACTCATGAATGTTAGTAAATATGACGAGGTCTACCTTGGTGGAAGAGAAATACGTTTCTCAGCGTTAGTAGGTGCCCGTTCCTTCTCTTGTGCTTTGAAACATCCAATGTTGATGCTGTATATTTGCAATAATTTTTAATCACATTCGATTTCGTTTTGTTTGTAGCCGAAGAGGGAGACCCATACGAATGGCAAATTGTATTAACCCAGGATCACTTCTAAAAGTGTAATGTAATCTCGCGAGTTTCTATTTTAAATATGTAAAGTTCTATTGTCAGCAGCATCTTAAATTATATATGCTATTGTTAGTATTACATTAGAGCTTACATAAATTTAATGTTGCGAATGGGGGTGAGTAAAGCAATCTTTGATATTATGTAATAGTGCTCTTCCTGGGTTTACTTGATTGTTTCTATATAGTTTATAAAAAGAAGGAAGGAAATTATGAAATGAGGTTAATAGAGATGCCCTTTGTTTATAACTGAGATTATTTGTGTAATTTCTTTGTGTTTCAGTTATTGTATCATTACTTAGCATCACAAAAATGATATCCAGCTTGTCTTATTTATTGCCTACTAGGATGACCCAATTAAATGTAAATGCAGCAATATGGATTTTTCCTTTTCCCTTAAACAGTAAAAATATGCTAGTTTTTTTTTACCATAAAATGATTCAATCCATAAATTTTGGAGTTCTTGTTTAATTCTATATATACAAAACAACTATACGGATCAGCTTAGTTTTAGGACCTCACATAAACCGTTATCATAACAAAATACAAGTTCAGTTGGTTATTCACGTGACCCCGTCATTATGTAGTATATATTTCCAAACTCTTCACCCTGGGTCAAGAAAAGAACACAAAGTATAACGACAACAAGCACTCAATAGAATTAGACTGTTTCATTCTGTTGCAACAATGTGTTTCTGGCATTGTGAGTATGCGCATTTATTTATTACCGTGTAGAAGTATATATTGTTATTGTGACAACGGGTGTGGTAATTTTTGAGTTAATTTTTTAAGAGAAACATTTATTTTATTCATAGCGTTGTATCATATGTACAAACTAACAATAAACAAAGCTATGTACAAGAATATTGTGCTTTGTTTTGATGGTACTTGTGAGAATTTCGGCCCGCATCCGTTTAGCAATGTCTTGAAACTTTATAGGCTTCTGGAGTGCGACGACACGCAGTTGTGCTACTATCAGCCCTGGATAGGTGTCGCTGCCGATTGTGACCCGGTGACAGACCTTAGGAGGCGGTTTACGTGGTCTAGTGTGCGGAATGTTCTGGACTCTATGTTCTCTTTCAGTATAGAGTCGCATATTATAGAGGCGTACAGATACCTGATGCTGCATTATTGTAGTGGGGATGTCGTATACATGTTTGGATTCTCAAGAGGTGCATTTATTGCGCGTGTGCTTGCCGGGATGATCGAGAAAGTAGGGCTGTTGAAACCAGGGCAGGAGAACCTTGTACAGATGGCTTGGAAAGTCTACGTGAAGTGGGAATATGAGCGACAGCCAATACAGGCAAACTATACTACCACCCTTGTGGAAGAGTTCAAGAAAACTTTTGGCAGGAAAGAAAATATCAGGATACATTTCCAAGGTCTCTTCGATTCTGTCAACTCAGTGGGCATATTCAGGGATAAGCTGTTTCCGTGCACTCAAAAGTGCCATATTGTAGACCATGTACGTCATACGCTGTCACTAGATGAACGACGTGGGAAATTTAAACAATTTTGTTTAGAACCCACATTGAAAATACCAAAACGAGTTGTGATGGGTTTCCAACATGAAATCACTGAAAACAATGGAACTGCAAGTTCTAATAACAACTGCAAGTCATCAAAGCTAATTTTTTCTGCAAAGAAAGGTTACCGTTACACAAGAGGATCTGGTGTTTCAGAAATGTCACTGGTGAACGTCCAAGGAACATTTAAATTTGAACCACTAGAAGATCAAATGTCCTCACCAGAGAATTTCACGGACTTAGTGGAAATGTGGTTCCCAGGTGATCATGCAGACATTGGAGGTGGTTGGGCGCTAGATTCTGAAACGATGGAGAGTACATCCAATATGTCGCTAAGGTGGATTATTGGAGAGGCCATCCAGTTTGGTTGCAGGTTTGATAAATTGGCGCTGAAGAACTTCGCTGAGCAGAATACATCTGTGGGGACTCTATTTGCTGATACACATGATTACTTGAAGTTGAGTGTCACTAGACATGATATTAGACTCAATAATAATGTCAGTAGAGTTACTACAAATAGTATTGACTTAATGGCCCTAGCGAGGATTAGAGGTATATTAAAAGCAGGTTATGAAAAGAAACTGTACAACGCCATTGCTAGAAATGAATTATTACTTAAGGCCAAATACGGTGCTAAGTGTGCCAGTCTCAAGAAAGTCTATGTGATTGTCTGGTGGATCTTAGAGTTAGTCCCAATTGGTCTTCGAGTTCAACATGGTGACGGGACTTCCAGAAACATATGTGCCCCAAACTTGGGTCGGTACCGCTACGTACCAGATTATGGTCGGTTACACTGGTCGGTATATTGGAAAATGAAGTTTAGCCAAAACTATAGACCGCCCAACATACCAGAATATGCACGCAACATTATGCGTGATCTTGTCGGTGTCAACTTACGAAGCAGCCGTGCTCGTACAAGTTGTACCATGGCATCCCATTACCATAGTAGCAATGGTGCCAGCAATAGTTCATTGTTGTACCGTGGCAAGGACCCCCTGGTAAAACAAAACAGTCACTTGTCGATCACGTCCACATTGATCAACGAGACCTTGTCCGAGAGAGTTACGCATGATGCCAGGGAGATGATATTACAATGGATGGAAGACGGGTGGAGACATGTACCTGATGACCTTGAGACGTATTTGAATTAGTTATATTTTTTTATAAGAAAAATCATATGTGATTAGTTCGAGGGTACGGAATAAATAGAATAAATATATAAATATAAAAAAAAAAAATAAAAAAACAACGGGATAATTAACTACAAGTTATTAGAAGGGAATATTTTTTTCTTTAGAAGGGATACTTCGATATTTTCAATTGTTTTTTTTGTTTTTTTTTCTTTCTTTAAGTTGAGTGTGCTTTCTAAAAAATGGGTTTGGAATATTTACTCATGAAAGGGTAGGGGACATTGTTGTTCCCTCCATTTGTTTCACAAAATCCCCTTTTTTAGTTTGTTCTAATGCTTTGTGTGGGAGAGAGTATTTTTTTTTTTTTAAAAGAATATGTTAAAAATAATGTGGGGTTGATATTGTTTTAACCAACGATCAACTTGTCTTCGTCGAACTCATAAGCTGGGATTTCCAAGTTCAAAGGAGCTGGACCCTTTCTGATTCTCCCGGAGATATCGTAGTGGGAACCGTGGCAAGGACAGAACCAACCGCCGAAGTCACCGGCCTCACCGATAGGCACACAACCCAGATGGGTACAGATACCCAGCATGACCAGCCACTTGGGGTCCTTGACTCTATCGGCGTCGGTTTGGGGGTCCTTCAACGCGGACATCTCGACGGCGTTGGCCTCGTCGATCTCGTGCGCGGTCCTGTGTCTGATGAAAACGGGCTTACCTTGCCACTTCACCACGACGTTCTTACCTTCTGGAATGGCGGCGAGGTTCACCTCGACCTTGGCCATGGCCAGCACATCAGCAGAGGCAGACATGGAACTCACAAACGTCTCCACGGTAGACTTCGCACCAACAGAGGACAACAGACCCAGAGACCCGACCATGAAGTACGCATAGGAACGACTCTTGTCAGAGTTACGATCATCCCTCAACACATCGTCAAAGTTAGGCGTCCTGTAAGTGCTCTTGCTGGCAACCATACTGGTCGACAGCATCCTCGCATTGTATCTGCTCACATTTCTAACAGAAGATCTCAACATCTTGTCTTGGTATTGTTGTATTGGTGTTATTTCAATGTAATATTAACAAAAGACTTGTGTATCAACAATTACAAACTCCCTTTTATAGAAAGAAATCCTTATGTCCGCTAAAACTGGGTCCCCCCGATGAGAAAAAAATTTGGGAACCTCTTGCACAGAGAGAGAAGTTACCCGGGAGAAACGTTTCTCGCATCTGATTGGCCAGGTGAAATTTCGTTGTACAAAAGGGTACGGGCTAGTTAAATACAGAGAGGTGTGTATACTATACAATGTAATATACATATATAAATACAATCATATCATGTTAACTCACAACGTATACATGTAGTCATACTGGTACATGTAATACAACTATCGTACTCTACAATACATCAGGGTAATATACAGAGATAGAGAGAGACAATACAGAATACTGAGACAACACAGACAACACAGAGATGAGAAGAAGCTGTGGAAAATAAAAATTCAATTAAAAAGGCGGGGTAACATACACTACAATATATCAGGGTAACATCAGATGAGAATTATTGCAGGGGATACAGAGAGAGATTGAGAGAATACAGAGATACAGAGATATGATCTATTTAATAGTTGGGGGGGTAATATATCATCAGGGTAAGTGGGTGAAACAATAGATCTGGATAGATCAGGTTTTTTGCGTAAAATGTTTGTTTAAATCAGGGTAATGCAGTTTATTGTTCATACTTTACAATACACAGAGACACACACAGGCAGGGAGAGAGAGGGCCGGGGTTTTGTTTTTGGTGCTGCTTCTTCCCCGGCACATGACAGGTACGTATATTGAGATATATATATAAAAGAGAGAGTATGGGTTCTTGGCAATGCGATGAGGTATTACAAAAGACACCAATGGATTTGGTGTTTGGTGAGTTGGATGGTAAGTATTATCTGAGGGTTGGTAAAGATGTGTGGTTGTTGAATGAGGACTGGTCCGTTTGGGAGAAACAACGGTTTGTCCTACACTTCTTACAAGACTGTAAGCAAGCTGGTACTGTTCGCTTGGATCAAGGGTACTTGTACTGTACTGAAACTACACTGTACTTTGTTACACTACCCGAGAGGGTAGTGTGTTTAATACACAGGTTTGAAGAAGGTACAACTATTGTTGGATTCCATGAAAAACAAACACAAAACCATGAGGATGTGGTACTCCTCACAAAATGTTCCACTTTCAGTTGCTATATGCTAGTGGAGATGCAGTTACACCTAGCTCAAACACTTGCAACGGAATTCAAAAGCATGACAAAACTGTTTAACTCGGAGATCGATTTCCAGTATGTGTTCACGGATACCCACGAACTGGCAATATTGACAGATGCGTACTCACTCATACTTTACTCCCATGGGAAGGTCGAGGTGTCCGCAGTGGACAAAGCGTTTACGTTCCTTGATCACAGGGCGTGCCAATTGAACTTGAGACAAGTTGCCGAGGGCCAGTACGAGGTCAGGGCATTCATGAGACCCCAAAGGAAAATATACAAGGCCACGATCACTTTTGATTCCAAGCCATCCGAAGTTGCCGCATTTGTTTGTGAAGTTGCAGATACAAGGGATATGTGCTTACTTCGATACTTTGGAACTGGACATAACGCAATAGTGGCATATAATAATAACGACATCAAGATGGTAACCACTTCTGATTTGGAAATAGTGGACTCTGTGGCACCTTTTAATTGCCAGCTTCACCCCAAAGATACCTTAATTGACACAGTATGTGTAGACTCAGGGAAACCATCCGATATTCAAATCATATCTGCATATTATGATGACTACTACAACCCCTACTTGACAATTGCCGAAGGGTATAACCCGGGGTATATCAAACTAGACACACCAGAATTCTATGACCAGCCTGATGCAGTGATAGATTTCTGGCCCACTAAGGCACTAGGCCTCGTTGTTCAAACAAAGGACGGTATCTATGCTGGGGACAGGAAACTCGAGGTAGACTACGATGTTTACGATATCACTAACGAAGGGTACATTGTCGAAGACACTGGTAATATTCAATCAATCACCCCTAGCATAACTCACAGATCACTTAAAAAGGATGTAGTGCAGTCGTACGTCATTCATAAAGATGTTAATGTAATTGAAAGAATTGAAGTTGACGCCTCGGGTGGGCTTATTGAAAAAGAGTCCAGAGCAGTCCAAGGTCTGGATCTAGATTGCACAATAATAAAAGACGAATTTAATACGTACTACTACAGAGGGAACACCTTATATGTTATTGGCGAACGGGCAACAGAGGGAAGTGAAATTGCAAAATTACCTTCTATGACTCGAATTTATGACGCTATAATGGGGACACCTGCAGGCTCAAGAATTCTAATTTCGGACATTATGGGCTGCTTATATTTATACGATTTCAGCACGGATGAGGTTTTGAAAAAGTTATTCTCTAAAAACAATAAACCATTTACATTGGTACCCATTGATATCCAGGCCACTTATGTCCTAGCTTACAATAGTGAAGAGACTATATTTATCGATATTCTGAAAAATGTTATGTTCTTCCTCAACATGAAATTTGGGTGTCAAGACGTGAAATCAAGACGTGATGTTGAAGCTGGTGAATTATGGTACATCGACTCAAATAAAAAAAATTCTATTGGAAGAATAGATTTAAAAATGGAAAATAATTTTCTGGAGAGCTCTCCCTTATCTATAATGAAAATGAGTGAGAAGAAAAGAATAGACTTAAGTACGATTCCTGAGTCAATTATACATATGAGTGATAAACTACAGAATTTTGTGGTGCTGGCAAACAAGTTTCAAAACAGAGTCAACCTATTGCTGATAAATCTGGAAACAGGCCAGAATATAACCAATACCAAAGTGTCAGCCAATGAAAAAGTTATTTTTTGTAAATTGTTTCCATTGAAATCGTTAACTCCTGAATTTGAACCGTTTGAGATGTATAATTTTAAAAACCTCTTTCTAGTTCAGAGAACAACTTCAAAAGATACTGTCCTCTACCTATTTGAGTTAAAAATGAAGGAGAACAAATTAAAGAGGCACTCTTCTATTACTCTTAATAAACCCATCACAGATATAAGAGTAAGTCCAGCTAAGATAGAAACATATTTATTTCAAGATCTTCAGAAGTCCTTTAAAATCATCTTCAATAATGATGGTAGTATGGTGATAGATGAAATATCTCATGAGAAGAATGAAACTCTTGATAATAATGACTTTCACAACATTCCCATAATCTCTGGCAATCTGGACACTGCTTATTTGCGCTCGAATGTACTCACTATTCCAAGTGCTTGCAGGCAAGTTGTATATTCTGAAACTTTTTGCAATCGTGGCTGGACTTATGGAAATTACGGTAGTGGAAATGCATCTAATTCACAAATGGTAAGAAGTGTAGAGTTTACTATTGGTTTGACCGAGGATTCGAAGCATTTACAGATTTGCGTAAAAGATGGTGACTATTCTACTTTTGCCGAATTAGACTCCATGTACAAAATTGATTCTATTAAGTCGATTAACCCATATTCAGCGATTCCACTATGCTATTCTTATATGGATAATGGACAATGTCCATTTTTGATAATATTCAATAATGGTACTTTTGGAATGCTGGAAGTAATTGAAAACAGGGAGGATTTATGGAGAGGTTTCATCGAGGATATTGCTGGGTCCACTGGAGTCAAAAGTGAGGATGAGAATTACTATTTCAAAATCAAGATGATACAGAAACCGCTCAAACCAAGCATATAATTGCAAGTACAACTCAGTACTTCTAACTTGTTTGATCTTTAAAAATTTTAGTGTTATAGAATTAATAAAAGTTATATATATATAAATATATTCAGTTCAATTGTTCTTTTTAATTTGTAAATATTAATTTTGCTATTTCTAATATACATTAAAAATCCGTCTAAATATAATGCAGTTTTGTTTAACAGGAAACAAATCTACTAGAGAATACAACGATCTAACGTGTTTTTCTTCCGTATATATGGCTTTGGTCAGATTAGATCAACAAAGTTTCGATCTTGTCCTTGACGGCGTAGATTTGGTTCTTGATAGCAGAAGCATCGTTGGTGGTAATAGAAGCAGCGATGACTGGTCTAGAGACACCACAAGCTCTACCTAGAGCAACTCTGGATGGGACAAAGACGTATGGAACGTTCTTATCTTCACACAACAATGGCAAGTGCAACAAAATTTCGATAGGTTCACAGTCGGCAGCCATGATGATGAACTCGGAGATACCACGGTTCAAAGTCTTGGTAGCTTCGTTAGCACCCTTCTTCAATTGTCTCAAGTTAGCAGCTTGTTGGACAACATCCAAGATTTGCTGAGTCAAGTTGTCATCAGCCAATGGGAAAGCCTTTGGGTTTGGAGCAGACATTTTTTAAAAGTGTTGTTGTTGTTAATTCGTTCAAGTTCCTTGCAAATGAAAATCTTCTAATTACAGTAATGTGAATTAGTAGCTCGCTTGAATGGTGTATTAAGAAATGAAATCAAAGAAAAGAATCCTTAATAAAAAAAATGTCTGAATTTAAATGTAAAATAGAAAAAAGAGATGCTCATCGGAAAAAAATTTTTTTTATAAAAAATTTTTTTTTTCAAAAATGAAAAAAAAAGAAAAAAGTTCGCGAATTACGAAAATGTGCATGTGATCTCATTTTCTCTTGAAGAAGCTTTCGATGGAGCCCTGTTTCTTCTTTGGTTTGAATGCAGAGGGTTCGGTCTTTGATCTGACTGGTGGTTTCGTTGCCTTTGGTGTTGGCTTAGGTGGTGCTTGTTGTTGTGCGGGACGTTTAGTGACTATGTAACCGTCTTCGTCGACATAGGTCTCCGATTCGGGTTCAGCTGCAGCTTCAGGTTCAGCTTTAGCTTCTGGGGTAGGTTCAGGTTTTGGTGCCTCCGCGGTCACTTGTGATGATGCCTCAGGTTCTTGTCTGTTTTTAATCTCTAGTAGTGACTCCTCAGCTGTTGTGTCCATGATCTCCTCCATCTCACTTTCGTCGAGCTGGGTCTGTTGTGCCTTCGTGGATGTTGATACAGGTGCCGTCACAGGTCTTTCCTCCTCATCATCCATATCCATTAGGTCGTCGTCGTCCTCAAACATCTTTGACAGTTCATCCATCTGCTTTGATCTCTTGGGGTCGCGTTCCAGTTCTCTCTTCTGTGTCTCCTCACGTCTTCTCTTCAACTCAGCCTGTCTCTCCTGTTCTTTATCCTCTCTTTCCTTGCGCATACGTGCCAACAAAGCAGTAGACCTCAACCCCATATCCTTCTTCTTCTTGGTATCTTTGTTGGCAGTTCCAGTTGGAGCTGCTGCTGCAGATACGGGAGCAGCAGCAGCAGCAGATGCTCCTGATGCAACACTTGGTCTCGACACTGGTTTCTTAGGCGACAGGTCGCGCTCCTTCTTTACCTCTGAGTATACCACCTCATAGTTGTTCCTAATCGTAATGAAATCGTCTCTATGCACCTCGTTGAACGGAATAACGCCCTCCATGGGGTTGAACGCATAGATGAAGCAATCGGTGATCTCCTCGCTCATCGCCTCCACTCGCCCCAGGTCCTGCACCACAGCAACCGCCCCGCCACTCAAACAACACACTATAACACAATGAAACTTCACATTGTCCCCAGTTCCCTTGTAATAGCTAAACATAGCGCTCTTAGCCCAGTCCACGCTCTTCCCGAACTCGTGCACCAGATCAGTAAACAGAACAGGCCTCACTGCAGAAAACAACCGCTCATTGATAAACTCCTTCACCTTCTCGTCCAGCACAATCATCGTTGGGTATAGCCTGCCTTCTTTTAACTAAAAATAGTGAATAAAAAGAATTCAATTGTATTACTTTTATTTTTGGCGTCTATTATTCCCACCATCTACGCGTTTTGTCTGCCAAAAACAAAAAATTAAAAAAAATTAAAAAAAAAATAATAGCGCCGCCTTGTTTCGATCAAGGGACATCAGGGTTATGAGCCCTGCGCGCTTCCACTGCGCCACGGCGCTATATTAAATGCGTTGATGGTATTTGGAATCTGGGCTACAAAAGAGTCTTACCACATATTTTGAATATACTGCCATCACCAATCCCAATCTTGTCACAGACACCCTACAAAGCATTTGTTATTCAATTACTGATTATTACGACACACACACCCCAATGATGACTCTTTTTTCTCTTCTTCTCTCTTTTTGATTAAATAGAGCTCACTGAAAAAAAAAAAAAATGAGTAAAAATTGATGATAACCATACAATAAAAGTTCTTTGGACTCAAACAAAGGATATATTGGCGATGGCTAGACGGGTATTGGCGACGCAGTCGCATGTGGTGCATGGATATGTTGGGAACAAGGCCGCTACTTTCCCGCTGCAATGTTTGGGATGGGATGTGGACTGCTGCAACAGCGTGCAGTTCTCAAACCATACCGGGTACGGTATGGATAAGGTGTTTGGTTCTGCCACTAGTGCGCAGGACTTGAGGGCTATACTTGGTGGGTTAATGGCGAACTTTCCCGACAACTACGAGGCGTTGTTGTCTGGGTACTTGCCCAATAGTGAGTCCGTGAGGGCTGTTGGGGAGAAGTATGCCGAGTACAAGAGGCAGAGTGGTGGCAGGTTGATCTGGCTACTGGACCCAGTGATGGGAGACGAAGGGGAGCTGTATGTGAATGAGGATGTGGTGCCGGAGTACAAGAAGCTGGCGCTGAGTGACGATAACTTGGTGGACATTATCACTCCGAACCAGTTCGAGTTGGAGGTGCTGTACGGGAAGCCCGTGAACTCGAAACAGGACCTCATAGACGCACTAGAGGAACTACATAAATATATCCCTGTCGTAGTGGTCACCTCGTGCAATTCTAAGCTGTTTGACGGTGATAATGCCATATACTGCGTGGCCTCCATGCGTGACTCCTCTGCATACGTTTACAGAATCCCGTTGATCAAATCATACTTCACAGGCGTCGGAGATCTATTCTCTGCATTGCTGCTAGACCGAGTATTTACACTGCTACATGGAGGTGATACCAAACTTACTCTGAAAGAACAGATAAACGATGTCCTGAACGTTATCCAAAACGTGCTGAAGGTGACAAAACATATGGGCCCTAAAAATATAAACTCTAAGATGGGTTCTCCAAGTGAGATGAAAGAAATGGAATTGAGAATAATAGCATCGAGGGATTTATACGATGGTAACGCATATTTTGATGAAACAATTATTCCGGGAAGAAAACAGGTTGATTTTTCCTGCATGACCTTAAGAAATTGAATATAGGATAAATATTGATAACCACTTGATAGATTTCGGATATCTTCTAAATACATTGACCTTAATGAAATCTCCTCTTTGATGCGTTTAGACACGGAAATTAAATTTTAAAAGGAGTAAAAAATTTTTTAGAAACATATATTATATATAAAAATATATAATTTATAATTGATTATAAAGTACGTGCATTGAATAATTACATGTTTGGAAATTTAAATACAAGGATTTATATTCATGCGTGGCCATGGATGATTAGCATCAACCTGTAGCCTTTTTATGTGCAAAAATTAACCAACGAAAAGATGGGAACATTAATTATTAGTAACTTTTTCAGTGTGAACAGGCAAAACTTGAAGAGGTGACAAAAACAAAAAATGGAAACAAAAACAAAATTAAACATGACATGGATATTTATGAGAAATTGTCACCCTCCAAAGATTTAGTTAACTAACCTTCTTATTGCTTGTTTTCACCTTCACCTTGTTGGGCGTTGTTACCAGAGTCGTTCTTGTACATTTGTTCAAACAACTTCATGGAAGAGGTTTGCAATTCATCGGTCTTGGTCTTCAAGTCCTCGGCACTGACTTCTTCACCGGATTGAACCTTGGTGATGATTTCTCTCAAGCCGTTGATTTGGTCTTGGACCTTTTGAGCCTCAGCCTTGTCCAACTTACCTTCGAATTCCTTCAAGGAGTTCTCAGTGTCGTTAGCCAATTGATCAGCCTTGTTGGCGGTTTCGATAGCTTGTCTTCTGGCTTCATCTTGACTCTTGAACTTCTCGGCGTCGTTAACCATTTGTTCAATTTCAGCGTCAGATAGACCAGAGGAACCAGCAACAGTGATGGAAGCATCCTTGTTGGTAGCCTTGTCTCTGGCAGAGACGTTAATAATACCATCGGCATCGATATCGAAAGTGACTTCGATTTGTGGAACACCCTTTGGAGCTGGTGGGATACCAGACAAGTTGAAGTTACCAATCAACTTGTTGTCCTTAACCAATTCTCTTTCACCTTGGAAGACTCTGATTTCAACAGAAGTTTGACCGGCAGCAGCAGTAGAGAAAATTTGAGACTTCTTAGTTGGAATGGTAGTGTTTCTTGGAATCAATCTAGTGAAGACACCACCCAAGGTTTCAATACCTAGAGACAATGGGGTAACATCCAACAACAAGACATCAGTAACTTCACCAGACAAGACAGCACCTTGAATAGCAGCACCAATAGCGACAGCTTCATCTGGGTTAACAGCCTTGGATGGGTCCTTACCGAACAATTGCTTAACGGTTTCGACAACCTTTGGCATTCTGGACATACCACCAACCAACAAGACATCGGAGATATCAGAAGTAGATAGGTTAGCATCCTTCAAAGCCTTCTTAACTGGCTCGATGGTTCTCTTAATTAATGGTTCAGTCAAAGTTTCGAATTGAGCTCTACTGAACTTCATGTTGATGTGCTTTGGACCAGAGGCATCGGCAGTGATGAAAGGTAAGTTGATCTCAGTGGAGACAGTGGAGGACAATTCGATCTTAGCCTTTTCAGCAGCCTCTCTGATTCTTTGAACGGCCATACGGTCGTTCTCCAAGTCGATACCAGACTCAGCCTTGAAACGAGAAACAATTTCTCTTAGCAAGTAAATATCGAAATCTTCACCACCCAAGTGAGTGTCACCATTAGTGGACTTAACTTCGAAGACACCATTGTCAATGTCCAAGATGGAGATATCGAAAGTACCACCACCCAAGTCAAAGACGGCGACGACCTTGGAGTCGGACTTCTCTAGACCGTAGGCCAAGGCAGCGGCAGTTGGTTCGTTAACAACACGAAGGACATTTAGGCCAACGATTTGACCGGCATCCTTGGTGGCTTGTCTTTGGGAGTCATTGAAATAAGCTGGAACGGTAACAACAGCGTTCTTAGCTGGCTTACCCAAGTAAGCTTCAGCAGTCTCCTTCATCTTGTTTAGAACGAAACCACCAATTTGAGCTGGAGAGTAACGCTCGCCTCTGGCCTCAACCCAGGCGTCACCATTGTTGTGCTTGACGATCTTGTATGGAACTTGCTTGATATCTCTTTGGACTTCAGCATCTTCGAAACGACGACCGATCAAACGCTTAGTGGCAAACAAAGTGTTCTCTGGATTGACAACGGCTTGACGCTTGGCTGGAATACCAACTAGTCTCTCACCTTCCTTGGTGAAAGCGACGACAGATGGAGTGGTTCTGGCACCTTCAGCGTTTTCAATGATCTTTGGCACCTTACCTTCCATCACAGCAACAGCAGAGTTGGTAGTACCCAAGTCAATACCGATAACTTGGCCCTGAACCTTGGTAGATTGCATACGGCGAGCCGCACGAGTCACAGACTTGCCCATAATTCCCCTAGCGGACAACATTTTTTCTTTAGTTTCTTGTTTCTATATTTGTTTCGAAGTTATAACTAGTATATCCCTCCTGCTTTCACTTCTTTATCCAAATTAAATGTTCAGGAATATCTTCGAAATCGTTAACCTTGTCAAGAGTTAATTCAAGTTGCGTCATAAAAAAAAAAAATCTCGACGACTCGTTTTTTTTTTCCAGAAATTTTTTCAAATTCGTATATGGTGATTGTAGGTACAACGTGACATTGGATATTTATATAAAATATTATATTAATTACAATATTAAATATAATTACATGTTTATAACAGTATTATACATATTGCTATGGGTTGGAAAAATAGACGTATTTTGTCGCTACTTTCAGTTTTTGTTGAAAATAGTACTGGGTTCTATACAAAATATTACATTGATTATAATATTAAATACAACTACATGTTTATCACAGTATTACATATAATTACATGTTTTTTAGGGTATTAAATATTGCTATGTTTCGGAAAAATAGACATATTTGTTGAATTTTTGTTGCAAATAATACGTCCAACTAAATCAAGGATGATAGAAGGACCACAGCTGGAACAATGGCAGCAAACAAGTTGCCTAGAACTGTGGAAGCAGAATCTTGGTATTGGTTTACGTTTGCAGTAGCAGAAGCTTTGCTGGTGGTGACAAATGGTTGGACACTAACATGTGGGCTTGCATTGGAACCAGCGTTGGAGGAACCAGCGTTAGAAGAACCAGCGTTAGAAGAACCAGCGTTAGAAGAACCAGTGTTAGAAGAACCAGCGTGGGAGGAACCAGAGTTGGAAGAACCAGCGTTAGAAGAGCCAGCGTGGGAGGAACCAGCGTTGGAAGTACCAGCGTTAGAAGAACCAGCGTTAGAAGAACCAGCGTTAGAAGAACCAGTCTCCTTAGCTGGAACACAAGTCTCACTGTGACAAGTCAATGTGATAGTGCTTGTGCGGGTCTTACCGTTGGAGTCAACGTCTGGGCAGTAGGTAATGATTATAGTCACTGGCTCACCGTCAACAGTAACTACAACAGTGGACATGCTTGGTTCGGAGTAGGTCTCATTATTGTAGACGGAGGAGGTTTCTTGGGAGTGGGAAGCTGTGGTACTGGAAGTCATGTTTTGGAACACTGGATCAGAAGAGATGACCGAGGTGGATGAGGAACTTGAGGAGGAACTTGAGGAGGAAACTGGTGTGGAACTTGAGGAGGAAACTGGTGTAGAGCTTGAGGAGGAAACTGGTGTGGAACTTGAGGAGGACACTGGTGTAGAGCTGGAGGAAGAAGCTGGTGTGGAAGAGCTTGAGGAGGAAGCTGGTGTGGAAGAACTTGAGGAGGAAACTGGTGTGGAACTTGGTGTGGAGCTGGAGGAAGAAACTGGTGTGGAACTTGGAATTGAGCTTGAAGGCGTATGACAAGAAGTGGTGGAATCAGAACCTAAGATTGTTACTGGAACTGGACGGATAGCATCAGGGTTGTTTGAAACTTGAGAAGTTAATTCTTCTGGAGCTAAGAAGTCACTGTTTGGGTAACTGAAGGTAGTCATGCCATAAGCGGTACAGTAGCCGTCGACAGTAGATTCTGTGCACACAAATGGTCCTTCAGGACACTTTTTGTCAGCAACGGGTTCATAGCCAAGCATGTAACAAGTAATCAAACCATTGTCGGTTACAACTTGTCTAGCACCTAGGTGGAAATCTTCTTCGTGAATACATTGTCCTAGTAAGCTGCCGTTTGGAGTCAAGTTATACTTGATAACACCATTAGCAGTGTGGATGGTTAAGATACCAGTACTTCTGGTACAGTTGGCTATACCAGGATATGAGATATCCCATGAAACAATGTGGTCATCAACACCCAAGTAAGTTCCAGCTTGGTTAATGAAGCCATCAATGTTTGGGATCTTATCTTCTGGAGTAACATAGTCGGCAGAAACAATGTAGGCACCAATTGGATTGATAACAATGTCACCGGATTCTGTAACAGAAGGATCCTTGTTGTAGACATTACCGCTGGCTTGAACCCATAGTTGAGTGGATGGATCCATCTTAATACCAGAACTGTAGTATACAGCGGAGTTTGTATCAACAACAACTGGAGCAAAAGGAGTACCTGCACTTGGGTGGAAGATGTAGTTACCAACTAGTTTGGTGTCCCATTGGTCAGCATGGAATGTACCGTATACATTTACAGTAGCACCGGTGCTTGTTGTTGCTGGTGAGTGGAGGGTGAAACTACTCAAGTATAGGTTGCCATTGAAATCTAAGGTAACGTAGTTTGGAATAGCATCAATTGTAACAGTTGCAGGGGTGGCTTCACTACCAATAGCACTATTAACATTGACTTGTAAGCCAGCGGCAGCATTAGATAGGTCAATGGTCAATCCCGCATTACCGGAGAAGGTACTATTGATAGTCAAAGTCTTGACAGCTGGGCCAATAATTAATGAAAGACCAGTTGCATTAGCAGGTTCAGTATAAACAGAGTTTTCATCATTCAATGTGATTTGTGCAAACGCAGAAACGGCAAAGAAAATTGCCAGCAAAAAATTGCGAATAAACATTGAAACTAATACAGTTGATTTCAATAAAGATATAATAAATATTGGGAGGAGAAATGTAGAAGTAATAAAGATTGTGTAAAAAGCGTTGCGTGCCTTTTATACATTTATGAACATAAGATTAGTTTTTCATCTAGACAAACAGGTTGTAGGATTGTTTATTTCTCTTTTGAATTAATATCAATGATTAATGATTCCGAATATTTCTACTACTGTGAAGTCTAAGTAAAAGTGCTATAAACATGACCTCTTTAGTGCTTGAACAAGAGAATAATGCAAAGAATAGAATAGGATACTCTTTTAGGAAATATACTAATTTTAATACAGTAAGTATTTAAAAAAATAAACAATCCAAAAAATATGCGTATAAACAACGCCTTTTCTATGGGGGTCTAGTTTCTGTTTACCTGACAGAAAAGCATTATTAAAACCTCTCTAAGAGCGATTATTTTCATTGTAGTCCTTACTAAATTGGCTGTGCAAATCTCCCAGGAAACTTACCTTTTTGAATTTCTTTTTTTTTGAATCACGCAATTTTATATGTTCATTATTTTTACAACTGTGCGGATATCTACAACAACCTTTCTACTAAAAATTGGAATGGAACTACTCCTGTCATCTCAATTGACTTAATATTTATTGAGTACATTTGTGAAACCCCTTATGGGTATTTCATTACAACTATTTATTTTCTCCCACTTACACCACTCTTGAGGGAGGTTGTATCATTTATTAACAAAAAGTGGGGTGAACGAATGAATAGGAATTGAGGATTCTCGTAGAAAGCAAATCTTAGCAATTGAAATCGCAAATTTTTCCTCCCTTCACTCCTCGGGTATAGAAAGCAACGTATTAACTCTTTTAATGAAAACCCCTTAAAAATGGCATATATTCAATTGTATTGGGAAGAAACTACGAATTGTCCTATAGTACGATAAAAAGCAAAGAACATTATTTCTTCTACAAAGTTTAACTGCTTCTACAAAGGTTATCTGCTTCTTCAAGAGGACCCTACTGTATGGAAGACAGGGCTGTCCTAGCACTGTCTTTTCCATAGCAATACACGGTATGTCCTCCTTCCCCCTATCAAAAAAAAAAAAAGATCTGCAATGATGACTAGAGAGTCGAGCCATAATAAAGCAAAATAAATAGTTTTAAATATGTGTAGATCTACTTTTAGTTCTAGGTGTTTCATTTCTCTCAGCGTTTTCTCTGTATACTGACATTCACGGCTAAACTGAATGTGGTTTCGAAAAAAAGCAAAGATTCAGCGCAGGGAACATTCCAGGACCCTTTGGCTGTTCCGATTTTTTTGTTGCCCTCTCATTATTTTTATTTCTTAAATTAGGCTTCTTTGTGAGATGAAAAAAAAAAAGTCAATTTCCTATTCTGGTCATTTGCTAGACGAGGGCGAAGGGTGTTCTACGAGTGTTTCAATGTCAGGTCAGAATGACAGTTTTTGGTTCTTTGTCTAGACAGGTAGATAATCTAGTCCTTATTTTCAATTATTCAGAACATACCGTAGGGAGGAGGAAAGTGGAACGATAGCTTTCAAAAGTGGCACCACAATTCAGGATTTTAACCTTTTCGGTAATAGGGTCCTCATAAAACACGAAATGAGTGACACAACAAAATGTAATGCGGTCACACATTCTATTTGCTTGTCTCTTGAATTAGCTTGTTCAGTAAATAAATAAAAAAGTCAATTTCCTATTCTGGTCATTAGCTAAACAGGCGCAAAAAGTGCTCTACGATTGTTTCAATGTCAGGTGAGGATGGCAGATTTTGGATATTTGCCTAGACAGGTACATTACCTAATCCTCATTTTCAATTATTCAGAACATACCGCAGGCGGGAGGGGAGGTGAAAACCAAAACTTCCAAAAAAAAATGGCACCATAATTACCTTTCTTGTAAGAGACCAATTCATAAAATAGGAAATGAGTGACACAACAAAACAAAAACCGACTTACACAAATTTTCTATTTTCTTCTCTCCTGAACTCTTCTATATCGTTCACAAATTCAGGAACATGAGTCTTAACAAAGTAGAAATCCGGGTTTCGTGCTGACTAAGAACACTGTTTTACTCCGATATATTCTAAAATAACTGTGAAAATTCCAATATTCTTCATATTAGAATACACATCACTAAGCGTTCATGTGAAGCTATTTTGTAAATACAGCAGTAAAATTATAACATTTATTCATGTTATTCCAAGATAACTTGGAATATATATTTGTAATATGATATGGTCACTTGAATGACTATATAATCACATGGTATGCGTCTATTATGATAACGAATATAGTGAATGAATTAAGATGGAATATTAATTACATTAAAAGTTATAGAATTCATTCCGTATCAGTGACGTCATTTCAGATTGAACATAAGCTAAAAAAGAAAATCAATTTTTCACTATATGAAGCAAAAGTAAATGAACCCGCTGAATCCAGATTTCATCTGACTGAAGTAAAAATAGACCATCAAATTGAGATTTAGCATGGCAAGACTAAATAATGATGTAGCAGGCTAATTAAAAGGCAAGAAAGCAATATCAGGTATAGAAACCAGGGCATTTTTGATCTAAATACACTTTATAATGCTCTTCCTTTTCCTTTACAAGGTTTACTTTGCATGAAGAGATCAATCATATCTTGGAATAGTAATATAACATAGTATAATAGATAAATTATCTTTTTTACGATTTTTCATACCACTTTAAATGTTTTCTACAATTAACGAATTTGACAGAAACTCTTATTCTGTTCCTTTGTCTCATCAATATCAATTCGGATTGATCTTAGTAGCCATTTATGTCCCCAAAACGTTAAATTATCGTAAAAAGCTATATGAAGTGAAAATCACATAGAATTGATAATAATTGCTTCCCATGTCAACTAGTCATAGTCCTATTAATCATAGTAAGATTAGCTCTCTAATTTCAACTCAATAAAAATAAAAGAAAACAGTTTTCAGGAATTATAGTAAAAAAAGAAATGCGCAAGCCCGGAATCGAACCGGGGGCCCAACGATGGCAACGTTGGATTTTACCACTAAACCACTTGCGCTTAGTAATTTGTTGAAAGCGATGTGGCAAATCCGACTGTTTCACAGCATTATCAGTTTTTCATAACTTTTAGAAATAAACTCAATTGTCTTCTCTGTAAGCCTAATACATCTCCTTTTATTATTTGAGTCAAGTTAATAAAATATATGAATGCAAAATTCTATTCAATTTGATTATCTTACATAATGCCTAATGCCTTTGGGGCAAGTTATTAATGCCGCACGATGAGTGGTACATAATCCTCTTACGGTACAATAGTTTTTTATTGGTTTATAAGTTTTTTTTATACCGCTGCTTCTTCATTCCCAAACTGTTCATTCAATTTGTCTTCTAACATCTTCGATAATTCATTATTTCCGTCATTACTCTGTAAACTAACGAATGGGCTGCACTTCACCCTGACATACAGCTTTCGTACAATTCCAAAAACTTCCTCAATTTCATCGTCATCGAATGATTCGCTCATGGGAAACCCCATGACTATCTTCAAACTCGTAGTCTTCACAAGCATCCCGAACACACTGATTCCTTCAACCTGAAACAGCGGGCGGATGGGTACCTCTTTCTCGTGTGTAGTCCACTCATATAAGTGGCTATCAAAGTAGTCCAGCGATACGTTCGATAGCACATTGGACTTTAGCACATGCTCCACATCCTGTTTATACTTTGGAGAACAGTATACCAGCACAGGAGCATTAGTCTCTGAGATAATCGATATAAAACACGGTATAGACTTTAACATTCTATTGCTTAACTTAATCTGTCCGATTTACAGACTCTCTGTTGTTTAAGAACTTCTACGTTTTATATGCGGCCCTCTCTCTTCAAGGTACCACGAACTTCTTCAAAGTTCGCTAGTAAAGAGGTCACGTGAATATATTTTGGTAACCTCTAAAATACTTTTTAACATCAATAGGAAAGTCATATTTGCTATATATCATAATGTATACGTAGTTATATAATATGCAAGAATTGAGTTCGAGGGAAGTTCCTTTACAAGCGAGCTAGTTATTGTTGAGCGATTGTCTTTGCTGCAGTTCTACCATAGACAACACATTCTAGCAAACTGGAACCACCCAATCTGTTAGCACCGTGAACACCACCGGACACTTCACCAGCAGCGTACAAACCCTTGGCCAAAGGCTTACCGTCCTTGGCCAGGACAGCAGCTGTAGTATCAATCTTGGCACCACCCATGGTGAAATGGACGACAGGTGTGACTTGACCGACGAAAATCGTTGTCTCTGGAGTAATATTGTCACCAAAGTTTCTTGTCACTAGAGTACGACCAAATTCATCGCTTGAGGCAGTGTTATAAGTGGTCAAGTCCTTGGCAAGGTCCTCAGCAGAGATAGGCAACTTGGACTCTTCGACGAATTCCTTAATAGAAGTCTTCTTGACTAACTTCTTAAACATGTAGAAATCCAAGTTGTTCTTGTACACATCGTAGATGCCTTCACCCATGACCAGGTAAGCGTTGTTCTTGTCTTGTGGACACTTAGACTGAATAGCCTCGGTGACGACATCTCTGGTGGTCAATTCATTGACAAATCTCTTACCAGTAGTTGGGTTCAATAGGATACCACCGTGTCCTCTTAGGGCTTCGGCAGCTAGGAACTTGGAGCCAGAATCAGGATCGGCAGGGTCAACGAAACCCGTTGGGTGAACTTGGATTTGACTCATGTCGATCAAATCAGCACCAAGAGTCTCCAGCAACCTTTGACCGTCACCGGTAGTGTGTGGGCCGTTAGTGGTTGGCAGGTCCACACATTCTGGAGCGTACTTCTTCAACATTTCTTTGGAGAAGCCAAACCCACCGGTACAGAAAACAACATTACTGGCTTCCAAGGTGGTCTCCTTTCCGGCTTCGTCCTTGTAGACAACACCAGTAATCTGCTTGAAGCCATCCAGCTTGACATCCACCATAGTAGCGTTCAAGAGGATCTTGCAACGAGCTGGATCAGACTCAGCGACTTCCTTAAGTTTCTTAGACAATGCAGAGACGATCTCGAAACCTGGTGGCAGCTTACCGGAGGACCTGTGCGTTCTTGGTACGCTGTGGCCACCCAGTTGTGCCAGCACATCCAGTTTCAAGTCAAAGTTCTTTTGCAGCCACTCAATGGCCAGGTGTGAGTCGCTGGCCAGCTTCTCCATCAACTCAGGAGAGCCTAGGCCCTTCGCAGACTTCTGCGTGTCGCCGAAGAATAGGTCCGCACTATCCGTGACCTTCAATTGCTCCTGAGTGGCAGTATGCGCACCATTGATACCACTAGAGGCCTTAGACGAGTTACCACCAATGGTTCCCGTCTTGTCCAGCAG
The DNA here is from genome assembly GCA_017309295.1 of Nakaseomyces nivariensis. Taxonomy (NCBI): domain Eukaryota; kingdom Fungi; phylum Ascomycota; class Saccharomycetes; order Saccharomycetales; family Saccharomycetaceae; genus Nakaseomyces; species Nakaseomyces nivariensis. The sequence goes on from JAEVGP010000013.1 coordinate 319,803, forward strand.
CACAACACTCTTGTTTAGCTCTAGCAGCTGGTTAGCACAAGCTAACCCTGCAAGTCCAGTACCAATCACCACAGTAGACATATTTCTTATAAGTTGCCCTCCTTGTATAATGATCAATGGCTTGGTAAAGCGACACCCACGACTTTAAATAGGAACAATGGGAGAGACATCCTCCCATTGTTCTCCTTTCCCCGGCAGCCACCCCCTCCATCACCATCCACAGAGCTCACCTGATCAAGACGACAAGAAATTTTGGGAGTTGAAGAGAAAGCCCACAACAGAGAGCAATTAGGTTTATTTCTGAGCCAATAAGAAGACCATCGAGCACAGGAATGGAGGACAGGTTGCAGTTGCTTAGGGAGGTGAGTGAGCAGAGCCAGGTGGCTGCCGGGATGGGCTTCCGCAGACAGCGCAGGCGCAACACCCGGCACAAGAGCGCGAAGCAGCTGCTCAGCGACGAACAGAAACGTCTGGGGGCCCAGAACTCTGGCAAGGTCAACGTAACGTACTTCAACGTCGAGGCCCCTCCGTCGCTGCGCCCGGCACGCAAGTACTGCGACGTGACGGGCCTCAGGGCGAACTACACCTCGCCCACAAACAACATACGGTACCACTCCGCCGAGATATACCAGCTCGTGGTGAAACCCATGCCAGCAGGTGTCGACCAAGAGTACCTAAAGCTCCGTGGTGCCAACTTTGTCCTGAAATAGTGTATATATACCCCCCCATTTTTTACATAACTACATAAGCAATTGATATTAGAATATACTGCGATGACATGGAATGGATATGAAATGGCCAGTCATAAAGAGGGGCCAGTGTAAGACGAGAATGACGAGCCCAGTTGTACCCATTGGCTCATTAGGTCATTAGGTCGTTGTGTCATTGGCATCGCCATTTAAGCAAGAAAAAAAAAATTTAGTTGAAAAAACAAACTGAAAAAAAAAATTTATGGTTTTTTGACATGAGACCACCAAGAACAGAGCAAGAACCACTACGATAATGATATTGGTGGCGCTGCTGGCGGTGTGCTGGCTTGTGTACCGACTGGTGCGATTTGTGACTATTCCGGTGTCGAGTATTGTTGCGACGCTGGGTGTGCGGACGCCTGCAGCTGCGAAAGTGTCCGTGGACAAGGTTACCGCGGACTCTATCACTGTACACTGGGAGAATGAGCCGCTAGAGATGGTACGAGGGCGTGAGGAGGAGGCTGTTTGTTACTACATACTGTATTTGAATGGGTTCCAGATCGCGGTGTTCCATAACAATCCGAAGGCGCTGTATACGTGCTGCAACATCAAGGGGCTGGACGCCGATGCCGAGTATCAGTTTGACTTTGTCTCAATCAACAGAATGGGGTACGTCAACAAGCTGCCCTCTGTGTACTGCAAGACCAGTACTGTGGCGGAGTCCAATCATGTGAGCAGCGAGTTGGAGTTTGGTGAAATCCCGCTTCTACAACAACAACAAGATTCTGACGGAGAACTAAAGAAACGGTGGAGACGGAACACTTTGAAGAAGGGCACTGTGCCGACGCTGACAAAACTAGGCCCCGAGGAGATCGTCGATGTACACAATATTAACGCAGAAAACTACCCTTCTTACAACAGTCTCACGACACTTAAGGCTTTGGAAAACTACACTGTGGAGGACTTGAAAAAGATTTTGGTCTGTGCACAGGAGGACCTGCACGATGTACTATCACAGGAGCAAACCTTAATGGAGGATTTCCACGAGTCTCAGGAACAACTACAATTAGAGCTGGAGAATTTGAAAACGAATTGGTCTCACGAAATCAACTTACGAAAGACTCTCAAGTCGTCTATTAAATCACTTGAGAATTCAAAGATGCTCACTGATTTGAAGTCGGACAAGTTGAAGAAGAAGATTAATGACCTGAAGTTCAAGATATCACGCATGGAAAAGGACATGAAAGACTGGAATAAGGGAAATGAGACTTTATGTAACAAAGACATCAAGAGAAACTTTGAAGAATGCATGAAAAAAAATACCGAGTTAGAAGAGCAATTGAAACTTGAGGTCGAGAATTTGCAAAAGAAACTGTCTGAAGAGGAAGAAGAATATAAGAAGCTATTGGCAAATAAACCTGCTAGTGAAAATGTGAAGCGTAATAACACATCAAACGAAAAGATACTAAATCCTGCTGATGATAAAAATAGCGCTTTAGAAACCATCATTAAGGAAATAGAGCCATTACTATCCAACTTCTCAAAGATAAACCCAAATAACCCTCCATTTTCAAAACTGAACCCAAATTCCGAGATCTTAAAGCTGATTAAAGAGCAGAAAGCATTAGAGCAAAAGAGTGAAGCTAAGTGGAAATCAAGAAAGGGCAAAGCACTAAGGAAATTGGAAGCGTTAGAGAATAAATATAAAGATATTGAAAGTAAAAATGACCAATTAAGAGCTCAAATGGTTAACACTACATCCACTACAGAGAACTTTAATAATAATACTCCAAAGAGATCTTTCCAAAATACCCAAAGCACAGATGGTATGGACTTAAGTAATAGACAACAACCATTTAGACAGGTATCCGATAGCGAAAACTTACAGAGTATTAGCACCGGGAGTCCTAACTTCAATAATGAGAAAGATATGCTAAACCATGCTCCTCTAATGTTACACCACCCTTCTACATATTCCAACATGAATGGACCTGTAAACTATCCGATGATGTCACCACCAAACCAAAACAGTTATCTCCAATCAAACAATATGAACTTTAACTCTGAGAGAGGACAGCCTATCGCGCCTATGTTAACTAATGTTTCTAATTCAAATATGCTTTCCAGTTCTCCATGGAATAGCAACTATAACTTTCAAAATGTTGAGCCAAGCATTGCTTATGATGATGCTAACCACCTAATCACTGGTCTAGAAGATATGATCCACGATGAAGCTGACTATCCTGAGAGTATAAGCAATTATTCTAATGTATTCACTACTGATCAATTAGATAATTACTGGTTGAGACAGAAGAACAAAAAAGAGAGGGGAAATCCAGAGATAAACATTCAAGGAAATAATGAAGTATCAAATGTTCATGCTGCCGCAGATTTCTTGTCACCCCAACCTAGTATGCACTCACAAGCGTCGCAATACGATAATATGCTGGGCACATCTTACTCACAGGATCGTATTCCTCTTTCTAACTCTCCTATGGGTCCATATGGACATGCCCACAAGAACTCTATTGGGATACAACCTTCTCATGCACAGTCCTTGTTGACCGCCACATTAAATAATTCTTACCAGGACCAATTTTCTTTCAATAATGTCAATCCATTTTTCTCCAATAACAACAATAGACAGTTGCAAGACAGCATGAAGTCTCTCGATCTATCCAACGACATGTTAAGGTTACCTGGTGGAAACAGCATGCCCAATAGAGATGCCTCTCCACTGCAATTCAATTTCATTCCTAGTAACAGTAGCACTAACAATGACAACAACAACCAAACCGATCACCATTCCGCTGCCCAGGTTTCTAACGGAAGTGAACAACTTCTGAGCCCAAATCAATATAGTAAGTCAATAAAGGATAGTGACAGTGGTGGTGCCACGAGTAACCCATTCTGGAGTGGTAATTCATCCAACCATTCCAAGGAAGAAACTCCTCGCCGCCGCAACACAAACGAATCAAAGGAAGTACAAACTGTGGGCCATGCCACCCCTAAATCCCACAAGAGGAACCAAAGCAATAGTAGCATTTCATCATGGACCAAACTGAGCTGGAAAAACCTTACTTCTAACCCATCTTCACCACAGAGAGGGAGTATCGACGAATCAAGCGAAGAGATAATCGACGAAGAAAACGAAAAACCCCCTACAACCCGTAAAATGTCACGTTTACTAAGCAGATCCACCATGAATAGTATATTCAAAAAACCAACTCATGAAAGCAATTAAACACTGTAAATACCTTTTCATTATATCCCCCATCACATCATAATTTCTATTTTTTTTTTTTTTTTCATATATACATAGTTATCTACATAACTGTTATTTCTGTAATTTTAACATTTCTGCATGCTAATATATTTCTACTACATTAACATAATATACAGTAATAGCACCTTCCAAATGGTGAATTAAAGTAATTAATAATATGTGACACGTGACCTATTATTGCCAGTTGTCCCAAAAAAATTTTTTTGCCTGTCGCGCCGCGAAATTCATTTTTTGGCAGCGATGATCATGAAAATTCAAGCACAAGAAATATTGATGATTTTCAACTTTATTCTTTGATCTATTACTGGACAACAACCCGTCTAAACATTTAATACAGTTGCTAAGTCGTGCATTTTGCTAAGGTCTTTTCTTTTGCTATTTTTTTTAACACAAATTAGTTTGTGCTGGGTGAAAAAATCAAGAAGAAAAATCAGTATAAAAACCATAATAGAGACCTGTTTGATAGACTCTATCTGGCCTCAGTCCCATTTTGCTTTCTTTTTTTGAAATATAAGGAGGTGTTGCTAAAATCTGGGATAATTTTAAACACAAAATAATAATAACAATAACAACAATATGGCTCCTATTTTTAGAAACTATCGTTTCTTGATGGGTGCTTTTGCACTTGTGATGCTATTTTTGTTGATCAAAACCTCTAGTTCCATTCCTGACACTAGTGTAGGTAGAAAGACCACTCCATCATCAAGTAAACCAGACGTTCCGCAGGATTTCGGTGCTCTTCCTATCAATAACGAGCCAGGTTACGTTGGTGATTCTAAGACTGAAAACAATAACCCATCTGTTGCCGATGCTGTCAAGGATGCTACTAAGGCTAATAACAAGGCTGGTGGTAAAAGTAACCCTAAACCAGTTGCCGGTGAAGTTATTGGTACTGGTAAGACATGTACTCAAGAACATCAATTTGTCATTATGGTTGATGCTGGTTCTACTGGTTCCCGTATCCACGTCTATGAGTTCGATATCTGCTCTAAACCACCAGTGCTGATCAAAGAAACATTTGAAATGCTGAAACCAGGTCTATCCTCATTTGATGTCGATGCCGTGGGCGCCGCTCATTCCTTGGACCCATTGTTGAAGAAGGCTGTCGAAGTTATCCCAAAGCATCAAAGACCATGTTCTCCTATTGCTGTCAAAGCCACCGCAGGTTTGAGACTTCTAGGTGAAGAGAAGTCCACCAAGATTTTGGCTGCTGTGCGTAAGCATCTAGAAAATGACTACCCATTCCCTGTCGTTGCTGGTGACGGTGTTTCCATTATGAGTGGTGAAGAAGAAGGTGTGTACGCCTGGGTGACAGCTAACTTCCTTTTGGGTAACATTGGTGCTGCTGAAAGACGTACTACCAGTGCTGTCTTTGATCTAGGTGGTGGTTCCACTCAAATTGTCTTCGAGCCTACTTTCCCTTCAAACGAGAAGATGGTCGATGGTGAACACAAGTACAACTTGAACTATGGCTCCGACAACTACGAACTATACCAGTTCTCTCACTTGGGTTATGGTCTAATGCAAAGTCGTGACAAGGTCAACGCTTTGCTAGTCAAGAACGCCATCAAGGATGGTTCCATTACTCCAAATGCCAAGTCCACTGAGCACACCGTCGTTTCCCCATGTATGCCTCCTGATGTTCAAAGCAAGTCTGAGAAGGTCAAGATTAGCGAAGGTGAGACTTACAACGTCAGATTCGTCGGTCCAAAGGGTGTTGCAACCCCAGCCCAGTGTAGATTCCTAACCGATTCTATCCTAAATAAAGACGCAAAATGTAACGTCCAGCCCTGCTCCTTCAACGGTGTCCACCAACCTTCCTTGGTCCGTACCTTCCACGAGAACAACGACCTATACATCTTCTCCTACTTCTACGACAGAACACACCCACTGGGCATGCCATTGTCCTTCACCATGCAAGAACTAATGGATCTAACAAGAAACGTCTGCAGCGGACCAGATGTATGGTCCACTGCGTTTGCCGGTGTAGACGGTGCCATCACCGAACTAAAGAAAGACCCTCACTATTGCCAAGACTTGTCCTTCCTGGTCTCCCTACTGCACACAGGTTACGACATCCCATTGAACAGAGAACTAAAGACAGCCCAAACCCTTGGCGGGAACGAACTGGGATGGTGTCTAGGTGCCTCTCTGCCTCTAATCGACTCCAAAGACTGGACTTGTAAAGTAGAACAAAAGAACTAAGTAACCCATAGAATATTTTATTATTTGTATAAAAAAAAAAAAAGAAAGAAAGAAAGAAAGAAATAGATTTACACTTTTTCGTGAATTTCCCCTTTGGCCTTAGAAACACCCGCACCCCACCATGGGGACTCTCGCCGCGTCGCTGAGATAATACGGTAGGACCCTATTTTCGTAAATTGAATTACGTATTTTGATAGTGATCGAATAGGAGAAGTCCTTTTGAATCTCCTGGAAGGTATTTAAAGAAGAGACTGGTGGGATTTGTTTATTCACCAAGGCTGCCAGAAGTTACAGATACCTGCTACTGTTGTAAGAGTTAAAACTGATGGAAGGCGATAAGTTTATCGAGCCCTTTGGGAGGAGTGAGTCTGTTGTAAGCAGCTCTGACGAGTCTGCGCCATACAGTGCTGATTCCAGGGTGTCTGTGCCCACAATATCTGTTCACAATGATAACAATACGTATAATGAGCGATTAAACTTTGCTGACTTGAAAAGTGTGGAGAATATGGTGCGCAAGCTATCCACGGAGAGTCTTCCTAGGTCCCGGGCCAGTAAAACGCACTTTCATTACGCCACCACTGCTCACGATGTGCGTATGATAAGTAAAGACATCTTCAAGAGGAAGGTTGACCTTGACGTGGAGAAGGTTATGATTATATGTAAGATTGACGACGCTTCAGTGCTTTTCTTGATGCGTGAGCTGGTCGAGTGGCTGCTGGTACACTACCCGTTCCTTGTCGTCTATGTCCAGGAGGATTTTAAGGACTCGAAGCTGTTTGATGCTGAGGATATATTCAAAGAGATCAAGTGTAGAAAAAATAGGTTGAAATACTGGACTCCCGAGTTTGTGAGAGACAATGATGTGTTTTTTGACCTTGTCATCACCATGGGTGGTGATGGTACTGTCCTATTTGCATCTCACTTGTTTCAGAAACACGTTCCACCAACATTACCGTTCTCTTTGGGGTCTTTAGGGTTCTTAACAAATTTCAATTTCGAGCACTTCAAGGAGCAGCTGCCCCACATTCTGAATAGCAAGATCAAGACTAATCTGCGTATGAGACTCGAATGCAAGGTATATAGAAGAGAAAGCGTCGAGACCGACTCCAAGACTGGCAGAAAAGTATGTTACATGAAACTCGAGTCTGTGAACCATGTCTTGAACGAACTAACCATAGATAGAGGCCCTAGCCCGTTTATTTCTATGCTGGAACTGTACAGTGACGGTGAATTGATGACTGTGGCACAGGCAGATGGTATTATTGTTGCTACTCCAACTGGTTCTACAGCATACTCTTTAAGTGCTGGTGGCTCTCTAATCAATCCTGGTGTCGATGCCATTGCAGTAACACCTATCTGTCCCCATACGTTAAGCTTTAGACCAATTATCTTACCAGATAGCATTGAGCTTAAGATCAAAGTCTCGCAAAATTCTAGAGGTACAGCGTGGATCGCCTTCGATGGTAGACCTAAGATTGAGCTGCACCGTGGTGATTTCGTCACCGTCTCTGCATCTCCGTATTCCTTCCCTACTGTGGAGGCATCACCAAGAGATTTTGTTGACAGCATTAGCAGAACTCTGGGCTGGAACGTCCGTGAGAAACAGAAATCATTGTCTCACGTCTTATCCCTAAAAAATCAAGAAAAGTTGGAAAACGAATCCACAAAGAACAAGAGAGAGCTGGAAAGCGAGGAACCTGAAGAGGAAGTACTACTCGATGAATTAGGTCAAGTTACTGCAAGGCGTATGGTCGAACCAATTGTAGATGACGAGCCCAATAAGCGTGCTAGGGGCCCTCCACAAACAACTTTCCCAGAGATGTCCCAGGGAAGAAGGAAATCAGCTGGATTCACTCTATAGCAGTCAAATTTTGCATAATTAAAATAAAGACTATATATTAGTTTAGCTTTACTCAAATATGGTATTATTTGTTGTCATCACGTATTTACGTATTGTGTGCTATACTTTTGCCGAATTTCGATTTCGACACTGAGGGGGAGCCCTGAAATTAACTCAAATGAGGATACAATAAAACCTAAGAGGGGGGTTTGGCTGATCCAAATTCCAATTCTCAACTGTTTTTCTAGCTACACGTAGTCAATTGACTTATATACTAGTCTCAAATAATTTTTAAGAATGGCTGACGAACATTACGAAGCTTACGTGCTTGACATTGAGGGTACCCTATGTCCTCTATCATTTGTGAAGGATACTTTGTATCCTTTCTTTGTCCTACATGTCCAGAGAATCGTCTATGAGAATTTTAATGTTGATGAACCAAAGGATTCCTTTATCGCTGAACATCTTTTGAAGTTCGGTATCAAGGAGGAAGGCCAAGCCGGTAAGAATAAGCTTGTCGAGAAATTGTTGGATATGGTTGCTAATGACACCAAGGACTCTACCCTGAAGGCATTACAAGGTCATGTTTGGGAAGTTGGTTATAACAGTGGTGAAATTGAAGTTCCATTATACCCTGACGTCATCGATTTCCTAGTTGAGAACAATGAAAGAGAAAAGAAAATTCCTGTTTACATATATTCCAGCGGTTCTATCCAGGCCCAAAAATTGCTATTTGGCCATGTCAAGAACTCTGGTAACTCCCATGCTAAGATTGCCGGTAACTGGGACTTGAACCGCTTCATTGACGGTTACTTTGATATCGACACTGCTGGTAAGAAGGACAAGCCTGAATCATACAAGAAGATCCTATCTGATATAAAGATGGATAAAACCCCAGAAAAGGTTCTTTTCTTAAGTGACAATCCTAAGGAATTGGACGCTGCTAAGGAAGCGGGTGTCTCTGTAGGTTTGGCCTTGAGACCAGGTAATGTCAACGTCCCAAATTCCATCGACTACAAGCAATACTTCCAATTACACAAATTGTGAAGCTAAGGACGATTAATAATTTTTTTTTATAATCTTTCTAATCTGATGTGTTATACTATTAAGAAAAATAAAACAAAACAACTTTTCATGAATTTAAATGTTTTATTATCTGTGACGACTGTTTATATATGGTTGATCTACCTAAGTAGACCAATTATGATATAGATCTCCTTATTCTAAGTAAAATAAAATATGGTTAGAAATAATGACAATATTTAAAAGCTCTCCACCGGAAGAACAAATAATATATGAATAAAAAAAAAACTGGTAGTGTTAAAAAAATTATTTAGTAAGTCTAAATAACTTAGCTGACTATTAATACATCTCAATCAAACGAAATGAGAAGAAACGGTTAAAACATAAAATAGAATAGAAAACCTTTAGTAAAATTATATTGTATAAAATGGAAGGGCTTTTGTTTAATTTTGATTAGATAAATGTAAGGTTCAGATCAAAAATGCAATTGTTTTGGAAAAATTATGGTAATTATTATTTCTTTTTCTTTTTTTATTTGAATAAATATTTTATTCCTCTTACTTCATTATAACTCTCAATCCGCGTACTCACTAAAAAGCATGTTGGCTGCAATCTCTTCGTTCTTGTCACATGCAAAGTAAACTTGGATAACTAGAGTACGTTCAAAACCAAGTTCACATAATCTAGCAATAGCTTGCTCATCTTCTTCAGATAGAGTAATTGGAGTTGGCTGTTCACCTTCTGCAAGTTCACCTTCACCTTCAGCCATATTTTCAAAGTCCATAGCCCCTTGTAAATTGTCACCAACGGCTTCAAGTAGCATAGATACAAATACTTCTGGATTAGCCATTATTTGTTCACGAAGTTGTGGATATCTGTTACTTAGATTTTCTAGAAGTGGGGCAAGAGCTTCTGGATTACCGGAAACAACTTGTCTTAATGCGAGGAGATCTTCCATTGTTAGACCAATTGAACCTGGTGGACCTGTAGCACCGGCACCAGCTGCAGAACCGGCACCAGCTGCACCTGCGGCACCTGAAGCACCACTACCCTGAGCTGCTTGTGCAAACAAGTCGTCCTCAGCTGGTGGCTCTTCAGCTGCCTCAGCGTTATCCTCAGTAGTATCCATGGCTTCAGCTTCAGCTTCACCCTCAGCACTTGCCTCAGGTACTTCTGGTTGTCTCAAATTCTCTGGAATACCCATCAGGAGGTATTCAACAGCTCTGTCTGGATTGTTAAATGCTGCCCTTAGCGCACGCTCAACATCGGCTCTTTCGTATCCCATCTCCATTATTCTCTCAATTGTAGCATTTCTTTCCGAACCCACCACAAATCCATCATCACTAGTCTGCGCAGTCTGCTCGCCTTCTTCAGCAGGAGTGGCCTCTGTTCCAGTAGTCTCAGTAGTTGCAGTAGTAGTGGTAGTAGCAGCAGCAGCAGTGGTTTCGGCTGCTGGAGTTGGGGCAGTCTCCTTTGGCTCCGAGGAGGCTTTCCCAGCAGTAGACTCTGTGACCTTAGTAGTAGAGGCCTTCTTCGCAGAAACCATAAAGATAACCTCACTGCCATCCTTGAAATTACAACTTTCAACACTGTCACCGTCCTTCAACACTTTACCAGAGAATATAAGCTTCAATTGACTCGCATCACACCCTAGCTTCGAAGCAAGCTGTTCTTTGGCATCAGCAACACTCCCACTGCCTTCCAGATCCAGCGGATACTTCTCCTTCTTAAAATTCTTAAATGTAACACTCACCATTTTGCACTCAAATGAAACCCCTTCAAAAAAAAATACTGTAAAACTTGCTTCTCCAGAAAGGCACAATAAAATCCTATAGCCTACGTTAAATAACCGTAATTACCTACTTAAATATCCTTCTAGAATCCTTTAATGACCTTCCTTACAACAAAAAAGGTTGCAAATGTTGTTATAAAAGGTCTATTTAAGCTTCAAATCACCAAGTGGCGAAGTCTGCCGCCAGGGAACGGCCCAAGATGCCCACTGCGAAGAAAAAAAAAAAATGTAAAAAATTGTCGTGATAAATGATAAATAACAATACCAATGAAGGTAAAGGCTGAATTCAATATTGAAATCAGATGGTATTATTATTATAACGTTTGCTAATTTATTCTTAAACGGTATTAAATAAGGGATAATATAAAAGGAAGATGGATATATATGTACTAGTAAACAAAAACAAAAAAAGAGAGAGATAGGATTGCAAAAGATAACAATAGGAAGAAAATATTTCTAATGCTTCTTTTTGTTTTTTTTTTTGATCTTTTTTCTTTTTTTTTAATTTAAAATGCAGTGAAAATGGTTTAATCTATAATTATTTGTTTGGATCAAAGTCTAGTTGTAGATCTTGTGCCTGGGCCTGGCCTTGTGCCTCTTGGGCGATCTCTTCGGGGTAATCGGACCAGTCTACCATTACACGATGGTCTGGTTCCATGTTTTTGAAGATTAGATCCTTTTCATGGGACCAGTCATCTCTCATGTCGTCGTAACCGATCTCCCAGATCTTATCGTAGAACTCACGGAGCTGTATCTCTTCTAATTTTCTCTTTTCTTCTTCTGCCATCCAGGCCATGTACTTCAAATCGTCTGTCGAAGGCTCGTAGATGTGCCATATTACATAGTGAGGCAACCCAATGACATTGAAGCCCATTCTGCGGGAAAGTTTACCGAAGGCCTCAGTTTCTGCGTGTTTCTGGAAAGAAAATGCTGGGAAATGAGAACCAGAACGGAAGACACGGGCCTTAGACAGGATGGAGACACCTCCAATACCATCTAATTCCATCTCTTCCTCGGGATCACCGTTAGGATCTCTCATATAAGCCAGATGTGTTCTCCATGTCGCGTATTCTGGGTAACCCTCCACAATAACACTGTCTTCGCTAAGCGTGTCTGCCAATTGCAAACCACCCTCGGATTCCTGCCACGAGTTCAAATCATAAGGCTGAATATTACCTAGCCAGTCAGGCAATGGTCTCCAAACATTAGGAACAATCACATCCTTATCGTGATGCATCAGGTCCTCCATAACAGACCTTGGTATAACTTCAACATCCACATCTCTCCAGTAAACCCACGAATGGTAAGGCTTAATAGCAACTGACCCTAGCCAGTTACGTGCCCTGGCCATCAGTTTACGACGGGGACCTTGGGCTGCAAACCCGTGTCTATCACTGAAAGATTGCCCTATGATCTGACCAAAATCCTTCTCAAAGATCTCAATATTACCAAACCGCAGGTGCTTATCACCCTGGATCTGCTGGAGATTCTCCATAAGCACACCCATGGTGTTATCGCTCGAGTCAGACACCAAAAATGAAAGATCTATCAACTGGTGTGGGTACGTCATCGCCTTCAAATGGTCAAAAAACATAGGCAAGTGCTCAGCAGCATCTCTCAACGGAACACAGAACAGAATACGATCTCCACGCTGCCACCCATCGGCATGACCCCTGTACTCTTCTAAATCATAGAACTCTACTTGCGGCACACCACGGAAATCAGGTATGTAGTAGCTCGCAAGCGAAGTAGATATTACAGCCGCGAGATCAAAAACATTGTCCACAAACTTCAGCACCAAATACAGCGCAAACAAAGACCCAACAACACTCACCAGTAAGGGCCTGTTGTACTTCATTATCCTTATAGAGACCTCAGCTTGTACCCAATAACATCACTACAACAGATCAAAATATGCTAAATCCTTTGAAAACCTTCATCTCAAAAACAACAAAAAAAACGAAAAAAACAAAAAACTTTCATATCAGTTTGTACTAAACCACGAGACATTACGTGCCATGGTATATATCACATGATTCTGACGTAGTGTATGATATATTCGTAATAGACATTGGATTACAATAACATTATTTACTTATGTATCAGAGAATATGTAAAGAGATTAGTAGTATTTTTTTTTTAAATTCATTTTTACATAATCTTTTTGGAACAATTTCCTACTATACGTTTCTTATACATGAGAATTTGCTACAAATTGATATCAAAATAGTCAATTGTAACGATGTAAATGTGATACCTGAAATTGTACTTCAAACTTCTGATAAATACGTGTGCCGTATCTAACAGTTATATTTATTACCATTGGATTACCGAAATTAAATAAGCTACAATGGGTCTATATCTCATAACAGTCTACCATTTCATATATACAAACTAAAAAGTGAAAAAATCTTTATCCTTTATTATATATGTTGTTTTGATCGTTTGCATTTAGAAGTGTAACAATAAATTACGTTCCTATTCGAAATATTTTTACAGATTATGATTTAATAGTTTATGTCAAACTAAAATTCTTAAAAGTAGTTGCTATCATTTATTCTATTGCAAACATTAAAGACTATTAACGAAAAGTTCATGTCCTAAACTACTATAAATTGTTGTGTAGTTTCTTCAAGAGTTAATTAATAATTAATATATTTATATTGAATCGGTTTGATTCGAACAAACAAACTCCAAACTCAAAATTTGGTAAAAATCTAGTCTAGAAATGTAGTAGAGACATATAACGTTCTCTTTAATTTTTTAGATTTTAGCAAAAAAGGAAGGTTTACTATTAATTTATAACAGGGTATTGTATGATAACTAATATGAAATAACTAATAAATAATTACCAGTAGGGAGATTGGTGTATTGTACACGCACGAACTAAAAATTGATGAATAATTGAGGAAATAGAATATGAAGAAAAATCAAACGAAACATCAGATAAATGACAACAACATCATTACGGCAACCAACCAGATGTTGTTAGCGGTTGTGGAACCACTGCCATGATATTGTAGTGTATTCAGAGTTTGAGAAGTGGTAACGGAGGCACTTTGCTGAATACGTAGGCCTTGATTAGAATTAGAAGAGCCAGGGTTTGAGCCAGATGCACCGGAACCAGAACCAGAGTTAGAAGAACCAGAGTTAGAAGAACCAGAGTTAGAACCAGAGTTAGAGCTAGAACCAGAGTTGGATCCGGAACTAGAAGAACCAGAACCAGAGTTGGAACCAGAACCAGAACCAGAGTTGGAACCAGAACCAGAATCAGAAGAACCAGAACCAGAAGAACCAGAACCAGAAGAACCGGAACCAGATCCGGAGTTGGAACCAGATCCGGAGTTGGAACCAGATCCGGAGTTGGAACCAGAACCAGAACCAGAAGAACCAGAACCAGATCCGGAGTTGGAACCAGAACCATAACCAGAAGAACCAGAACCAGAAGGACCAGAACCAGAAGAACCGGAACCAGATCCGGAGTTGGAACCAGAACCAGAAGAACCGGAACCAGATCCGGAGTTGGAACCAGATCCGGAGTTGGAACCAGATCCGGAGTTGGAACCAGAACCAGAACCAGAAGAACCAGAACCAGATCCGGAGTTGGAACCAGAACCATAACCAGAAGAACCAGAACCAGAAGGACCAGAACCAGAAGAACCGGAACCAGATCCGGAGTTGGAACCAGAACCAGAACCAGAAGAACCAGAACCAGAAGAACCGGAACCAGAAGAACCAGAGTTGGAAGAACCAGAACCAGAAGAACCGGAACCAGATGAACCGGAACCAGATGAACCAGAGTTAGTAGAACCAACGTTAGGAGAACCAACGTTAGGAGAACCAGAGGCACCAGAGCTGGAAGAACCAGAAGAACCGGAACTAGCGTTGGAAGAACCAGAGTTAGAAGAACCAGAGTTAGAAGAACCAGAGTTGGAAGAACCAGCATTGGAAGAACCAGAAGAACCAGAGTTGGAAGAACCAGTCTGTTGAGCTGCAACACTGGTCTTACTGTCACAAGTCATTGTGATAGTGCTTGTGTGAGTCTTACCGTTGGAGTCAACATATGGGCAGTAGGTAATGATCTCAGTCACTGGCTCACCCTCAACAGTTACTACAACAGTTGACATGCTTGGTTCGGAGTAGGTTTCATTACTGTAGACGGAGGAGGTTTCTTGGGAGTGGGAAGCAGTGGTACTGGAACTCATGCTGCGGAACAATGGATTGGCATCGACTTGATCGTAGGTCAGGTAGGTGACAGCATCGGTGGTCAATTGGCCGTTGCTGGCTGTGTACGTGGTGTGGGAAACAATTTGAGTGATGACAGTGCCATCGGATGTGAAGACTGAGGTGGAATCGGATTCAGATGGGGCCGAAGCAGAAGGAGCAGGAGTGGTGGAAGAGGATTCGGATGGAGAGATAGCAGATGAGATAGGGGTGGTGGACATGTTACGGTAAACAGGGTTCGCATCCACTTGGTCGTATGTCAAGTATGTGACAGCATCAGTGGTCAATTGTCCGTTGCTGGCAGTGTATGTGCTGTGTGATACGATCTTGGTGATGATAGTACCATCAGAAGTGAACACTGAGGTTGAGTCTTCTTCCTCAGAACTTGATTGTGGTCCCAAAGTGTATGTCGTGGTACCGGTGCGGGTCTTGCCGTCGGAACCAACAGTTGGGAAGTAGGAGACAACATCGGTCTCAGTGGTGCTGTCCTTGGTGACGGTGACGGTGGACTCTGCAGGTTGAGAGAACTTGGCGGTGTCGCTCAAGGTGTATGTAGTGGTACCGGTGCGGGTCTTGCCGTCGGAACCAACAGTTGGGAAGTAGGAGACAACATCGGTCTCAGTGGTGCTGTCCTTGGTGACGGTGACGGTGGACTCTGCAGGTTGAGAGAACTTGGCGGTGTCGCTCAAGGTGTATGTAGTGGTACCGGTGCGGGTCTTGCCGTCGGAACCAACAGTTGGGAAGTAGGAGACAACATCGGTCTCAGTGGTGCTGTCCTTGGTGACGGTGACGGTGGACTCTGCAGGTTGAGAGAACTTGGCGGTGTCGCTCAAGGTGTATGTAGTGGTACCGGTGCGGGTCTTGCCGTCGGAACCAACGGTTGGGAAGTAGGAGACAACATCGGTCTCAGTGGTGCTGTCCTTGGTGACGGTGACGGTGGACTCTGCAGGTTGAGAGAACTTGGCGGTGTCGCTCAAGGTGTATGTAGTGGTACCGGTGCGGGTCTTGCCGTCGGAACCAACAGTTGGGAAGTAGGAGACAACATCGGTCTCAGTGGTGCTGTCCTTGGTGACGGTGACGGTAGAAGGTTCTGGTTGAGAATACGTTGGATCATGGAACGTGGAGGTTGTAGCACCAGTACGAAGGTTACCAGCCGCATCAGTTGAGGTGAAGTATGAGATGTAATCGGTCTCGGTAGTGCTTTCCTTCGTAATGGTTACAGTTGTTGGGCTTGGTAAAGAGAATCTATCATTAGTAACATTCACAAATCTAATACCGTGAACGACAACGTTAGTACCGTTCCTGTCCACTACAACATCCTCTGAAACGAAGTTTGCATTGGAATATTTAGGAACAGGTATACCATTGTTTTGGACGTTGATCTTAAATTCGCCATTCTTAGTTGTCACTGTTACAGTACCAACCAGATCATAACTCGGTGCAAAATTCTTCTTATATGAGAAGGATGTTATTTCTGAAGGGAATGCCAAGTAACTGTTCTGAATACTGTCGAAGTTATAAAGGCTAAAGGTAGTTTGTTGGTCTGGGATAGCATCGTTGATAACAAAAACATTAGGTTTGTCTTGTGGTTCCAGGAATCTCATGTATAAAGAATCTGTATTGGTGGTAATTTTGTTATTAAACCACATGACAGCGTTTTGAACACTAGGCGTCCAGTCATCTTTCCAGAGACCTTCTTGGTTGAATGGACCCTCAACATAAACATTTGAACCTAAACCATGGAATTTATTGGCAGAAATATTAGTATTGGCTGAGAATGTCACATATTGCGTGGTATAAAATTGAGTATCAAAACCGCGGAAAGAATTAAAATCGATATATGCTGTACTACCAGATCCTAAAAAGGCTGTGGTAGAAAACGTACCCCTATTATAATATATATCACCGGTCATAATAGTTTTTTGTGGTCCTTGGATACGACTAGTGTCTATATTGGCACCTTTTTCTAGACTTACATTTCCATGAAAAGTAAAATCTAGCTTTGGAACACCTGCTTCTACTTCACAGATGAAATATTCGGGTAAGTTAATGTCACCAATAATTTCAACAGTAGCATTACCTCCAGGTGGATGAATTTTCATGTAAAAATTATCTTCAATTCCATGAGCAGCGTCGATGGGCTCATTACGGTAGTAACCTGTATCAATTTCAATACCTGTACCTCTAACAAGGCTAAAAAGGCCGGGCAAAACTAAAAGAGCAAGCTTTAACATTGACGATTTGTTGGCTTGCTTTGCTTATTGTTTTATTTTATTTTATTTTTCCAGAAAGGATATAAAGTCATCTGAATAAATTCAAAGAAATTCATGTTGTTTATATATGCAATTTAAATTTCATCATTTCCGAGACGTGTGTTTAGTAATATCCAAAATTAGGTAATGACTAATGAATTTTAGGATTTTCTTACAATTTATCGGCAGGGAAACCATTAACATTTTCAGAAAATATGAAAACAATTACAGCCTGTAAAGAAGAAAAGAGATGTAATATCACGAAGATCAGGAAAAAAATAGAGATACAACAATATTAGCAATGTTTAGAATATTTCAATACGATAGTAACATACAAACGTAATACTAACTATTGTCCTTGTTCCAACCAAAAATTGAATTCAAAAATAAAAAATAAAAGTTGGTAATGTTAGAAGCATGGTTCCACCAGGGACAAAAAGCAAAAAGAAAAAAACATCAGAACCCTCCAACGTCATCTGACGCAATAAAGAAAAGTGGATCAGATGTTGTAGATCCTGTTCTGGAAAATCTCCCTAATATAATAATATAATGTAATGAATTTTTCTTTTTTTTTTATTTTTTTTTTTTTCAATGCAGGAAAAAAAAGTCCAGGGATCAGAATTTCGCAGTTAGAGTGGGGGTAGCAACCATGCAAATCCAATAATCTCCTTTAGGGATTTGCCATCTGACGTAATGAAATGGAGTCATTTCTGGTAGCTATTAGAAACGTCTCGCCACACAATTCTAACAATTTTACACACAATAGTAGTAGACCCCTCCCCCTATCATATCTTTTTTTTTTGTTGCTATTTTAAGTGACTGCTGTAAAAGGGATTTACCCTTCGTGATAATTATATTAAGTGCCTTATACATGTTATTAAAGGAGTAATGCGTCTTCATTGCCGCAATGCAAATTGAATTCTATCGCTCTCGCAAAAAGTTTCTAAAAGGATTTGCATGCAGAGAAAACCACAAAGAAAATCGCGTAGAAAAAAAAAAGGTTTTTTGCGCATACGGAAATTAACTCCGTTATAAGGCGACCCCCAGAAACATCTGCAGAGGGTTTGTAATTTATTATTTATATTAACAGTAAAAACCCCCGTAGGCAGTAGTAAATCTGCAGTGCCTTCCTGACAGGGATAATTAGTAGAAAGAACAAATTTCGATATGTGACACACAGAAATGGGCGTGGGCTGAGAATAATTTACTACTTAAAACGCTTCTCTCCTAAAATTGGAAATAAGCTACTGAATCCAGACATGCTACCAAAAACGGGAGGGGGAGGATGAGAGAATTTACGACATATGTCCCTGTTTCATATTAATGTCAGGACAATGTGAATATAAAGAATTTTTAATTGCCGTTGCTCCGTATTGGGAAATACACTGCAATAAGTTTATATTTTTAATTGAGTTTATACCATATATAGAAACTATTGATTCAGTACATGTGAATATGTCAATTATATGGGAAACAAGTGAGTGAACGAAGGAACAACTCCTGATTTTGATCTAAATATTATGACTTTTCTCAGAAGTTTTCTATCATAAACAAACAAAAAAAAAGCATCACGACTTAGTAATTGTAACGTAATATTAGAGCTTTCTTTAGCTTTCATTATTCTGGGTTTAAGGGCACTATAAGCGAAAATGTCCACTCAGTTCCCCCTTGGACCGGTATTGCACTGTTATAGTCCCTGTTTTAACACACTTTCTACAGCAATAATAACGAAAAACTGTATCGGTTGTCTTCCTCTTTCAAGAGGTTCCCCTTACGGAAAGGTTTTATTGGTACAACAACTGAGAATACACAATTCATTCAAGTGTCTCTACATATATATGCAAATGTACTAAATACTAACTTGAGCCAACCCGTTATTTATATCAAGTACTTTGCGTCGATTTACTTCCGCTTATTGCTCGTATGTTTTCATTAACTGTAGTAGCAAAGGAAATTAATTATTTTACCAAATGCTAAATCCAGGGATAACATAAAAATAGAGGTCAACTGTAAAACTTGTTTCTTTGGACTTATATCTTCATAGACGTGATGGTCATTCGACAATATCAGATGCTATGCAATTTTTTTTGAAAACAACTTTCTTTATATGAATTTACTTGCTATTTATCGTAATATTATTTTCATTCTTGGAATCTACAAAAAAGAAATGTACTTACGAAACCATATACCTTTACGTTGTAAAATATGAGTAATTTTTATACATTCTCAATTACGTAAACTACAGAGATACAATTTACATATTTCACTCAGAGTCTATAAGGTCAAAATGCTATTCATACCACGCCGGCAGCACAACAATTGCAGCTCTTTTCACAATTGTATCAAGTTTAAGTTAAGTAATAAAAAAACGTCAATTATCATATATAAATATATCAATACAACAAAAGTACAGGTTTATGCTTGTAAAAACATCAATCTAGCTGGGATAAGGAAGGTCGGCAAGTACACCATCACCAAATTGAATGTGTCCTGTGTGCTCAATGGTAGTCCTGCCACACGGTGAGGTATGCCCCGTGTGTAGGGATAGTATCCGTGAGTACACACTTTGTAAATGCACCATAAAGTGGTGAAACTGGCGTTTATGCCATAAATCATCAGATACTTGTACAGCCTTCTGGTGCGAGTACTCAATTGGAACTTAACGTTCTTATCTTCTGGCAAAGTACGCAGCGCCCATATCTTTCGGAACTCGTAAGCAAAATACACAAACATTGGTAACTGAACAACAAGTTCTATAAGCACAAAAATCTGCAGAAGCAAAGGCCTCTCAAAGAGCAGATAGTCGTTGTTCTGTCTTACATGGAAATCGACCAGCGCAGGCCATAGTTGCCAGGACAACGGCAGAACCACCGAGGAATCGATCAGTATAGTGATCGGGATGTGGACCAGCGAGTAGTAGTAGTACAATTTCTCCTCCCAAGAACGTAGCTTATTCAACATAGCGTGCAGGGATTTTGTATTTATGTCCTTGATCGTTGCGATGAGCTCTTCTTTTATTCGTAGGCCCCCCCCAAAAAATTAAACGATGGAGCAAAAAGAGAAAACATGCTTGTCGTAATGTATGATATTACACAAAACTCTATAATAATTAGATTCTCCTTCTATATAGTATTGTTTTTATGTTGAATATCATCAGAAGTTGGTATTGATTAGCATCTGGTATGATAGAATACTGCTGCACCGTGTGAAAACCTCTGTCTGTTTAGTGATCTGTAAATCAACGGAGTCATGTTGTTATGAAGTCGAGGGTATGGTGGAGTACAATATAATACTGTAGATCTGTGTGTGTAAGACAACGTAGCACTGTGCAGACCGGATTTACCATATATCCTTGAAGTGTGGCCAATACTGAGCACATGATGCTGTACCTTTGTACGTTGAGAGTACCTGGAAGGTCGGGTAGTGTTATCAGGCACAGAAGTATGCGTAAATCACATAATGGTTTGGGCTGGTAGTGATGGATCGTCGTTATCATCTGTGGTGTCTGTGCTGTTGTAAGTTGCCTGTTGATGGTGTGAGTGTGGGTGTGGTTGATCCCACCCTCCGGCTATGCCGTTCTTGTCTTGCGAGAGGTTTCCTCCAATGGGGGTAACAAGATACCCCTAATCAACGATCCGCATAGGATCATCTATTGAGAGGTTATATAAGCAAAAAGCCTTTAGTTTCATAACTGTTCCACCTCGGTTACATACCAGTAGTACAATCAAATAAGAACAACAACGAAATGTCCAGTAGTCGAAACGATCCTCCAAGGGTTCCAAGTGGGTGGAAGGCTATCTTTGATGATGAGTACAAGCGGTGGTACTACGTTGACCTGCGCACGGAGAAGTCGCAATGGGAGGAGCCCCGTGGTACGATGTGGAACAGGCCCCAGCCTGCTCCACCTCGCGATGCCCCACGGTCGCAACCCTCATACTCTCCTCAGCCGGCATACTCTCCGCAGCCAGCGTACCCTCCACAACAGGCGTATCCACCACAGGGATACTATCCACAACAATACCCGCCACAACAGTATCCACCACAACCAATGTATTCGCAACCCATGTATGCGCAGCCAGCTTACTCGATGCCTATGGCAGCTCCAGCTGTTGCTGCGGCACCTATGTATGCTCAACCACAGCATAAGAGTCACAGCACCAGGAACGCTTTCATGGGTGGTCTAGCGGGTGCAGGTGTCGGATTATTAGCAGCTGACCTGATCGAAGGACACCATCACGATGACCAGACCGTGGTCGTTGACAACAACTACTACGGGGACCCAAACAATGACGGTAATTGGGATAACGGTGGTTACGACGATAACAACGGTAACTGGGATGACGGCAACTACGATGGTGGCAACGACTGGAACTAAATCTTTTTTCAAACTTTAAAAAAAAAGCCTGCACTTAAATTGAACTTCATTTATACTGTCTTACTAATACATACTTTTGAAATAAAAAATAAAAATATTTCACTTATTTATACAACTCTGCAAATAAGCAGACATTCAGCAGCTCGTCTAATCCTTTGTCGAGGCCGTATTCACGTATTAACCCAGACGCAATGGTCCCGATTTCATTGACCAGGACCCGTGTGTCATTTTTGCGAAGCTCATATGTGAGTCGAGAGGTTGGGTACGGTGTGTACTTCAATCTTGTGGACTCAAACATAATGTGGAAATCGATCCTCACTGATATTTTCCTGTTCTTCAGTACATCTAACGTCTCAAATACTGCGTATTCCCCATTTCGTGGAAGTTCACATCGCGATATTCTTTTTTTATATTTGTCGACAAGTACTCGCAACAGTTCATACCTTCGCTGCCGTATTTTATCGAACTCAAAACAAGCGGTTAGGAAGAAAGAAGGGTTCTGCAATGCTCTCAAGGGTTGCAATTGCAATTCAACCTCAGGAGAAATGTGCTTCACAACGAATACTTTTAACGTTTGCTCTATATCATCGTATTTTACCACCAATTGGACTCTGAAGGGGCCCATTTCGAATCTGTGGAAAAGAAACTCCACATCAAGGACAACAGGGTCCTGCCCCATTGAGTTCTCGTTTTTATGTGTTATTATCTCCACCCCTTTGTACAGGTCCCGCAGGTATCGCAGCCTCAGGTTCATATTCAACAACGGTAAACTGTCATACTTGTTTTGTAGCTCCTCCTGCACGTCAGACCACCCATTTATTGTGGTGTTATGACCAGCAAAAGAAGAATCCAACAGTCTCTCAACCTCATGTTCCTCCTTCCTCCTCTGCGAAAAGCTCAGCACATCAATCAACGTATCCATAGCATTCTTGTCCACCACAGTACGAGACTTGCTCCGCAACTCACCCAATTCCTTTTCGGCCACCTCAACCTCCTTGATCAACAAATTCCTCTGTCTCAGCAGCCTCTCTTTCTGTTCTTCCAGCTCCAACCGTCTCAATTCCTCTCCAGAAACCTTGGTCTGCTCAACGACATCACTTATATCGGACTCGCCCTCTGCAACAGAACTACTTTCCACTAAATCAGACGTGAAATCCATGTAAAGATACTCTTTTAACGTTCCTGCTAAAGGAAATAGTCAGTTTGTTTACGTTTCAATTGAAATTTCGTTGAAACTTTTCATCGCGATAAGCTTGAAAAACTTTTTGCTGTGATCAATACAACATCAGTAAAGCAATAGACTGGCAAAAATGCAATTGATTGTATGGCTCCGAAAGAGTTGCAGTAAAGCTGAACAACTTTTCTTTGCAATAATGAATGGAAGTCTATTTGTTATCAATTGAAACTAACATGTGGTTAGCTGCTTACTTCATTAACTCCTTGCTTTTCCCCATTGGTATATTATTGTACAGTATTTTAATGGTTCACTGATTACGCAAGTTTTGGTTAATACAGTTAAACTGATCCAGAGGTAGTCTCCTTTTCACTATAGGAGGAAGAGGATGGATTCTTTTGTGATAACAAATCATTTATCATGGAGACCATAATTGTACACATTGACATAATAACGTTCATTGTCAGTAAAATAGGGTTAAAGCGTCCATGTGATTGTGTGGGCTATTAGTTAGATCAAAAAGGGGTACTGTCACCACTTAAGAAGAGCCGAAACCCCTCAGAAACTACAACAGAGTATGCATCGAGTCCACTAGAACAGAATGGTCCAAGTATTTAATGGCATAGGTACTATTCCTACGGTTATTTTGTAGCCAGTCCCCGAACTATTACCGAATAAAAAATACTTATATGATTATTATATCATTTTCTATTAATTTCAGTTTATTATTTGATTACATACACCAATAGGGAAGGGGATTCCAAAGGTGAAACTATATACTATTCAAAAAGTTCATTAGATCGATGGTGACAGTAAGTGAGAAAGTTTAATTTGGGTGATGTTCAAACAGGTTATATAAAATTTCTTTTTCTGGATTTTATTATTTCAACTTTTTTTATGGGATTTTAGCGATTTATAATTTTTTGGAGGATTTTATTAGGTATTATTACTTAATACTACAGCATCCACTCATTTGTGATTTGTTAATTCTTATATGGGTCTAGATTGTAGCTAGGATCGGAATCGGATATCGAAAGAGCTTCGTTTGATAAGTACATTTCAACACACTCGTCCATGATCTCAGATAAATCATTTGGTGCAAAATCGTTCGGAAAAATAGTCGAAGTCTCTACCACAAGCTCTTTGAAATCTGTGCAAGATTTAGTCAAAAATTCCTGACCGAGTTCGCAATCAGAAATGGTATCCTGCTGTCTGTCATTATCATTCGCGTAGCTAATGTTGGCTAAGATATCTGCTGGTGATATTTCTTTCCTCATATTCTTGTGTATGTTAGCAGCATTCTCATTACAACATGTTCTCAATTCTGCGTCATCGAATGGAGGACCAAGCCTGTCCAAGAAATCATCAACATCTTCTACTATAGGGCCTAATTGAGAATTGTTGGGTAGAGAAGTATCATCTAAATTAACAGATATCAAATCCTCTAAGTATTTACACAGCTTGTCCTCATTTAATAAATTGTCAATGTCCGAAAAAAAAGAATCATCGTAGCGGAGTTTTTTAGCATTTGTCTCATCGAAAAATCCATCATTAAATTCATCAAAATTTCTTTTATTTTTAGACTTTACCAATTTAACGGATTGAGTATCAGAATTTGCTTTATATGAGAGTTTAACAGGCATTTTAACTGGAGTATGAGCTGGAGTCTTTACTGGGGTTGTATTATTTTTAGAAACAGAGTGGACCTTATCGTTGAGTGACTGTTCATAATATTCAAAGATAAATTGGGGCTCCTTGAATGGTGCAATAGCGGTTATATTAGTCTCAATCAACTTGCTTCTAATATTTCTGTCCTGCGAACCATGTTTTTTCTTATATTTATCCACGGTATTAGCTAATTTAGCCTTTTTCACTCTTGCAGAATGCTGCTCTGGTATAATGATACAATCAGATGTGAAGAGTTGGTCGCTGTGTCTTGGTTCAATGTCGATTTGTGAGCCCATAATTTTCAACGACTCGCCAAAATTAGCTAGCAAACTATTGACGCCAATAGATTTGAATGTACGTTTTCCGATGATCTTCTTGATTTTTAAAAAGGTTTTCTTATTCTTATTGTAGATCTTGGTACACAAATTTGTGTATTCTTGTACCGTTACACCCACGTAAATCAAAAAGCATCTGTGGAAGTGGAACATGCTGTGGCCAAGGTACTCTGCGACGACTTTGGTTGGTACATGCTTATTACGACTTAAACGTTCCAAAATAATCTCGTAGCCAACCTCTCTTTGCTTTTGTACATCGTCTCTACTCATTCTGGTTCTTTTACGTTTTTGTAACTCTCCGTCACCAAAGTTAACCACAAAGTTGCTGCTGTCAATTGATTCCTCATCCTCGGTGTCGTTACCATTGGAGTATATTGTCTCATGGCTACAATTAATTATAGTTGGGATAGGTGGAGAGAGTGGAGCCACGTTATTACGGTCCATTTCAAACTCGAGTTTAGAGCTTGCAGTGATATAGGCCAGCACTAGAGTAGCCAGCTCCATTGAACGCCAATTATTTGCCTGATACCCATTCAAAATTAAGCGTTTTTTGCTCTTCTGAACCGAACTCTGGTATCTTGAATTGTAAATTAATGGACTATCCATGTGGTTCAACCTTTGGAAGTCATTACCAAAATCAATGTCAACGGAGAAGACTTGACCTGCTTTTAGGAACCCCTCCCCATTGGCAAACTTTATAATCGTTTCCTCTTCGGCTTCATCCACTTTGGCTAAAGAACTTGGGTTGAACCCGATGACTTTGTTGACTTCCTTACTCAATAATGAAGTGACATGAATGGCTAGCGCTTCCAGTTCGTGCATGTCTATATTTTCGTCAAAATAATAGTCAAATATTGATATAAAACACTAAAGTAGCCTTATATTTTTTATTTGATGGTGTTTTTAGATAATTATTAAAGGTAAGAATTAAGAAATATGCATTTTTGGAGATATTCGAGAGGTTCCTATCTTATTTATACGTTTATTTCCTATTTTTTAAACCAGCAATCCCCTTTTTTTTGGTAATTAGCAATGTATTTAAATAGTTACCGGTAATTGATAAATATTTAGCAATAACTGAAATTTTTATCAAAAACAATATAAGTTAGTAATGGAGCTCGATTATTTTTGGCAATGTTTGTTAGAAAGCACCTGAGCAAAGGATTTAAATAGTGATTCCCTTTATTTTACCACTTTCGCAATTGCAATTGTTATTTTGTGTATATTTGTGTCAATATGGTGGTTCCCACAAAAAAACAAATCCAAAAATAGGTAAGTGGAAATTTTTGCCCTAACATCGCAAAAAATTCACGTAGCTACTTTGGTTAGCCAGAATTAAATTCGAGCCATAGCACCTTCATTGGTTGGTACTAACAGTTTATTACCCTTTATTACCACACATCTACCGCCTAATATTGGATCACTGTGGACGTGACTTCATATTTTCATATAAAAAATGTTATTTTAAAACAGTATACACTAGAAATTATATAAAAGTGCCTATACTGTATCTAACTGTAAAATATTACACTCTTGTCTCTGTGCGTAGCCGTATGGTTAGTATTATATATGAACTGGTCACGCACTATATCGTATTTGACGTTTTTACGCGTTGTTTTGTTTTTTTATTGGTTAACGCGTAACTTTTTGACAGCAAGAAAAAATAGTTATTGAGATCTCAACTATTTTTAACACAATTTTAGTTTTATTTGACCCAAATTGCCAATAGACTAAAGGAAAGGATCAATAAAGAGTAAGAAACAAATGTTTAGATTGGTAGGATTGGAGCTGTACAACTTCAAGTCTTACAAAGGCACCGTGAATATCGGGTTTGGCGAGTCTAACTTCACTAGTATCATCGGCCCCAATGGTTCTGGTAAGTCCAATTTGATGGATGCGATCTCCTTTGTGCTGGGAGTACGGAGTAATAGTCTGCGGTCGAGTGCGCTGAAGGATTTGATATATAGGGATGTATTGTCCCAAGAGAACACTCCAGAGCCAGCAGAAGAACGCGAACAAGATGGTAATAGAACCGCTTATGTCAAGGTATTTTTCAATCACAATGGGAAGAATTTGGAGATGATGAGATCTATTTCGAGACTTGGCGATACTTCCTATAAGATTGATGGCAAACCTGTGACTTACAAGGAATATGCGTCATTTTTGGAGGAGCAGAACATATTGATAAAGGCCAAAAACTTCCTGGTTTTCCAAGGTGATGTCGAGCAGATTGCCTCCCAATCTCCCATGGGTCTTACCAAAATGTTAGAAGAAGTTTCTGGTTCTATTCAATACAAGAAGGAATACGAAGAGTTGAAACAAAGTTGGGAGAGACTGGGGCAGGCCTCTACAGAGTCTATTAAAAACAGAAGACGTATTCATAGTGAGTTGAAGACTTACAAAGAAGGTATGAGTAGAGACGAGGAATATAGGAAACATGTGCAAAAAAAGAAGCGAGTACAGACTAATCTTTCTCTTTGGGAGCTGTACCACATGCAGGAAAGTCAGCAGCTATGTGTACAGAAGTTGGAAGAATCCCAAGAGGAGATCAGTGTAATAGAAGAAAAACTCCGGACAGAAGAGGAGAATCTGGCTGCTTTGAAGCGGTCTTTGGCCAAAGAAGCTGCCTTGTTAACGAAGAGGAAAAACAAAATAAGTTCCACAAAAAAGGAAAAAGCAAAGGCAGAATCCGATTTAAAACTGATATCGATACCTCAAGAAGCAGCTCACCAAAGAATCAAGAACATTGAAAAAAGGATATCTTCACTGGGTAGAGATTTGGAGAGAGAAAATGAAGCGGTTGCAAGATACAAAAACCAACTGAAAGTGGTCACAGAGGCTAAGACATCCTTCGAAAAAGAAATCATTGCGAAGTCCGGTAACAGTAATAAATATGCTCTGGATGAAAACCAAATTAAGATATATGAAGATCTGAAGGCCTCATATCTGAATGATGGTGGTCTTGAAATCGAAGATAAACTAGCTTTATTACAAAATGATAAGTCTGAGGTAACGTCCGAACTGAACTTGGTTAACGACAAAGTCACTATCTCCAGAGACAGGATTCATAATGAGCTATCAGTTAGGAAGAGTGATATAGAGGGCAAGATAAATGACTTGACGTTAACTCTTAATGAAAAGAATGATATACATTCTCATAGATTAGATGAACTTAGGACAGCTCAGACAGAGATTGAATTTTTGAACAACAAGGAATATGACCTTAACTTTAAGTTGAGGGACACTTTGGTCAAACTTGATGATCTAAGTGCGACTCAAAGAGAATCTAACAAAGAGAGAAAGCTACGTGAAAATGTTGCTATGTTAAAGAGGTTCTTTCCGGGTGTACGAGGTCTTGTTAGTGATTTGTGTAAACCTAAGAGGGAGAAGTATAAACTTGCTGTTTCTACTATGTTAGGCAGAAACTTCGATACAGTCATTGTGGACAACTTATCAGTAGCACAAGAATGCATTGCCTTTTTGAAAAAGCAGAGGTCTGGTGTAATTTCTTTTATTCCATTGGATACCATAGATGTTGAAACACCTCGGTTACCAGTCGCAGAATCAGAAGAATACCTTTTAGCTATCAATGCTCTTGAGTATCAATCAGATCTTGTTAGAGCAATGTACTATATATGTTCAGATACTATCATTTGCGATGACCTGGATATTGCTAGAGATCTAAAATGGAATAAGAATGTTAATTCCAGATTGGTTACCTTAGAAGGTGCTATTATCAATAAGGCAGGTTTAATGACTGGTGGTGTTTCTAAGAATGGTAACAATAGATGGGATAAGGAGGAATATCAAAGTTTAATGGCCCTAAAGGATCAATTGATTCTGGATATCGAAGAAACTTCTACAAAGAGTAGACAATACACATTGAGGGCCAGGGAATTAGAAGGTACCTTGTCGTTGCTCACGTCTGAAATTTCATATATTCGCACACAAATTACCCAAAATAAGCGTGGTATTGAAGATGTTGAAACTGAGATTAAGTATAACAACGATTTGATTGACACGGAGTATAGCCCACAGATCAAGTTGCTCGAAGATAGAATTTCAAAGATTGATGGCGAACTTGAAATTTGGAATCAGAAGCGTGACGAGTTGCAAGAAAGAACGTTTAAGACATTAACTGATGAAGTTGGTTTCTCAATGAAAGAACATGAGAGCCATACAGGCCAAGTACTACGTCAACAATCTAAAGAATTACAACAGCTACAAAAAGAAATTATGAATATAGAAAATAGACTACAGTTTGAGGTTGACCGTTGTAACTCCACAAAAGAAAAATTAGCAAAGGCCCAAAAGGATGTAGATTCTATACACGCTGAATTGAACCAATTGCAAGAACAGGAGAAGAGTATCAGATTGACCATTGAGTCTGTTGAAGGTGAATTAGAGAGTCAAAAGGCTGAATTAAAGACAATCAAATCAGCTTTTGACTCAGCACAGAAGGATGCTGCCACTACAGAGGAAATCATTGCAGAGTACAATAACAGCATTGAAACGTTCCAAAAGGCCATCAACGAGATTAATGATGATTTAACGAGAATTGATCTAGAAAAGATGGGTATCTTGAAGAATTGTCAAATGTTAGGTATTTCGATCCCAGTGATTTCAGAACTTGGCCTGGAGGATCTACCAGTATCTAAGGTTGATGACGAAGCTGTCCAGATCTCTAAACAGATTAAGGTGGACTTCAGTAAACTGCCAATGAAGTACAAGGAGGCCAACAACAACTCGCTCAGACAAGAGTTAGAGGCTCAGATACGTGACATCGACGACGTGCTCGCAGAGTTACAACCAAATGCCAGAGCTGTTGAAAGGTTCGGTGAGGCCCGTGAGAAGTTTGAAGAAGTAGACCGCGAGACTGAGGGCCTGAAGGGTGAAGAGCGTAAGGTGTTTAACGAATTTTTGAAAATCAAAAATAAACGTAAAGAATTGTTTGAGGCCGCATACGAACACATTAACGAGCATCTAGATGCCATTTACAGAGAATTAACGAAGAATGTCAACTCCACAGCTGTTCTAGCAGGAGGTAGCGCCTCGCTGACTCTCGAGGATGAGGACGAACCATTTAATGGTGGTGTTCGCTACCATGCTACACCACCACTTAAGAGATTCAAGGACATGGAGTACCTGTCCGGTGGTGAGAAAACAGTCGCTGCCCTGGCACTTCTGTTCGCCATCAACTCTTATCACCCAAGCCCGTTCTTTGTTTTGGACGAAGTAGATGCCGCTTTGGATATTACAAATGTTCAGAGAATCGCAGCATACATCCGCAGACATGGTAACCCGGAGCTCCAGTTCATTGTGATCTCCCTGAAGAACACAATGTTCGAGAAGTCGGACGCTCTCGTGGGTGTATACAGGCATAACGAAAACAACACCTCGAAGATAGTGACCCTTGACCTCAACCAATACATATAGTTAGTTTGCTATGTAGAAATAATAAAATATTGAATTCTTATTTACTAGGTGATTCAAAGTATCACCTTATACGCCCATTGTTCTGGAGAGATTTTTTAGGGGGCGGGGGCGATGAGCTGGGGGCGGTATATAAATAGCGGGGGTGATTGAGACTCACCAAGAACTATTTAACTTTCCAAAGAACAGGATTTCAAACGATTGAGAGGAGTAAATATGGAAGATATTCACGATATACATGCACCGGTACCCTCTAAGAGGCGTGCGCTGGCTGAGATGAAGATAATGAGTGGGCGGCCTGCTAGTGGAGGTGATCTGTTGCGGGTGAAGTCTCCACGGGGGCTTGTTGCTGCTGCAACTGCTGGTGCGCGGTCATTAAGGGCACGGTCAGAGACTCCAACAATGTTGGACGACAAGATGTTCAATGAAATGGACAGCGACGATGTTATGAATGCGCGGTTGCGGTCGTACGGACTGGACTACGTTGAAGACGAACGGCTGCACCGGGAGAACCTTTATGATCCGGAATCAAGGTGGTTCAGCAGGAAGGTTAAGCCAAAGTTCGTAATTACTGAGCACTTGCCGTACAAGGTGGAATCGCATTTGGACCAGGCGAAATACCTGTGCCACGTGATCGTTAACCTGTACATCGCCGTAAGCTCCCTAGACATCGAGGGTTTGATATCAATCTCCAGCAAGGATCTTTCTGAGTTCAAGAATGCGGTCGATGACCTGGCTATGAAGACTGATATGTTCCGCTTGTCTGGGGGCAATGTGCCTGTGGATGACTCAGGTTACACAACAGATCAATTGGACAAAGAAGATGTCTCCGGAGAGTACTATGGGGATAGTATGTACATGGACATTGACAGACCCGACAGTGGTAAGATTACCGCAAGCTCGGCAACAATTATCAATATTAACCATTGGACGAATGAATTGAAAAATTGTTTACAATTCGATTTCCCATTGAAACTGAGAAAGTCATTGGCCCAGGTTTACTATTATATTTGCTTGTGTCAAGGTCAGAAACTCTACAGGAAGATGCATGTGGACATGTTTGAGGCGCTTGTGGAGACAGATGACCAAGGCACGGACTTCTCCGTGCTACTGAAGGACCAAGGTCTGGTGTTAGACCACAAGGTTTTGTTTGATTTCTTGTGGGAATTTTTGCCATACCCTGATTCAGATTATGGACGCTACGACTTGGGCTCAAAGGAAGATTTAAATCTATTCAGATTGCTGTTGAGATTGTCTATCTCTGCGAGACCATTCTTTGATGAAAATGACGATACTATTCTGCATAAGACAATGGACAAGATATTATCCAATTTAGCACCCTCTACGATGTCAGCAATCTTACCTATCATATCATCATCGGTGCCACTGCATTACCACAAGTCCGTTAAGATCACAGATTATTTCTCCTTCTGCTTTAGTTTATGGGGCTCTGTAAGTGCTAATGTTGCGGTTGACACCCATATGTATGATTTTGTTGGTATGGTATCGGAGGATTCCCATGTTAGACTGTTGAAAGAAGATGGATCAACAAGGACGGAGCTTATTAAATTTGAGAAATTTGGTATTTTTACTGAAGATCAGTTAAACTTTATGTTCAACAGATTACAAGGTCATCTAAGAACGGACGGTCAAATTCATTCATACTCTAGAACTGCAAGACCTTTCATCCACTCCATCAATGGTAAGTATGCTGATGACTTCTTCTTCAAACTTAACGAACTTACGAACGCAATTGAAACTTTTGTACACCCTTCTAATAGTGGATTTTGGACGAAACCTATCGCAAAATTCATACATAGTTTTGTGAAAATGTACCACGCTAGATGGAGGGAAGAAACTTCTGCTGATGTCAATAAGGAGTTCTGTTTGACCCCATATTGTCATGAAAAGCTTGTATCGACAATATTGGATGTGATCAACATTGGGTCTCAGAATAAAAGCCTGGAAGTGGCAAACTACCACATTTCATGTCTAGCTTATTTGTTGGATTTGAAACCAAAAAATGCATATCTTATCTATAATAAGATTATTAACGATCTTAATGATTCATTAGCTGGAGAGTATGTTAATTCAAGGCATAGAATCATATCATCCTTAAAACAGTTTACAAGAACTGTTCGTTACATGGTTGAAGATAAGTTGTATAGGATCCATGTGAGTAATATTTTGTCGAACTTGGTATTGAAGATCAACACAAACGATATTGAGCTTACAAGTCAAGTGATTAATGCATTAGTTACTGTCTTTGCATTTGTGCCTATTAAAAATCTAGTAAAGGAAGGAGAATACCTTACGTTTGAGTCAACAACCCTGCCTTTCCTGAGCGAACACTACCATCAATTAACTGATAATAATACCCCTATTTTTGAGAGCTCTGATGAACTATTATTAAATGCTTTTAGGGCATCCACCACAATTTTTGAAAATATTGTAAGGATTTATGTTGATAAGATCTTTGAACTTGTTGATATCGATTTAGAAGGATCAGTTGTTACCAAGATAAACCAAACAACAATTATCATGCAAGAAGCCATGGATAATGAAATGTTCAAGAAATTTTTCAAGATCTACTGTAATAAGTTCTGGCTTGGTGACTATGTCAAAGAACCAAATGCAAACTTTGAACTGGTTACTATTCCACTTGCTGCATTTATTAGAAGAGATAACACTCTTGCCGAGGATTTGGTTCCAATGTTAATTCATCACACAAAGGATCAAATTGAAAGAGGTGCTGGCTCCTTGAGGAGCTCAACTGAAATCCAAGCAAGAGATGTGAAGTTAGTTCTGTATTTGACTGCATTAAACGATGTTCTGAGACAAACTCACGAAGTAATTGAGAAACTCTCCTTGGTTTTAATGGAGTTCATGGACTATATTTACGAGACTATCACAAATCCTCCAATTGATGTGTTAACCTCAATATTATTGCACAGTATTGTATTCTCATTAACTGCTACAGAAGTCGTTGACACTCGTTTGTTTCCAGAAACATCTTCAGTTCCTCACGAAGAAAGATGGGGAGGTTTACAATTCTCTGATAAGAAATATGATGAAGAGAACTTGCAAATCAATTGGCATACTCCGACTGACAGTGAAATTACTCTAGCAATTAATTTCTTAGAAAAGTATTCCGAAATGGCAATGTCAGCAATTGAAAATACAATTGGAAGTAAAACTCTTCAAAAAGGGTATGGTGATGAAATTGAAAAATCTCTACTTATTTTAACTCACTGTCTATCTGGTGCAAGTCTACTATTTGATCCTGACTTTAACAAAAATAAACTAGATGAAACTAATAATTTGTCTTACCATGACATGTTATTATTATTGAAACAAGTTAGGGAAAGTAACTGTGATTCAGAAGAGTTGGATATTGATCTTGAACAGATTAGGTCCGATAAAGGGGACGATGAATATTTACAAATTAAGGAATCTGACGATGAACAGAATGATGGCTCAGATGAAATTGAAATGAGAGATAATGAAACTGAATTGATTATTGATGATCCGACTTCGGAGACCCCATCTGGAATGTCAACTCCGATTCCAGGCGCACATAATGGATTTGTTTCATCTATAAGTTCAGGAGTAACATTCAGAGAGCTAGATATCTTCCAATATAACTATCACTTCGGTTCTTCGATGACTTCGAAATTCAAGCATCCTGCTTACTTTAAAGTTCATAAAACTAGATCTAAAATTGGTATTGCTTTCCATAAAGCTTTGAAGTTTTTGCTGAAGAATGCAGAGAATAACACATACATGTTTCAAATTTTGTTACATTCAATCAAAGTGTGGTTTACTGATGTTGGTCAGGAAACTATTTTCAATGAAGATCCTACAGCCTTCATTGATCTCGACTTTTTAGAAAATATTCAATACCTTGCTCATCTTGAGGAACCATTTACCAGGACATGTCTCGCTGTTAGGGCTGATACATATCATCAAAATAGAGTTTTACTGCACTCCACTAACAGAAAGCCTTCTAGACTAGAAGTGCAGCTATTAAGAGACGTCCTGGACCTTGCTATGTCAGTATACCCCGATATCCATAAACCAGCACAGGGTACTATGGTTCACTGCATGAAACAAATCATTGGATCTTATTCTATCATTATGAAGAAGCTGTTGAGTGAAATGGAGGAAGTATATGATCGAGGTGACTATAGGAAACTTCTTGTCCTATTGAAGATTTTATTGATTAAAAAGATCAACAAGAAGCTGATGTCAGACTATAAGAATATGGAGAGGTTATTGCTAATATTATGTAAATGCCTGAAAGTCGATGAGCATGATGTTGGTCCAGCAGCTGAAAAGATTATGGGAGATATTGTTGATGGTTTGAGGATACCATCCAGTGTGTGTATTCTTGACCCAAGAGCAACGGATCCTATCTCACCGCCAGATTCGAATATCAGTATTCAAGTAGAGGCTGTCAAATTTGCCAAGGATAAGAAGAGGGATCATTACTTCAAAATATTAAATCACTTACAGACCAGCATGGTTAGAACTCTAAGGGACAATACAAACCATGGTTGGAAAGTTGCATCGGTAATATCTAAAGTTATTACAAAACTTCAATCCAGCATAGAATTACCTCCGGAATTTGAATGTATGGAGGTGGTATTAGATCAATTGAAATTGCAGCATCCTAAAGTTACACATTTGGTAGTGAAATCAATCATATCCATGTGTAATAGAATTTTATCGATGTCTGATTATCAGTATGATATTCAAAATTCATATAGGGTAGGATTCTTACCAAGGCATATGGAGAAAATTGATACTAGTATAGAAAACTACTCAGATAAGTTTTCAAAGGAGATGTCTAAGTTTTCTGGTCAGGAATATTTTATTGATTCAAAGTGTTTTGTCGGTTGGTTAACTTGGGGTAGTCAAATGTACGTAGTTAAACCAGGGCAAGTGCCAATTGAGTTGAATCAAACTGATACTGAAATCTTGAAGCATATTGGTGGCTTAATCGGCAAGGAAACTATTGATGGTCTCTGTCGTCATTTTGTTGAGGATAATGCCACAAGAAATGCATTTAGTAGCAGTAATGTCACATTTTTCATTATTTTACTGTTGCTGATTAGTAAGGGTTATACAAATTTGACTACTTCTGATATTTGTAATTTATGTTCACGTTATTATATCAGAGATGATAAAGCTTCGATGATTATGTCAGCTGAGATTTTTGGTGCACTTGTTTCTGCTAGTAAGTACATGAACGAGGATGCTGTTAAGACCAGAGATCAGTTTTTCGATACATTCTTGCCCGATTGTTTGAACAGTGATCTTAACCATGATGCTTTTGAAGTGTGGTCTACAATTACATGGTGGATACCTGCAGTAGTTGATATCAGAAGATGTGAGCCATTCTATCGCCACTTCTCCAATCTTGATAATGTGTTTGATCTCGACTCTGCGTCTCATCAATCATATAGGATATATATGTGGAGAGGTATTTTGATGGCTCTGGAGTACAGGATGCCAGCTATTTGTGAGAAATTTAACCAATTACCGTTTGATCATCACTATGACCAAGTCAGATCAGCGATTGGTAAATTATTTTCCACCATCATCCAGAATGCTTCTCACCCGGGCTACAATAGCCCACATGAACTTTTGAATCAAGAGATAGATACCACCGATGGGCTATACCTACAGCTGAAGAAGATTCCGAGTGTTATTGATGAAAAAATCAAGGGCATATTTGTCGAGGCACTAGTTGAGGCCTCCAAGATTGAAAAGGACATGACTCCACAACAGATGTTGAAGACGAGGTACTACTACCTCTCTTCTACGATCATGTACTGGATGACTGAGATGTTACGTGGACCCAACAAGGTCCTATTAGTGCCATATTTGGTGAACCAAGTGGTACCATTCTTGGCAACATTGATGAAAAACAAGGAGATGTGTTACTTGGCTGGAATAGACCCTGCAAAACTGTTCATGAAACTTGCGTTTATTCCTATTGGTAATAAATTGCTGGGCACAGTTGTTGATATCATCTGCAATGAGCAGCTTCTGACAAGCACAAACCAGATCAAGCTGCAGCTTGCATTTGTTCAGCACTTCTTGTCGTTACAACTGCTTCAATTGTCGGATTCTGAAAAGGGCAAGATCCTCCATTTCATCGTGAGCCACTTGTACAACGCGAAGTCCATTGAGATCCGCAACAAGGCTAGTGAGGTATTATCCGGTATAATCCACAACATGGGCCAAAGCGAGAAGGTCGAGGAACTGGTCCAGCAGTTTGGTAACGAACTGAGCGCCAAGAAGTACTCTTCGACAGAGAAGAGAGAGCTCTCAAAGACAGACTTGCACATCCACGGCAGCGTCTTGGGGCTCAGTGCCGTGATTACAGCGTTCCCCTATGCATTCCCCTTGCCCGCGTGGATCCCCCACCAGCTGTCCGTCTTATCTGCGTGGGCCAGGACCCCCGGAATGTCAGGCACCGCAGCCAAAGAAACCATCAGCAACTTCAAGAAAGTTCGCGCAGACACCTGGCAGTTCGACCGCGCAGCCTTCACCCCAGAAGAACTGGAAGATCTCGAGGGTGTCCTGTGGAAGAGCTACTACGCATAGTATCATACGGCCTTGTCCCTGTATAGTTTTTATATAATAAATAACAGTAAGAATATTAATAATTACGGCTTTCCATTTTGTGATATTGTGTGTAATATCACGTTTGACGTATTAACACGTGAATGGCTGGGTGTTGCATGGGGAAATGGCCAAAAAAAAAATTGCCCTTGGGGGAAGAAGCGAAGCGAAGGGGGAATAGGTTTGTGGATAAAGGATTCAAGGAATTGGGTCAAGGAAACTTTATTTGTGAGCCGAGGATAAGACGATCCAAAGCTAGGAATATAACGAGAAAGGTAAATGTCTGCGCTTAGAACTGTGTCAGGGTCGTCGGGGAACGGGAAGAGCTATGACTCTATAATGAAGATCCTGCTGATTGGTGACTCTGGTGTTGGTAAGTCGTGTCTGCTGGTGCGTTTCGTTGAGGACAAGTTCAATCCTTCGTTTATCACCACGATTGGTATTGATTTCAAGATAAAAACTGTGGATATCAACGGGAAGAAAGTGAAGCTGCAGCTGTGGGACACTGCGGGCCAGGAGCGGTTCAGGACTATCACAACTGCGTACTACCGTGGTGCGATGGGTATTATCCTTGTGTATGATGTTACTGACGAGCGTACATTTGCTAATATCAAGCAGTGGTTCAAGACCGTGAACGAGCATGCGAACGATGAGGCCCAGCTATTGCTTGTTGGTAACAAGAGCGATATGGACACCAGAGTTGTAACCACAGAGCAAGGTGAGGCGCTTGCAAAGGAGCTAGGACTGCCTTTCATAGAATCCAGTGCCAAGAACGACGACAACGTCAATGAAATCTTCTTTACCCTGGCCAGACTGATCCAGGAAAAGATCGACAGTAATAAGATCCCAGGCCCAAACGGTGGTAAGGACGGTAATATAAGTATTAATGCAAGCAACGGAAACGCCTCCAAATCGAATTGTTGTTAAAGCAGTATGATACAGAACAGGAGATAAGGAGAAGTTTCACCCAAACAAAAAAATCGAACAAACCAAAATTACAACTATGTATAGGAACATCTGTACACAATCCAATATAAGGGGCTTATAATTGTCTATATGTCTTTATGTCTTTTATATAACAAAAAAAATAAAAACCATGTAACCGTATTTCTTTCCCTGTAAATCAAAACAGTATAGATGTATTGTATGCTATTAGCAATGTAGGACGGTAAAAATTAAGAAATGATACTGAATTTATATGCTGTTCCAATGATATTATACTGCTACAAAAGTACTTTATATGTATATACACACATTTATAAACCGGACCTTAATATCGACAAAGCCAAAAAGTTAATTTATGGTGAATTAAAAAAGAAATTTTTTGGTAGAGATAGAGCAAATCATCCTCCTAAGTAACCGCATCTAGTTTTCTATGCAAACAAGCCACCTTTAGTCCTCAGGTACATTATATATTGTTCTATCAACTTCATGACAATACTAGATAAACATTGTACCCGTGCATCATTCGTCAATTGTATTGTATCACGCTTTTAATCACTAAAGTATATTTCGTTGATAATTATTCCACATGACACTCGTATAATATGTTAACGTTCTAGTCATTTTCTACGTTTATCATTTGCTACATAAGTATCACGGGATTGAGTTCGTGTGATATAATAACAGATATCCGAAGCCCACGAGGTGTTGATTCGGAATCATTTGGGGGAGGGGTGACGGTGAGAGAGAGAGAGAGAGTCACAAAGCAATATATACAAGTGCTATTCTTTTTAAGAGTTTTCTTGATTTGTGAGGTTTCAATTGTTTTCTCTTAGAGAAGAAAGACTTTCGAGGCAAATTCGAACTATGTTATTTGGAGTTAAACTTGCTAGTGAGGTTTATCCTCCTTGGAAAGAGTCGTATATTGACTATGAAGGGTTGAAGAAGCTTTTGAAGGAAGAGGGCAGTGGTGAGTGGAGTGAAAACGATGAGTCCAGGTTCTGTGAAGCTCTGGAAGGTGAATTGAAGAAAGTTTACACTTTCCAGTCGTCTATCTATGACAGCATTATGGATCGGTTAAGTTTTTTGGAAAAGGAGACTAACTCGGAGGAAGGTTTGAAGAATTTAGATACTGAGCAGTTTCAAAGGACATTGGAGGAGAGTTTAAGTGAAGCCACAGAACTGGACAATTTTACTAGATTAAACTATACTGGATTTATGAAAATCATCAAGAAACATGATAAATTGCATCCACAGTACCCTTCTGTCCGTTCTATGTTGGAAGTGCGATTAAAGGAATTGCCGTTCCATTCTGAAGAGTATTCCCCGATATTGTACCGTATTTCTTTCCTTTACAATATTCTTAGGTCGAATTTCAATACCGTTTCGACATCATTAGCCAGTGTTCCTAAGTTATCCAGTGTCGCAGAGAATGATGAAGTAACAATGTCTTTCAAGAGTTTTAAGTTCTGGGTCCATAACGATAATCTAATGGAAGTGAAGACTAGGATCCTGAGACACTTGCCTGTTTTAGTATATGCAGCTGCTCCAACAGAGAACGATGATTTGATCGATAAATTTGAATCAGATGTGCTGAACTCTGATGAACATGCCCAATCTTCATCTGATTCGGGGAGTCATATTGACGAAGATGAAAGTGGACATCAGAAAAACCTTTATGACCCTGTCATCACTACCATATATTTTGATAATGAACATTTTGAGCTATATAACAACAAGTTGTTAAAGAGAAACCGTTGCCCTACACTGAGATTAAGGTGGACTGGGAAATTGACTGACAAACCTGATATTTTCTTGGAGAAGAGGATGTTTATCGAAAATAAGGAAACTGGTGACTCAGATTTTGAAGAAATAAGACTGGTAATGAAACCCAAATTTATCAATGGATTTATCTTCGATAACGAGGACACCTATAAGAAGAACGTATTAAAGAAATTAGAAGAGAGCAGAACACCTGAGACTGAGAGAAACAGGGTTGAGAAGAATTTTACAGAAATGCAGAATTTTATTAACGAGGAAAATCTACAACCTGTTGTAAGAACGACATATACAAGAACTGCCTTCCAAATTCCAGGTGATGATAGAATTAGAGTTACTATTGACTCGAACATCATGTATATAAGAGAAGACTCTTTCGATAAGAATAGACCT
Organism: Nakaseomyces nivariensis; assembly: GCA_017309295.1. Classification (NCBI taxonomy): domain Eukaryota; kingdom Fungi; phylum Ascomycota; class Saccharomycetes; order Saccharomycetales; family Saccharomycetaceae; genus Nakaseomyces; species Nakaseomyces nivariensis. The sequence continues at coordinate 359,846 of JAEVGP010000013.1, forward strand.
ATCCGTGATCCACACAACTGGCACAGGAATGACATTGATAGTAACGTGTCAAATCCTATGAAATTCCTTAGATCAGGTGAGTACTCAAAATTTCCATACTCTGTAATGGAGATTAAAGTTAAGAATCCATCAAAATCAGTTGAAAATGGATCTAGTGTTGACATTTCGGGTATTAAATTACCTAAGAAGCATGGTGGTTGGATTAACGAATTGACCAACTCACACTTGGTCAAGGAAGTGCCTAAATTTTCCTTGTATATACAAGGTGTCGCCGCATTATTCGCGGAGGAGGAGAAGTTGGATATATTGCCGTTCTGGCTACCTGAATTGGACTCAGACATTAGAAAGGATCCTAAGCAAGCGTATGAGGATGAACAACAGAAGATAACTAAGCAAAAAGAGATTCAAACGAAACTGGATGGTATGAGAAGGTTGTCAAAAATATCAAGACCCAATTCTAATATTATTGGGCAGCAAGAAGAACATTTAACGACGACACAAAGAGGAGCTGATATTGAAGATCACGAATCATCAGATGAAGAATCAGACACCTCAAAAAGGAGAAGAAAAGGTAAAAGTAAGAAGCCAAAGACATCCAGGTCAAAGTTAACGTTTATGGAGATTCTAGGTGCGGGTAGAGCCTCAAAACTGACGGGCTTTGATTCTGAGGAGGAGGAAATTGAGTTGCCTCAGGGTGTTAAAAAACCTGTCAGTTACCTGAAAAATGCAGGACCAGTAAAAGTAGAAGCAAAGGTTTGGTTAGCTAATGAACGTACATTCATTAGATGGTTAAGTGTCACTGTGCTACTAAGCGTTTTGACCTTTTCGGTTTCTAATTCGGTTAAGAAAGCGGAGTTCCCTACCTTAGCGAAAACTTTGAGTAACATGTATTTCATTGCTACCGTTTTCTGTGCTCTTTGGTCATACTATTCTTACAGAAAGAGATTAAGAATTATCAGAGAAAGAAGTGGTGAATTCCTGGATGCACCAATGGGTCCACAACTACTTGCCCTATTTTTATTTTTCAGTCTAATCATTAATTTTGTGGCGGTTTTCAGAGCTACAGCTAAGAAACATGAAAGTTTGGCAGCTCTTTCCGAGGGTAAACCTTTACACCCTCATTTGGAAGCCATTTTCAAATTTTTCTATAAGCTTGTTGGTAATAACTGAATGAATACATTTTTATTTTACTTGCTATACATCATCTATACTAATCTGTACTTCTTTATATTCATTCCTATTTTTAGTACAAGATCAATTGCTAAATTCTTCTAAGCAGTTTTGCATTTTGAGCGTGCAATGATTTATTCATTGCACGTTTATCGTTAAATTCACATCCTTTTAGTTCTCGTTTGCTAAACTCTTCAAAAAGTCATTTTGTAAATTTAAAATAAGATTTATATTAATATTTTTTTCATGTTTGTGAAGTTCTTTAAGCGTGTTTACCATATTAAGAATTTTCTTTATTTCTTGGACTTTTCCTACCTCTTTTTCAGTCTTTCCATGTACTCGAGATTTTAATATTCCATATTGACTTATTTTATCTATTTGTTCGCACAGTAACAAAGACCCGTTTATTAGCTCTGAATCAAAAAAGTCTTGTATAGAGAGGATTCCCGAATTTTCAACCTTCTCCGGATTCCTATTAATAATAACTTTGTAGTCCTTAATAACTTTACTCGCTTCGTTCAAGGAATAGCTCATTTTGATGTTTCTGATAAATGGATTTAGCTGTAAGATTTCTGGAATTACTTTAAAATGTGTGGAAATGTATACCGTTGAATTGAAATTAGACAAATAATCGATAATGGAAAGTGATATTGAAAGGCCATCAGCGACACTAGTCCCTCTTCCTAGTTCGTCAATTATCATAAGAGATTGTTTTTCCAGACAGTCAATCATATAGCTAATTTCTTTCATTTCAGTCGTAAATGAGGAACATGTAAAATCAATGTTGTCAGAACAAAGTCTCGCGTGCATTGATTTATAGATTGGAAAGCAAGCTGAATCAGCAGGTACTGGGCATCCCATATGTGACATAAGACAGAGTAGAATTATCTGTTTCAAATATACTGTTTTGCCAGTCATATTTGTTCCTGTAATTATTTGCAGTCTCGAAGTGTCAAAGGTGCTGCTAATATCGTTGGGAATAAAACATTTTAGGGTTTTCTCAAGAATTGGGTGTCTCGAATTCAGTACTAACAACTTATCTGATATTTTTGGAATACAGTAATGATTTTCAATGGCATTAGTTGCAAAACAGCAAAGTAAATCTAAAAGAGAACAGGATTCTGTCAATATGAATAGCTGCTCTAAACTCTTTGTTACTTCAAAAATAACCTCTAAAAGCAGCTTTTCGCAAATAGACTCTATTTGCTTTATTATTGATAGTAACTTTATGTTGCTAATTGTTAACTGTTTAGTTGTGAATTCCACTGTTGTTTTTTTCATAATTTTGTTGACTACTTCCAAGTTACTTAAATTAATTGTTCGAAATTTTGATTCATGTACTGATATAAAAAATCCTATACCAGATTGGAATGTTGCATCAGCTTTTATATGATTTTCTTTTGAAAACTTTTTGACATAGTCAAGAATTTCGTCAACTAACTTGGAATATATTTCTCTAAGTGTATCTAACAGCCCATTTTGACCTTTTTTTATTGCGTAGATCTTTTGGTTTTGTAATTCTTGGTTATTTTTTGCCCATCTACAATCACTTTCTAGGTAGCATTCTATTATCTTTGTTAAAGAATCTATATCAAATAAATTGAATATATTTGAAATTTCATTCAATATCTTAGACTCGAACTTATTGCATATCATCAAAATTTTGATATCCTGCATATTTTGAAATGATTCCTTAAGTAGTAACACTAAGTTAACTAGCTGGCCTGGTTTAGTTGATACTTTATCCGCTGTTAATAACTTAGAAAATAAAAGATCCAAATCAGGCAACTTTTTAAGTTCGTTTCTTAAGTTTTGTACAATATTTAATCTCATCAGTTCTTCTACCGCATCAAAGCGGTCTTTAATTGGTTCTTCCTTGCTGAAAGGTTGTAATATTGAATTTTTTAGGTAACGATACCCCATTTTAGTACACGTTTTGTTCAGAAAGCTGAGTAAAGTCACGGAATCAGTTTTTGATTGGGATGCCACTAATTCTAAGTTCTTGATTGTGCTAGGGTTAATTAGCAATATGTTTTCTATTGGCTCGTATTTTGTTCTAAATTTTTGGCTTTGTGCCAAAGAATGGGACTTCATTCCATTGCTTAAAAGAGTCTTCATATTTTCATTGTTTTCGAAAAATGCGACCAATGCTGAAAGCGAACACATAGCAAAAGTTTTGTCAGATAATTCTTCTAATAGCACAGTTAGTTTTTGTCTGTTAAGAATACTATGAGATTTCAAAAATTCGTATGACATTTTCTCATCGTAGATCTTAAGTGGCCCTATATGAATTTTGACTTGGTCACTAAGATTAATCTTCAAAATTCTGGCTAATCTTGATAAAATCGGTGAAACAGATGAGCTTGGAAATATTATGTCGGTCGGATCATTTAAAATTATTTTATTAATTGTTCTGATAAATAATTGTGAATCAGAATACTCAGTAAGTGTCAATTCTCCAGTCACATAATTGATTACACTGAGACCGATTCTCGTGTTAATATCTTTTCCTTTCTCGTATATTGACAGTATTACAATATCCGCAGGAAGCCCTATAGATTTCGTACTCCTTTTTTTCTGTTTTCTACTATCCGTTCCGGTAATACCGGTTAGTGTTTCGTTGTAAGTTGATTTGGTAGAAGAATAACTTTTATGACCAATGGTGGAAATAACCCGCCCTAACCCCCGTGAAACACCATCCGACTTTATATAAGTTTTCTTACTAATTCTTTGTTGTGATTTTATTCCTAAATCACTTTTTCTCCAACCTTGTGTGGTTGGTAGGCTAACCTCTTGTTGAGAAGTAGCCGCTGACCAAGAATCAAATACTTTGGCAGAAATGAAGCTTGAGAGGTCTCTTTCAGACATATTTCTTTGATATCAGTATATTCAGGATTTTTCTAGCTGTTTACTTGTTAGTAAAGTAGATAAGAGACTGATAATTGTTGGTCTTTGGTATCTTTTTGAAAGCACCATTTACCAGTTTTTCTTTACATATATAAGATGGGTCTTTTCTTGCTATGGTACGTACAACGTGATTTTGATTTCTATGGACATAAAAATTATTGTATATTATAATTATATAATACTCTATATACTTCAGTTGATTTAGATTATTAGTTTGTTTATTATATCTTCCAGCAATTCTGTAATTTTAATAATCGTATAATATATATACATATATATACTGAAAAAAAAGAAAAAAAAAAGAAAAGAAAATAGAAATACACTAATTAAAATACTCCTGATATTAAATTAAGGTTTTACTTAAACGTAACGAAATAAAATAAAAAATCAAAGAAAATATATAAAAAATAGAACAGAAATGTCACAAGATAAGGAAATACGATGTGATGCAGAGTATTAAAAAAATATATTGGAAAATATTCAATCAGAGTTGGAAGGAAACAAACGAAATCAAAACTGTGTAGTGACCTGTACAAAAACGGTTGGCAGCAGGTGTATAGATCAACCTTTTTAAACAGGTAGAAGAAATAAAGTATATAAATGACTTTCCATCATTTATCAAAAATACTTTCAGGGCAAGGAGATGTTATTATCAGAAAGCAATTAATAGTACAGACCAATCAAGAAAACCATAGCAACAATCGAATCGATTAAGTAAGATCTGAATGTGGAACCAACACCTAAGTAAGATTGTGGGTTAGATATAGTTGGATGAGTCACCGCAGTGCTGCTAACCTTGCCTGCAGATGGGGGAGTCGTTACTTGTTGAGAAAGTGGTGGAACATTTGCATTTGAAGAAGATCTACCACTAGATTTTGGAATTCCAGTAGATGGAGTTTGGTTGTTGTTTTTGTTTGGTGTTCCAGAAGATGGAGTTTGGTTGTTGTTTTTGTTTGGTGTTCCAGAAGATGGAGTTTGGTTGTTGTTTTTGTTTGGTGTTCCAGAAGATGGTGGCTGGTTGTTGTTGTTACTTGGGTTTCCAGGTGTATTTGTTGGTTTCTCGTTTGGAGACTTTGGTTGGGAGTTAGGTAAGTTAGGGGTGGTATTATTTTTTTTGTAAGATGCAGTTGGTACTGAAGGAGTTGAGATTCTGGCTGTAGTACTGTGCAAAATTGATTGTGGGGGAATTAGCGGATTAGATGGGTGTGGGAGACTTGTATTATATCTTATTGACGAAGATGGACTTGAAGGTGATAATGATGGTAAAGAAGAAGATGGAACTTTGTGAGATGGTTTTTCTGGAGATGGCTTTCCTGGAGATGGTGGTTTTGTAGAGGAAGTGTTATTTACAGAGAAGGAGGGTTTTGTAGAAGAGGATAGCTTGGCAGAGGATGATGGTTTGGTAGAAGATGATGGTTTAGCAGAAGACGATGGCTTGGCAGAGGAGGATGGCTTGGCAGAGGAGGATGGTTTAGCAGAAGACGATGGTTTGGCAGAAGACGATGGCTTTGCAGAGGAGGAAGATTTTGGATATGGAATACACTTATTGTTTAATGGGTCAAAGAAACCATCGGTACATTCTGGAGGTTCTGTAGGACATGGAACTTCTACAACATATACAGTCTTATTAACTGGTACAGCAGCTGGTGGTTGGTTAACAGTAGTGATTATTGTGCTGACTGTGGAAGTGTAGTCGATTCCACTTTGGCAAGTTGTGGTGTAACTAATGGATGCAGGACAGCCTGAAGAAGTGTCATCTAACCAGTAGAAATAACCTGTGAAATCGTTTGTTACTTCTTGAGGGGTAGTTAGAGTGACATTCAATCTAGCAACATTATCTCTGTTGTTAAAGAAAAATCTAATTGGATAGTAAATATTCTCCTCCAAGTACACATTTAGGTAAGTCTTTTGGTTGTTCAATGGCCAGATGGAATAAAATTGATAGTTACCGAAATCATCCTCAGTCAAAGCATGTTTACAACAATCGAATGCATTACCTGCACCAAAGTTAACAAAGATCAAGTCATCGGCAGAAATATGAAAAGTATGTTCACCAGAAACCTTTGGTTTAAAGTAACCGTACATAATCATTGAAAAATTTGTGAATGTAAAATTATCATGATAGTTGTAGTTAGTGGGGAGAGAAGCATAGTCAGGCACACAATCGTATTTTGGAATCCATTCAAAGTCCAAGATACCTGAGACACCATCAGCAGTTCCAAACTCTTCGTTAACCTTGTATCCTGTACGTGGGTAGTTTGGGTCAAGATAGTCATTTTTCCAACACTGGATCCCATCAATTAAAGGACCATTTTGAGGACAATAACCTGATTGACCATTGAGACCAATACCATTTTCACATGGAACCAAAGGATTCAAGTAATCGTACTTATAAAGTTCCAATTTCAGACCATCCTTATGAGTGGTATAGTCAGCAGAACAACCCAGAGGGAATGGGTTTGGGGCACTCGAGTCCTCAAACTGACTCTGAGCGAATACGACAGAAGATCCCAAAGCAGCACCTACTATTGTTGAGAATCTCATACTTGGTGTTGTTATTTTTTTTTGGTTTTCGTTGTACTGATCTTCTAGTAGGAAAGAGAATATTTTATAAATGGAAACTCAATTTGAATTGAATAATTAATGATCACATTATATACTTTTTTGCTTTCCAATCCAAGCATGTAAAAATTTTTCTCATATTCGATTATTCTGGATTTACCTGATAGAGAATTGTTAAGTGGATTTTTGTTTCATTTCTTATTTCCTTCTGTAGGTTATTTTCTTTTGAAAAAGAAAAAAAAGATTTGCATAGAAATCTGCAAGTTGTAAATGTTTCCTTTAAGGCAACATAGATGAAACTTGTAATGCACCAGTATGTTGCAATAGTTTTATTTTTTTCTTTTTCTTTACAAATCTACTTGATGAGCAATGCAAAACTGAGGATTTCATTGTCTAGACCTGCGCAATTATCCCCTTTTTCAATTTGGAAAAATAATAAAACAAAATAGCCTTATACCTCATATTTCAAGGTATGCACTGCAAATATTGTATCGGTTTTAGCCGGGGTAGAAGTAAATAGATAGTAAAAAAAGGAAAAAACAATATAATTGTTATTTGCTAATCTTATTACTGTAGATGTTGAAATTCTTAGCTCAGAAAGGTGCCTAATATCTCAATAAGAATAAAAAATGGAGATTTGCAACGCACAAATCAGTCATGTTATCATAGCTACAAGCAACTGTTTCAGATGATACAGCGGAGGAGGTTTTCATTCCCTTTTTATCTTATTGGGTTTTTTTCTAACTTGTAGATACACCACTATTTTTTTGTAAATGAAATCAGTAGATGTTCAATAAAGTCAATTTTGAGATAGGGCAATTTCATTTCATAAAAAATGAATGGGATTTCTGCAACACTCCTTTGTAGTTTCATGACGTATTTTAACTTCCAATACGCCAGTGGTATCTCATTATCATCTTTTGATTATCCAGAGTAGCGATTATCATAGGGTCCATTAGGCCGTGCGGCTAGGGCTGTAATAGAGAAAATACTACATATAGAAGATCTGCTGTAATGTTGCATGTTTTTTCTTCTATCTTTGGAATTTTCTTCCTGTAGCACTTTAACAGCACTATACCGAAAGAGACTGTTATTTATAGTAGAATCGTAAGTTATTGGGTCTTCGTTAAGAATTGTCTTACGTCACTTTGGGATTTGCCTAAAAAAGAAAAGCGTCACTTGATTTCCCCAATCGGGTAAAAACTCTGCAAGGAAAAAATTGTAGACTCCATACACCGAAGAAAAGTATCTTTCTTTCTTTTTTGATTACAGCCACTGGCTACGTTGGTTTTACTTGAAGGCAAGCTTCTACTCCCTCTATCGTAATTACAAACTTTTTTTCTTTTTTCCGAGTTCGTAGAAGCGTAGTACAGTGCTGTGATTAATTTAAAATGGATAGAATTATAAATACATTCTTTATTTGTACGGCTATTTTATTCTGAGTACTAAACTGTTGTTCATCCCTTCGAACCCTTGCCGATTTTGACTATAAGATTTTTGTACAAGCTTGTCTATGACATCCCAGTAACAGCGTAGTAAATAGGGGTCAAAAGAGATTTGCTTGGTAAATTAACATGCACAGTTAGTTGTACAGCAGTTTGTGATTCATAATCTGAAAAATTACTCCTCCCATTCTCCATTAATTTAGACCGAAAAAAAAAAAGAAAAATATCTGCTGATAATGTTTCAGCGAAGAAAATATGGTACGATCTAAAAGTACTGTGAAAAGTGGGCCCATCACGAGATTCACAATTTTTGGGTACTCACCTCGAGGCGTTGCTTAGAAAAACAGTTTGGTGGGTATTGCTGCAAATGGCTAGAAAAAAAAAATAAGTGATGTTAACATATGAAAATTACCTTCCGAACTTTCAATTTTTTTTTTTTTATTTTTTTTTTTTTTGCTAGGGGCAGTGATATTTTGATAGCATTTGACTTTTTCTCTATTCCGTTTCACACCTTGAAGATGAAGACCGAAATAGTTAATAAATTGTTTCACTCTTATTTGTTAAAGGTACTAATTGGGATATCAAACCATATATGGAATATGAAAAACTTGTGTATTTGATCTACATACATTGTTTAGTGTTGCCATTATTTTATTAAAAGCTACTGTTTGTTTCGTATTAGTGTATTTTATTCAATTGCCGTTCGTTTTAATTTTTCGGTTATTACTAAAAATTCATATATAATAATGTTCTAGAAGTATCTGAAAATGGTGAGATACTAGTCTCAATTTGAACAGCTATTAGCTGAAACAGAAACAAAAAAATGTTAATGCACGATATTAGTCACAGTGTGCCTATTTTGTATTCTTTGTTGCAATATCGTACGATAATGTGTGCCAGCGATGAATGTTTTCTTTGTTCCCTTTTACTGAGCCAATTGTTTTTTTAACAGCAGTTTACATTATCCTTTCTAGACCTGTTTGTTTATAGTTCTTCTTGGTTGTTTTTTGTATGAAGACAGAGAAGTGTGCCAATAGGTTTGGTTAACTTGGCTAAAAATCTTGTATTTTTTGAAGAAATTACTTTTCTTTTCCTATTTAATTATTTTTCATTATAATATTTGAGAAGATTTATCTGTTCCTGTCAATTTTCTTCAATAAAAGTAATAATAAGTAATATTTATTGCTTTCGGTAGAATCTCGCTGGTACGATTTTTGCTGACTGATTTGTGTTTACGATTAATATGGTCTTAAAAGATTAGTTTGTTATTTTAATTTTACTTCACAATAGTTATTCAACTCAGATGTTTCTCTAAATAATCCTGAACAATGAATTAGAAAATAAGGAAGAATGATTATGTGATATAAAATAAATAAGTGAAGTAAATTTCTTTTAATACTCGTCCCCAAAAAACTGTTTTTCTTTGTTGGAGTAGGACCTTTCTAGTTTGTATATAACTCTTCAATAAATTACTGTTTATCTATATATACTCACAAGGCCTTAATATTTTTTGTAGAACTAAAGTCATAGCTTATGATTTGGATGGTTTAGAAGCGATATGCACATTTAGGGTTGCGAACTTTACAAAAGCAAATGGTTATAGGATATCAATCTAAATTCTTATAACAAACGAGCACTTCAATACTGTAAAAGAAAAAGAAGAGTAAATTTATTGAAAGAACTAATAGTTATATATGGTCAAAAAAATTAAAAAAAAAAGGTCAGAGTAATATAATCGGTAATTATGAATAGTTACTGAATATCTCCTGCTAGTGTTTTTAATTGGTTTGGATTCAAGCTTGAAAGAACATTTTTGATATTTTTATCCCAAAAAAAAAAAAATAAGAGCTTCAGAGTTATTGAAGCACATAAAAAAAAAAGATTTTGAGTTCGAGAAATTATTTCCAAATAATTTGGTTTAAGCCTTGCAACCTTCCGGTTGATCAAACTGATAGACGTAACCAGTGAAATCATTAACCTTTGTGCCATCTGGACCAACAAAATAAAATTCGAAACCAGCAACCTTGTCTCTGTTAGTATACAGAATTCTCAAAGGATAGTACTTATCAGCATCTAAGTTCAAATTTAATGAAGTAGTTCCACTGTCCCGAGGCCATATGAATTCGAATTCGTTAGGACCAATTGTGTCATCAGTAACAGCAGGCATACAACAAGCTGGATCTGTAGCGTCACCAAAATTAATAGAAATTAAATCATCACTAGTTGTTTGGAAATTGTGAGCACCAGAAGCTTTTGGCTTAAAGTAACCGAAAAGAACCATGGTAAAATTAGTCATAGTAAACTCCTCTTTGAAATTGAAGTTAGATGGCAGAGTCGATGTTTCAGGAACGCAATCATACTTAGGTACAAAATTTAATGCCAAGTCTCCTGTAACACTGTCAGCTTTACCAAACATACCTTCAGACTTGTAACCAGTTGTTCTGTAATTTGGATCATCGAGATAATCCATTCTCCAGCACTGATCATTCACCAATGGACCATTTTGAGGACAGTACCCCTTCTGGCCATCAAGTCCGATACCGTCTTCGCATGGGACCAATGGGTTTAGATAGTGATATTCCCATAATTCCATAGAAAGACCATCCTTTCTGTATTGAGTCTTATCAGTACATTGGTTTGGATTTGGAGGTGTCGATGATTCTACTGGTTTGGATGGTTCAATTGACTTAGATGGTTCTACTACTGAAGCACATGTACTTGCAATTGGGTCAAAGAAACCGTCGGTACAAACAACAGGTGGATTTTCAGTTGGGCAAGGGACCTCAACAACGTAAGTAGTTTTAGTTACTGCCAAAGCAGCAGGATCAGTTTGAATAGTTTGGTATTCAGTGCTGACAGTGGATGTGTAGTCAATTCCACTTTTACAGGTAGTAGTATAGATAATTTCAGCAGGACATCAGCCAGCAGCATCATCAATCCAATAGAAGTAATCAGTAAAATCCTTTATTTCGGTAGATCCATTATCAGTAGTTAAGGATATATCAACGGAAGCAACATTGTCTCTATTGTTGAAGAACAACCTGATTGGATAGTACACATCCTGGTTCAAGTAAACCTTCAGATCACTTCTTTTGTTGTCACTATCTGGCCAGACGGAATAAGCTTGGTAGTTACCGAAGTCATTGGCGGTAAGATCATGCTTACAACAATCAAAGGCATTATCAGCACCAAAGTTGATAAAAATTAAATCATCACCCTTGAAACTGAAAGTGTGATCCCCAGTAACCTTTGGTTTGAAGTAACCGTACAAAACCATAGTAAAGTTAGTCAAAGTAAACTCATTTGGGTAGTTGTACCCAGAAGGTAACGTACCCTCCTTTTGCAAACAACTTCTGCCAGGAATAAAAGTGAAGTCCAGAACACCTGTGACACCTTGAACTTTGGCAAACATATTGTTCTTTAGGTAACCAGTACGGGGAAAATTCACATCTAAGTAATCCAAACTCCAACAGGTTTCATACTTGCCACTAAGTGGGCACAAGGTCTGTCCATCTGGACATAATTCATATGGATTGGCGTAATCGTTCTCATACAATTCCATAACTAAACCAGATTTGTGAGCAAATCTGTCAGCTGAGCAACCTAGTGGAAAAGCATTTGGAAGTTGAGCGCTAACTTGATTAATGGTCAAGGCTCCCAATAAAGCAGAACAAATAATTTGGTTCTTTCTCATTTTCATTTTGGATAATAATTTGATATATCTTATTATGTAAAAACATGTCTAAGAGAGAAAGGAATTGGAAAACAACTCAGGTTGAAAGAACATTCGACTTATATACATAATCCTTTCTGTTATCGATTCTTGAATTATGGAGACACTTGCTATTTTGTTTCTTCACAACTATTCGGTTTTATTTTTCTTATAGTAGCATTTTCAGTGTTGTGTTGTCAATTAAATTACTATCAATATTTAGGAGCAACAAAAACATTTTTCTCCTCTTGATTCAGACAATTATAGAAATACTTCAGTAGTGGTGATGGAAAAACATCATGCGTTATTTTGTCAAAAAAGAAAAAGAAAAATGTCTATGATAATTGTGGGCAGAGGCCATTTACTTATGGGCATTTAAGGGATACTATGTTCACAAAGTTTCAGATGGATTTCATCGTGATTTTGTTAACCAAACACCTATCTGGAAGTGAACAATGAAAAAAAAATACTATTCAGATTATTTACATTTAGCTCGTATATGTAGGGATTTTGTAGTAGTCGCAACCCTCTCTGATTTATTTTGAATTAGGGTTGACAATTCTTTACATCGTGCAGTCTATAAACATGATGTTCAAAGCGGCAAAAGTGCTCGCAGGTAATAATTAAGATAAAAATAAATTGTTGCAAATTTTAGGTCCAAAAAGTGGGGCACTGAAATATAATCAAATACTCATTGACTCTCAACCATCTGAAACAATTTCCAATAAATGATTTGCACTACTTGAAATTTCATTTGATATGCTTTTTCCGATTATTTGAAAGTACATAACATGAATGCACTTGCATCAATGAATAAGACATTACTGAGGCAAAATTCCTGATCAATTGGTGGTAAGAAACTGTCTCGTATATACATTGAAACGAAGTATAAAAGTCTTTAGTAATGTATCCAAAACATACGATAAACTCTTACTGTCAATAGCTCACGACTTCTTGGTGAGGGCGGAAATAAGTTACTTAGTTTTCTCAGGACTTTGTCGAAGACGTATGTGACATACTCCTGAATCAACAGTGATTACATAACAGTGATTACATAGTAAACCTGATAACGTACCCCTCTAGAAGGGTTGGGATTTGGTTGTGATAGCACGTGTTCCAAGTTCGGTTGTAAGGAATCACCTTCCCTCTTATCAAAGAAGATGCTGGCCTCTCTCCATAATAGATACTGAATTTCGATCATAATGAAGGCAAACATTGTGGGATGGACAGAAGGGTATGTTATATAACGGGCAATATCACCAATTTGGTAATAGTTTCTAACTTAAATTTGTCGGAAGATTTTGTTTCGTTCTTTTTTTAGGTTCTTTACTTTTCTATTGACAAAGTATGACCAGATTTTCAAATAACCATGTGAGGGGCCTCTGATTTTGCCCCTTATTTGATAGTGCATCATAAAAGGTAACTATCCCACCAGTAAATCATAAAGAAGGTAGCCTTAAATGTATAAGTGACAACAGAAAAATGTAGGGGGGCTATATGACACTACGATTTTGCCTATGATTACTATCACATATCGGTAGTCTGATTAACAAAAAATATATATAATTTAGAAGATTTATTTGTACGGACGTATTTCTGCTGATAGGAGGTTTCCAAAATTTACCATCTATGGAATAGCACTTCTACAGTTTTTTTTCTGTGAAACGAATGTTTATACGCTATCCTCGAGAGGATGCTTTTTCTTTTTTTCAACGTTACGTAACCATAGTACATGCAGGAAAGGAAGGATTTGCCGTTCTCGCGCAGAGAAAGCGAACATCAACATTCTACGGAGGTTTCTGTTTACGCGTGTTGACTGTTCGAATAAGGGGTGAAGGACTGTACTGCAAGGGTTGGGTGGATTAGTTAACGAAGTGTGTGTTGCAAAAAAGGTCTTAAGATTCTAGAGGGTCCACCCAAAAGCTATCTGCACATATATTTGTTACTGCTGTTTCTTTAGAAGATTTTCCCTCTGCGATTTACATTTTTTTATTATGAAAAACATCCTAAAGTCGAACGATTTTATATACAGATGGTGTGAACGTTGAGGAAATTCTATTTTTGTTTATGGCCTGGCATATGCTAATGCATGATGGCAGCAGGGTTGCTCATTCGTAAATCTTGGTGCAAGTTTCATCACTTACTATAAACTAGTGTCACTGGTTGTTCCAGGAGGCTGTCTGGATCATTAAAATCTTTTTTTTTTTCATAAAAACATCTATAAATAGCTGTTTCTGAGAAAATTTAATTATTTTTCATATCAACTAATCCCAAGTGAAGGCATTTGGTTGGTTCTTTATAGTAGCAAACTACAAAAACTTTGAAATGTGAAATCTGAATTGGTATGAAAGTCTGAATTATATTATTTCTTATCCCAATTTTGTTTTTAATTTTTCTTTTTCTTCTTTATTCTGTAATTTATAAGTCTTCCGTTTACTTCCAGAAAAATTGTTACTATAAATAGAAAATGCCTCGAGAATATATGTTTTACCTAATAGATTTAAATCGATGATAGTTAGGTCTTATCTTGATAAAATAGAAAAGAAAAGAAAAACTTTCTTTAATAAAATATCGAAGTGGCGAAATTGAGTTATGAACAAAGTTTGTTTGATGTCCTATTAATGCCTTTCTTAGGATCATGAAAATTTATATACTAAAACAGTATTCTTTTCTTTATTCCGGCCTAGGTAATCAATGTTCGAAAAACATGAGGAATAATTGGAAAAGAAGTATCTACGACTAAAGCTTGATATTTTTATTCAAAGACATAGGAAACCTGTCTATTAGGGATCTAGAAAGCGAATTTTCTGAAATAACGTTGTTATTAAGTATTTCCTTACTACTAAATCAGTCGTCTCACCATTGAGGGGAACCGCTATTCAAACCAAGTGATTGCCATGATGCAATATAAAAGAAAAGAAATGGGATTGGGAGTTCTGATACTAATTAGCCTAAAGTGCTACTAATTGCAGATCCAACATGATTGACTTTCAGTTCTTTCCTAATAATGAAGTAATGGTTGGATAAAACAGCAAGAAGGGTCGCTGGCTTTTCTGTCCATGTGTTCTGTATACTTTCCCCAAGTTCATTTATTCTTTGAAACCCAATTTTTATTTTTTGTGTCAGTAATATAGTTAAAGATTAAACATGTTAATACAAGTGTTTTTCCAAGTTATATAGTTTCGGGAATATATCGTAATATGATATGGTCACATGAAGGGCATGATCTGTATGGTTTTTATGAAATCGTAACTATAATGAATGAACTTGATATATCATTAATTGCTATCAATAGATTTGAAGCTCATCAAGTAATTAATACATCACCAATCAATGCTTCATATTGAACATTAGTTAATGAAAGAAAGAATGAAAGAATCCCTATTTCTTACTACTTTGGTTAAAAATAGATTAACTAAATATATAAATTAGTATGGAATTATTGAAAAATGCTGCCGCAGGTTAATTAGATATTAGGTATATTAGGCATATATTGAAAATATTTGGCATTCTTGGTACCTCATACGGAAGACGAGAAAGAAACATCACAAAACTTTCAAGTATAAACGAGAGAACTTTTGGTCTAAATGCATTTTATGATTCTTCTATTCCCTTCATAAGTTTTACTTTATATACAGAGATCAGTATAATATCATATAAAAGGATGTCTATATTCTATAAGAATTTCTCCTTCCACTTTAAAATTATTTATGCTATTAATAAAAGCTATAGAAGCGCTCAGTACGTTTATTTATTTGTAGCATATTTTTATCATTTGTTAGTAAATAATAACAAGCACTGATGGCTTTTCTTCTGATACCTGACCTTCCCACATATAAAGAACTTGAACATACCTATAAAAATCTCACTTGTCAATGTTTTATTGCATTTAATTGAAAAGGTTACTAATGTAGGGCATCAGTTAGTTATGGGCGTGGTTGGTTATATTTCTATAAAGCAAAGTAAAGGTGTTCAACTGAACAGATATAGAAAAAACCAACCCATTTATATGGCAATTATATTTATCGCTATTGAGTTCTTATAGGTTATCCCTGAAACAGGGCCTCAGAGCTAACATTGAATAGCCATGTATTTTGTAAAAATCACCATAAGTGCTGTGTTGTAGATAGATCTTTATCACATGACAACACAATTACTATGCGGTTTTAGCTCAGTTGGGAGAGCGCCAGACTGAAGACATAACTTCGGTCAATTGATATCTGGAGGTCCTGTGTTCGATCCACAGAAATCGCATTAACTTTTTTTTTTTCATTTTATTCGTAAAAACTAATATGGGAATGAAAACATGATAGTATTATAGGAGAGCTTCTTTTTTTACTTGAGAATTATATTTGTGTAAGTTAAAACTATAAACATAAACATGATGTTATTAATATACTCATTTACTCAAAAAATTGATATACTTAAACAAGGTTATGGAAGTCAGAACGCTTCTTGGCCAAACCTTCAGACACAATCCTTTCGATCTCATCTGGGTCTGAAGTAATACCAGTCATGTTTTCGTGACCATTCTCAGTGACAATAATATCATCTTCAATACGAACACCTCCGACATACATGTACTTCTGTAAAACATCTTGATCGACCACTTCGACTCTTTCTGGGAATTTCTTCAAAAACTCTTCAATTAAAAATTCGTTAAAGTAACAACCTGGTTCATTAGTAACAACCATGTTCTTTTCTAGCTTACGACGTAGTCTCAAGAATTTGAAATATGGATCATGATCCTCATAGTTTGGTCTTCCCGCACAGTCATGAACATCTAGACCCATTAGGTGACCCAACCCATGTGGGTAGAATGCGCATGAAACTCTTCTGTTGAAAATTTCCTCCTCAGAAAATTCCTTCTTGAAGATACCTAGTTGCAAAAAGTGCTTAATCAATATCTTGTGAGTCAGAATGTGTAAGTCATCCCATAGAGCGCCTGGTTTGATTTCCTTCATCGCTTGGCTTTGCATATCCAAGACAGTCTCGTAGATCTCACGATGTTCTTTGGTAAATTTACCGTTAATTGGGAAACATCTAGTGACGTCACTGGTATATTGCTTCCATTCAGCACCAGCATCGATCAAGACAGAACTCTTGCCGGCCAAATCTTCGGAATTCTTGATATAATGTAAAGTGCCACATGCTGGACCAGAACAGCAAATGGGGTCATATCCTAAAGAACGAGCACCTTGACGAAGAGCATGATAAGAGAATTCTGCTTCGATATGAATTTCGTTTAGCTCAATTGGAAGAGCAGACATAACTGCCAAGTGACACTTATCAGTGATTCTAGCTGCATTTCTTAAGACTTCCAATTCAAACCAATCCTTAATCAATCTAGCTTCATCCATGGCATAGAAGAAATCCTTGTCGCCTGGGATTAGGGCAGGTTTTAAGTTTTCATCATGAATATTGTCAAGGTCGGTAGTGTAAATTTTGCACTTGGAGATATCTTCAAGTTGATCCTTCAAGACTTCGTTTAGCTGCTTCATGTGGTAAACCTCATCGACATCGCATATCTTTTGAACTTCCTCAATAGACAAAGGCATTCCACTCCAAATGACGTCATCCCAGTCAATATCTGGCAAGAACAAGCACAATTTGTCCTTCTTGAAACTATATAACAAAGCAGAACCTGGGATTTCGCAACCGGACAAATAGTAAAAGTACCTATTCTGTCTAAAGTCCCTGTCAGTGTCACAATACTTCCAGCCCTCGATTTCTTCACCAGCAATGAAAACAGCAGCATGCTCTTTACTCAAATCAGCTCTTTTCTCCAATAAGATGTCTCTGACTCTTTGCATGTGAGCCTTAGCTGGGTACTTCTTACCCTTAAGGGTTTCTGGAACATCGTTAGGACCCATTTTGTGTTTCTGGTTACGTCTGTATGTCGTATTTGCAAGTGAAGAACAAGGAAATAAAAAAATTTTCTTATTATGCTTCATTGATTCTTTATATGACGTAAAATTTGAAAAAAAAATTAGTTAACCCGTGACACATAATTTCTTAGAGTTTCTACGGCGTTTTCTTAGAGCACTTTGACACATTTTCTCTCTCCTCCCCCACTCTTCCCTGCTTTATAGAGTTTATATTGGAGAACAATAATCATTGGACCAAAATTCGACGTAAAGTTCAAAATTGAAAATCTACAGTTTCCCTCCTTTGTACTTTGAAATCGGTTTGATATTTGCGTCTTGATCATAATTAAGTTTATATACTGGTAGACTGAGGGTAGCAGTGGGGAGGGGAGGGGGATATTTACTTATACGTCATGTAGTTGTTCTAAGAAGGCAAATGTAAAAACTTGCTGCGTCTCTCTCCATTCTAGTATCCCGGGTGTCATATTAGATGTAGATTGTAGCTCTGTCATTTTTGTACGGACAGCATCACTTTCTTTAAGTGATCAAAAAACGACAAAAAAGGGACATTATTATTTCTGGGAAAGGCAAAATAAGGGCCAGTGTAAAAATTTAATAAAGAAAATAAAAAGTAAATTAAATTAACCTTAATAGACAAAAAGGTTCTGCATTTCCAGTTAGTAGATACTACAAAAACATTATTTTATCTTTAGAAGAAAAAGCAGACAAGAAGATGAACCAACAACAGCAGCAACAGCAAGTTACAGAAGGCTCGAGGACAGTAAGTCTCGAAGAAGTACCTAGAGTATTACAATTACGAGCGGATAGTAGTGAACCACAGGTACGTGAACCTAGTGCAAGACATAATGTTAGATGGGAGGACGATGTGGTGGATAATGAGAACATGAATAAAAAGAAAACGAAAATCTGTTGTATATTCCACCCTGCACAAGAAGAGGACGATGAAATGATGTGTCCATCAGATCACGAACACTCGGACTCTTCTTCTTCCTCCTCATCTTCATCTGATGAAGATGACGAAGATAAGTACAATTTCGAACAAAGGAGACAAAGGAGAATAGAAAGACGTCGCAGAAAGCTTGAGGAAAAACGACCAGCAAGTCCAAATGCTTATGAAATTCAACCTGACTACAGTGAGTACAGAAATCGTCTGAATAGAGGTAGTTAAGATTTATTTATCGAGATTAATACTATTGATTTTCAAAGAATGTTTTGTTTTTTTTAGATTCGTTAAATTTGTCGTTTATATGTCATTATCCCCAGTTGTACCACCTTACCATAAATTATATTGTTACATATAGTAGCTTTTAAGTCAGAATAAAAATAAATGCATTATTTAAAAAGACAGTTACCCAAGTATAACATTGATTTAGCATCTATTTGTATATATAAATTAATCTCTTGCGGCCGTAGGGTGATCATGATCTTTTACTGATATCGTATTTGTTCAGTAATGCATAGGTATCTCTTTGCATCTTGAATTCAATTAGACCGGAATAAACCATTAAACACCTCGCTGTCAAAACTAGTTCTGAATATTCATTAGAATGTTCTTCGTATTGAGCAGAAAGATTGGAAATGGAAATCATCGCAAAAAGCAGTAAATTGGGTATACATTTTGAAATATTATCGTTAAGTAGAGAATATTGGGTGGCTATCTCTCTAGCAGTATTCTCATCTGATTCAGGTAAAATATTCAAGTTGAATATCTTCTCTAGGGTTAGTTTCCAAGAACAATCCATGAATAGTGATTTTATCTCTAAAATGTTTAAGAGATTTTGGCATGTTTTCACTTCTTGTTCTAGTTGTGCATTCTTACAGGAAGAATACCTAGGTAAAAGCCTCTCTGCAACTAGAACTGGGTTTACCTCACTCTTATCTTCAAGTGCAAATATACTCTGGTTGTATGGTGTTCCACTAATTAACTCACAGATCTGTTTGTTCAAAATTGCAAATAAGTAGTCTGGTTTATCTAAGAGTTGATACAGTAGCACACTATCGTAATCTCTATCTTCTTCAGAAGATTGTTTTACTGCAACTTCAGCGATATGAGTCAAATACTCTTCCATTGATGATGTATCTATGAGAGGATAAAGTCTTTCAATGCAGCCCATAACCTTCGAACCATCACTGTTGACCTTCCCTAACAAAAATGTAAACTCTCTGGTATCTAAAGTCAAATTTTCTAGACAGCTCTTACAATAATCCTTACTTATATTTTTATCCAACATAAGCAAAGTCAGATATTCTACTGAAATTTTTGGATCAGATAGCTTAAAAGATTCAACATAATCAATCAATAAGCTGCAAAAGTTAAACTTAACACCATTGTCTGAGTTTATCAAATAACTGGAATTGGAACTTCCAAGAACCGTAGCATTTGAACTTGATGTGTTTAACAGATTTTTTATACACAAAATAATGGCTAAATGAACCGCATCTATAGGTGATACACTGAATGCATAGTCTACTGCATATCCATATAGACCGACTAAAAGGAGGACCTTTAGATAGGAATTAGAGAATCTTTTGGAGCCATAGGATATTATTAATGATTGCAGTTCTGTGACAGAGTATCCAATATGCTCATTGATAGTGTTAGTCTGCTCTGTAATCAATGACAAATGTAGCCATATCCAATCTTCTATACTAAATGTGATATTCGAAAAGTTCTTGCGAGTAAGATCGCATTTGCCGATAATTTTATAAATCGCCAATCTAAATGGATCCCCATCAATGCTTGCTTTTATATGTTGATTGTATTCTGAGCTAATTTTGGCTCCAAATTCACCTGATAACTGACCATTGCCACTTGGTTGGAAAGCTTTCAGGTAAGTAATTATAGGTTGCTCAATTTTCTTCATGCTATTCCTCAAGCTGGATAAATATTCTATACACTCCCCCAAATTTCCTGCTCTTAATAAATAAAATGCTATCATCCAAATAGGTTCGTCATCTATCAAAGTGATGTTGTCAACCTTCCATTTGCCATCTTTGTTTTTTAGCTTTTGGTTAACAAATAGTTTTACCTTGGAAATAAATGAGTTATCTTCTCTAGCGCTTGGATTTTTATCGGCCAACTCATTGATGTACCTCATAAATTCTGATTCCAAATAATTTTTCCCATATGATGTAGAAGTTTTGGAATCCATACCACCGGAAGATAAGACAGCCCATGCATCTACAAATTGTAAAGAATTGGAATCCTTCTGACCTCCATATTGAGCTAGATCAAGAAACCTTGAGAGCATATTACAAATATTAGGAACACTTTCAAGCCTCTCGATGTTAAATTTATGAATTGACTTGGCATATTCTTCAAACTTAATTCTATTTTCAAAATTGTTATTGACGTTGAATTTTTGGGTATGGTCAGAGTACTTGGAGTCACCATTGTCTTTGGATCCCGTTCCCGATATGATATGTTGGTGGTTAATTGACTTTCTTCTTTGTAATTGCTTCTTAAAGTTACTTTCAATTGATGACCTCTTTTCATCCCAATCAAGATTCAGTGTTCTATTCATTTGATTATCAAAATCATTTGCTGCATAGACAAGTTGTTTTTCAATTGCGGATAAGATATCTTCATCTCTGTTGGCTCCTGTGAAGTTAAACATTTCAGTATCGCTGTCGATGTTAACATTCTGGGACGCTATGCCTTTTCTTTCTAGAGTTGACACCAAAGATTTCATATCTTCTATTACCAATCCATCACCTGCTAGTAGATAGTAAGCCCCTGTATGGTTGCTAGTAGTAGTTTTCTTGCTTCTTAATTCGGCAGCTCTTCTTTTGACTTCGTGAAGATTTAATTGAATAGAACCTAATTCAGAGGAATTACTAGGTAAGTTTTTTGCAGATTCAACTAAATTGCTCATTAGCTTACTTGGGTTTTGAGAATTGACATCATTCTCAAAAAGAGAACGTTTCTTTGATCTCTCAGACATTTCCTTGAATATAGCTTAAAGGTTTAAATAGCTTATCGACAAAAAAAGAAACAGTACCAATTATATAATCCTCTGAACCTTGAGTTTCAAAAAAAAAATATAGGGTAGGTTCCTGTAATTGTTAACAACTAAATGAGATGCTCTCTTCTTTGCTTACTTTCACTGTTCATTTCATTTTTTTTATTTTTTTTAATTTTTTCATCTGTGCTCACGGCATGAAATTCGTACTTTTGTACTATAGTCATCTGATCGTTATATGTAACCGATTTATTGAATTGTTGTATTGAATAGCTTTAATGCATAACGTATATAAAAAGTTTTATCTAAAGTCTCATTAATATATATTTCTTAAACCTTTTGGAGGGATGTCAGAGCGTTAAATTGTCAACAATGGTATTCTATTTGGATGATTGAAAGAAAAATATCAAATCGAGTTTAATGAAACGATCAATTACAATATGGTTATGGCTCTGATTTTATTAGTGTACAGATAGTAAAGATTTTAATTAAAAATGCAATAGTAACTTTAAGCAAAGGAAACAGATTTCTTTTTCTTCTTAGCAGGTTCAGCAGCAGCCTGTTGTGCCTCCTTTTCTTGATCTCTCTTGTTCTTTCTACGTAAGGATCTGGCAACAGATGACTTCTTCCTTATCTCACCCTTCTTTTCTTCAAGCTTGTTTAACTTTTCGGCCTCCTTTCTTTCAATTTCTTGTCTCTTCAGTTCTCTGATTTCTTCAAGTCTTCTATCTTTCTCCAACTTACTTTCAGTGATGTCATCATATTTATCACCAATAGTTTTGATTAAACGCAATAATGTCAAGTTATCATGATCATCGATAAATTTCTTACCTTTCTTACCTCTTTTTATTTTCACACCAGGATTGATAGCCTTGTTTAAAGTAGGAATGTCTAGATCTTTTTCAGAATAAGTAACACCTTTCTTCTTCTTACCGTAAAGTCTTGCCCTTTCGTTGTCTTTCTTGACTTGTAACTTACTTGCTTTCCTTTGAGCTGACTTCTCAGTCAAATTAGGTACATGAGCTAGTTGGTTTCTAGCAGCGCTATCTTGAAAAACTTCAGGAGTGACTTCCCTTCTAACGGATTGCTTTTTAAAACCAGATTTCTTAACAACCATATTCTTGTTTATTTCCACGAGTATTTGCCGTTTAACAACTGTAGAAGAGGAAACACCTATTCAATATAACAAAATTACAATCGACTATAAATTTGTAAAGATGCTCATCGCAAGAAAAATTAAATTTTCATCGCTCCTCGGACAAGACAAAAAAATTTTTAGTTAAAAAAAACAATGATGGTTTGCGAAAATACTTTTCTTGTTTCGGAACTCAAAACCAAACAGCTTAATAATATTAATTCTAAGTATTTTTTAAGTGAAATATAATTTTAATAATTTTATCTAAGATATTATTGGTCATATGATTAAAAGCTATAGTGAAAATTATGTATGATGGAACATGATATATATTTTGTAGTATTTTGTAATAGTGATTTTAGCTCAATAAAAGCTTTTGTTAGGACAGTTTTACATGTTATTAGTTTTAGCTATGTTTTACTCTGCTATTTTTTAATGATCGTCCAATAAGAACAGGTATTCTTATTATTTTAGTAATTATACCAATATATTGAAACTACCATTATACCAGAGTTCTTGGACTGATCTTTCATCAGAATAATGAGAGGTACGAATTCAAATCCAAGAAGCTAAGAAGAATTTTTGGCTACTCTTAATAACAGAAAGTTTACGATTTTTGGCAAATTCCTTTTTTAGTTGAATTATATTAGCTAAGAAGCTAATGCTAAATAATGCGATGACGGAAAGGACTTATATATTTGACTAACTTATACAGTTATATATAATGTATCTTATTATATTATATGATCTGATTAATTATTGCTATATATAGCTATGTTTTTCCTCTTTAAGTCAAGTGGCTATATTTCCCCTTCTTTTTCTGGTTCTCAACCAAAGTCCACAGGTAAATTGGTTAAGGTAGTTGAATCACTTACTCTATATTTAGAAATATCTTATATTACATATCTTTTCATTAATTTGCAATTATGATTGTGATCAAATTCTTGCATTGATGTATATCCTTTACAAAGACTTAAAAAAAAATAAGGAAGGTCTAGGGTGAAAAAGAAAAAATCTTTGGTTCCGTCATGAGATAAGGAATTGACAAGCTTTAATATTGTCCAAAATAGTGGTAGAAAACAAATAGATAACAATGGTTGATATTAGTCAATTGAGAGATGAGGTTCTTGCTGCAGTTGAGAAGCATACAATTGAAAATTATAGAACATTGGTGGTTCTTGTTGGTCCTCCTGGATCGGGAAAATCGACTGTTGCTGAAAAGTTAAAGGAGTCACTAAATCAGTACTGTAATGAATACTATACGTCTTTGGGTGATAAATTTGCGACCTCTAAAGAAAATGACATAAATCTGTCACGAATTTTGGATTCAATTGAAGATATTGCAGACGATGATTATAATCAGATGTGTAACAATCCTGGTCAGCTTTTTGTAGAAAATATTGAAGACTATAAATATAAACCAGTCAAACACAGAAATTTAGACGGGAGTTATAGTGTTATTGGCAGAGGAGGTCTGTCTAATGCAATAACTGTGTGTAAATCAACTCCTAAGGGAGATGGAGCAATTGCTATTGCTGAGATTCTGCCAATGGATGGATTCCATATTTCAAGAAAGGGTCTGGACAGCTATTCTAATCCTGAAATGGCACACAAGAGGAGAGGGTCTCCACCAACCTTCGACAGTAACAATTTCCTTCAATTGTGTAAATTAATTGTGGATACTTGTAATATCAAACCAAATATTTCTAACAGCAATTCTAAGGATTACTTAGAAACCCTATCTTCTACATTTAATCCTTCTGTTCCAACCATTAAGGTTCCCGGTTTTGATCATAGTCTAAAAGATCCGACATCAAATCAATACGAGATCGACTACCAAACGAGAATTGTAATAATGGAAGGCCTATATTTATTGCATAATGAGGAGAATTGGGCTAAAATTCATGAAGTTCTGCACAAAACTGATGCGTTGGTTATGTATAGGATTGATATTGAAGAAGATACAATTCAAAAAAGGGTCGCTGAAAGACATTTAAGGTCGGGATTGGTAGATAACTTAGAAGAAGGGATAAAAAAGTTTCAAGCAAACGATCTTTTGAACGCAAGGAACGTCAAGTCTAGGAGTATTGATGATAAGGCAATAAGAATAATTAGAAACGATTGAAAATAAGCTATGTATATTTACCTCTGTAATTTAAGCATTATCATTTCAAGATTTATTTTTTCAAAATTAACTTTAATAGCTTTTTCAATTTTTTTTTGTTTTTATGATTTGGGACCGAAATTGGTAGTAAAATTGAAAAAATTGAATAAAACGTTCAGTGACAAGTGATTAATCAAGATGATGAAATTAGCAGGTATAAAGTGTCTATGGAGATCAAAGTTAAGACTTTATTAAATAAACTGTGTAAGTTAGAAAGAAGAACCAAACAACAATAATATCATAATGGAAGGACAACCATCACAACAGCAACTCTACATGACCCCTCAATCTGAGAACTTGTCCTACTTGTATGAATTGATGGATAAGCTTATGTTACAATTAAAGCACAACCAAGCTGAGAAAAATAAGATTCTTGAGAATGTGGATCGTCTTTCGGCAAAAGTCAACAATATAAACTCATTAACACAAAAAGAAGACCACAAGGGATGTTTGAACTCTTTTGAAATCTTTTTGAAAGGACATCGTAAACATCAACCGGATATATTCAACGACTTACAAGAAGCAGAAGATATTGAAGATATCTTGACGAAACAAAATGCAGCTCTGAAACAAAAACTCAAAGAAACTCAATTGATAACAATGGAGAACTATAATATACTAAAGTACCATGAGGAATGTTTGCATGACGTAATAGGATACCTTAGAGCT
Organism: Nakaseomyces nivariensis; assembly: GCA_017309295.1. Taxonomy (NCBI): domain Eukaryota; kingdom Fungi; phylum Ascomycota; class Saccharomycetes; order Saccharomycetales; family Saccharomycetaceae; genus Nakaseomyces; species Nakaseomyces nivariensis. The sequence goes on from JAEVGP010000013.1 coordinate 385,460, forward strand.
GATATATTGAGAGATCATAGAGAAATGCTGGCTCAAATAAGGCATAAATATAAAGAGGAGCTGATTCCTCTTGAAGAATCCGAATTCGAGAATTATATTGCTAGCATAGAGGAAATTCAAAAATTAATGGATATATCAAAAATATATAGGATGTTACTTAAGTGGACTACAAAACTGTGATTATCAAAGATTGATTGTTGAATTTTGCCTAGAAAAACCACTTTATGGAATCGCAATTGTGCTACGCAAGTTAAACGATCAAAACAAGGGAATTATCCATAATTTTGTAGTTTCTTGTACCCATACAAATTCCATCCTTGTTTCTGAAATGATTTGTAAATGGTACTAAAGAATGAAATTTTAATTCAAAAAACAGCTACAATATTTCATGCATCAGTAAATTTTATTGATTTGGTATATATTCAAACTACAATAAATAGAAAACTATCTGTTTACCACTTTGAATAATCACTACACTTTGTAATAGCTAAAAATATCATAATTTATAAAATTGACGACACACCATGCTAACTAACTACCTTAAATTACTTAATTCTGCTATATAACTTAACAACTAAAATCTTTACACAAAAATAACATCACATTGAGAATACCAACACAACTTTAATATATTAAAATTTAATATCTTAAACATGCTCTCCATTATAACTAAGTTGCCTTTTATGCTCGAGATGTTCTGGGATATTCTATATTACCATTACCTTGTTGACTTACTTATCCTTAAGACAAGTTATTGAGTACAGGAGTAATAAATAATATGAGAAATCTTAACTATAATAAAGACTGGCTTTACGACAGAACTACATAACTTTTGACTTTTACTAACCGATAAGGCTAGCACATAATTGCTGATACACAACAAGATTAATAACCCTCGGTGGCCAAGTTGGTTTAAGGCGCAAGACTGTAATTTAAACACGAAATCTTGATATCGGGTGTTCGAATCACCCCCGGGAGATATTTTTTTATTTTTTTTTTCAAACAGATTTAAGGGTATAATAAAGTTTCTCATGTAGACAACCTTCGAAGAGTAATTTTTCCACCGCGATATTCAGTCAGAATATGTTGTATGTTGTGCAATTGGATCAAAATCAGGAAATACATGGAACATAACTGGTACATAATTATATAATTTTTATTATCGCAATAATTCATGGTGGTTCTATTAGATTAAATGTAAACCTATGCTTTGCTATTGTATTCTTATATATACTATTATGTAAAGATAAGTTACTATACTTTTGAATATATATACTGCATTACATAATATATATCATAGTTACCAGTTCAAGTCCTTGCATTGACTGAAAACTGACCCATGATTATCCTGATCAAAATACCACCTGCTTATGACTAAGAATATCAAATCATTTGAGAACATATTTAAAATTTAATTAGGTATATATAGGCGTTTCAAAGTCAGGCGAATCTATGCTTGTTTTATGAGAAGACGCTAGCGAACAACAAATATTTATTACCAGCATATAGGTGAATGTCAATTTTAAACTAAAATCCTTTTAGTTCAACCTACTTGTTTATACTTTTGAGTATTCAAATCAATCAATAGCTGTAAAATGCATATCATTATTTAATCTTCATTTTTAGTTTGCTTCACAAGTTAAACAAAATACTTTGAGAAACAACTATTATCTTCACTTGAGAAAAGAACATTCTGAGACGGTATTATTTGTAGTAGAATGCATGATCTTGAATAAAGTTAACTCTAATGTCCGTATCTGAGTAATATCAATGAATAGTTTCTATAGATATTTAAAAATTATCGCACCCAATAACATCAAATCCATATCAAGGAGATTCTAATAGGATCCAATATTCTGTGTAAATTTTTCAATATTTTCCTGATTAAATAATTAAAATTGTATAAATTTCTGGAACAAGAAAACATCAAGAAGTCTCTAAATATTGCAAAATAAGTATATGATTATACAGTTCAAATAATTATGATAATGCATTGATTTTCATTATATTCTTGGAGCGCTTATGGATCTCTTCAGTTTCTCAACTTGTTAACGTATATAACTTTGATAATATAGCACCACGATAATTAAGGCAATTGTATTTTAAAATCGAAAAACCTAAGCTGTGTAGTATATGTTGATTGTAAACGATGTTTTTAGTGTGGCACCTTCTCTTATATCCACCTACAAAATCAGAAGGCTGTTACTAAGATTGCTATGAAGAAAAATGGGAAGGAATCAAACCGTCATTCTTTAGAATTAAGTTTTGATATTTAATATCGTAATGTTAACTAGTATAATCAACACGTCATTCCATCTGTCTTTATATTGAAGAGTCACTTTAATATTTAATTTTAAAGAGGCAATATAGCTATTCTTGCAGTAGATATTCAATAACCAAATGAAACCTATTCCATCAACCCTTTTGTTTAAAATTCAAATATGACTATCACTATAAAAATATTAATAGCCAGAACGGGCACCGACATCATTTTACAACCAACAAACAGTAAGCGAGGTAATTCAGTTCTATCTCAAGAAATGAAGGATCATTTGTTAGAAAACTCTCAGATATAACTTACCTTCACTAAGAGGTACTATCCAAACATCAACGGTTACGTTTTGAGAAAAAGCAAGTTTCTATGATCATCTTGAACTTGTCAACAGAGGAAAATAATGGAAACAGTAAAACATATAATTAAATTTTGAACGCTACAAGTTGACTCCCATGCATGTTAATTTGGTTTCAATTCAGATCTAAACCTGCCAATAAAAAAAAAGGACAGAATACAATCTCTAATTTAAATTGCGATGCGTTTTCGTTTCAATTGGCTATACCAGCTCTTAGGCAAGCATCTACCAGTGAATAACAATATGAATTTGAAGTTTCCCGCTGTGAAAGAACTATGACATCGCAAAAACATATCTGACTCTTTTACCTTTATTTTTTTATCAATTACTTATTAGTACCACAACGTATTATATAACACAAAGAAAAATATTTTTTATTATCTTATAATTCATTATTATTATTTTTATTATTAATAGATAGGTACATTATCTTTTCAAATTCAACAACCAGTGCAAAAACTTCCATGTCTATCAAAAAATAAAAATTACGCATACTTACTCTGTACTATCATCTCATTTCATGCTTTAGCAATATATATAAAAAAAAAGCAAAATCATATCTTCATTAATCAATCAATATCCATAGATTCGGAGGAATCGTACTGTATAGTCCCATTTTGATCCAGACAGTATCCTTTTACCATATAATCTTCCACCTCGGCATAAGGTTCCGAATTACTCTCATTATGTCGAAGTTCGACATTATTATTAATGGTATTTGTATTTGTATTTGTACTTGTTGCTGTTGTAGTTGTAGTGTTATTACAATAACTCAATCTTAGCTTCTTACATTCGTGGTCATCAGTATATTCATGAAACCTTTTTGCTCTCCTTCTTTGCATCTTCGCTTGTTCTTGCTGTAATAACATCATCACTCTCATATCCGTATTGGTAACCACTGGTGAAGCAAACATTTTATGCCAATTGACTGATCTCCTTCTTTTGATCCAATTCCTAATCAAATTTATTTATCATAAAGTATAATAAATAAAGTTGTACTATAGGAACAAAGGAATTAATTAAAAAAAAATAAAAAATTTCACTAAAAAAAGAAAGAAATACAAAAGGAATTTAAATCAATTAAAAACGCGCATTCACGTCTCCACGCTCTTGTTTAAGCTGACATCAAGTTTTTTTTTTTATGCATAAGTTGCATTTGGGATTTTACCCGGAGTTTTTTTTTTTTTCTCGAGAAACTTTTTTTCTTTTCCGCAATTTGTGTTCTTTTTTTTTTTCTCTTGGTAACGTTTTTCGAGATATTTTAGGGTTCTTTGATTTTTTTTTTTGAAAAATTTTTAGGGTTACTAGAAGAAGGGCTGGGTAAACATGTTTAGCTGGGTAAATACTTCCAATTTCCGGATTAGGAATTTTTTCGATTTTTTTTTTCATGGTTCTTGTGTATTTACATCTTTCCTGAATAGGATAATATGTAAATATAATGGAGGGGGAGGGGCTAAGAGAAGAGATGAGCTCTTGATATTTTTCTTTCATTTGTTTACATGATCCGGAATTCTTCTCTCTTCCAAATGATAAAGATCCAATAATTAGACTTGATTGAAAGAAAAAATTTTTCTCCAATTATCATTTGGATATCTATCGCTATTCTTTTTACTTTTCTTTATTTCATTTCATTTTACTTTACAATTCTTTAAACTATCTCATTTAATTCGAAGCTGATTTTTTGACTAAGTATCAAATACAAAGCAAAACATATAATGAAACTGAAAGCTCCAAGTATTTTAGGTGTATCTTTGAGGCTTTTGATCCTATTATTTCTAGCTGGTAATGTCCTGCTGTTGATTTTAATTGTGCTGTCCGGTAGTATTGAGAACTACCCAATCGATAGGTTCTATTGGGTCGAGGGTAACACTACAGGTATCCCAAACGCTCCAGATGTAACGAGGTGGACATTCTGGGGTGCTTGTTCATACGACGACAAGAAATTGAAGTGTGGTGAATATTTGAAACCTGCAGCACCTATTTCCCCAGTAGATAATTTCAATACAAAAACCAATGTTCCACACTCATTCATCTCCAAGAGAGACGCATTCTACTATCTGTCGAGGTTTTCATTCTGTTTCTTTTGGATTGCACTAGCCTTTGTTGGTGTCTCTTTCATTCTTTTCATTCTGACATGGTGTTCCAAGACCATTACTCAAGTTGTGTTTATCCTACTATGTTTCGGCTGTACTTTCAATGTCACCGCTGTGGTTTTGATCCAGGCAGCAGCAGCTATGGCCAAGCATGCACTAAATGATGGTGACAGACACGGTAAAATTGGACCAAGTCTGTTTGGTATCGCCTGGGCGAGTGTATTCGTGGTCCTTTGTGAGTTAGTCATTGTATTCTATTGGTTCATCAAGTCTAGAAGAGAAGGTAAGAGTATATTCAAGGAATCAGATATGGCTTTCAAACAGAGGACTCCAAATTTCTTCTCTTATAAGGACAGACGTGAACAAATGCCGAAGGTGGAGACCTCTGAGGTCTATACTACAGAGCAAATACAACCACCTATGGCTGCCACTGCTGCACCTGTTCCGACAGCCATGCAACCTCCTCAACCAGAAACCAATCACCGTGGTATTAATTTCTTCAAAATTAAAAGATCGGAGAAAATATCAAGTGGAGATGAAGAATCCGTTTAGAAAGCAATACCTTCTTAACTCAAATTATATTCATTTTAATAATTAATTCTGAAAAATCAATAATAGCGATACTAATATAGAATAAAGCCTAAAATATTTACATTGGCTATATCTTATTCGCTAATCCATATTCGAATACAATATTAACTAATATTGGATAACCCAATAATTTTAATTCTTTGATACCCAAAATTACATTAATATCCTCCAAATTCTATTTCCTAAACCTTATGGTTGATCAACTTTTAATCTTTTCTATATAGTTTAATAAGATTATAATTCATAATTTCATCTTCTCTTAGCATAATTCTGTGAATATCGTTGTATTATGAACGTGATTCTTGAAATTACTAATTTTTGTATCATTGGAATAATCACTATAACAATGAGATAATGGTAATAAAAAGTGACAAAAAAAAAATAATGCTGGTAGAAAAATTACTATATCCTACTTCTAAATATATTGTCAACAACAGTGAGAACCGTAACAGGATGCTACGGTTGCGGTTAGGAATTTACAGAAGTTTCCATGCAAATTACAAGAAGAAACTGTTAACTTCCACTGTGGAGGAGTTCAATGATTATAAATGTTATTGTGAGGGAGTCAATAAACAACTCCCCAATGATTCAGAGCAACTGGATGCAAATATTGAAATTGTAAAAGCAGTGCCAGAGTATCACAAACATGTCCTATTACTCTCTGACATAGATAAGGGGTTAAAAAACCGATTTCCAGTGTGGAGGGATGTTTGGGAGTCAAGGATTGAACAAAACAATAATTTCCCTTACGATATAATACCGAAGCTGGACTTTGGACCTGGGATTTTATTCAACGCTATATCTCTTGTGGCCTCAAAAGAGGAATTGCCTATGCCACAAGCAGGTACATATGATTTTATTGTTCTTCCAGACTTGAAACTATATCGAATAAGGGACAAAGATATTGAATGCTTTAATAACTATATTAATTCGAATGAAGTGAAGTCAATTCCAAAATTGTCTTTTAATGATTATCTGACGGGGAAAGCCCAAGTTCTCATAGAAAATGAAGCTAAGCAAAAGTTGAATGGAATGCAAATAGGTCGTTTTGAGACAGTGGCTTTGAAGAATAATAAATGGACATTTATATGTGGCCATCGTAAAAGAGACGAAAGATGTGGACTAGTAGCACCATTATTGATCAAGGAGTTACAAAGATCAATAGATGATATGAACTTAGCCATCATTTCTCATATCGGAGGACATAAATATGCTGGGAATGTAATATTTTACCAACCTCATAGCACTTCACAAAATAAACAATGTCTGGACTCCTTATGGTATGGAAAAGTTACCCCTAATAATATTCTCTCACTGGTCAAGGAACTAAACAATGGAGTCATCATTGAGAATAATTTTAGAGGAGGTGTTTCTTTGTAAAACAATAGCTATTTAGTCCCATATTTATTAGAAGAATGTGTTATATTAATATTCAAGAAATAATCTTAAAGACCTTAATTGATTACATAAAATTTGATCGTATTTTACACAGTTGTGCGATAATTTCTTTTGTATTATTTGACCCGAAACGCTGTTTACATGTAAACTCTCTGACATGCTCTGGTAACAAACCAAAAATTTCACAGAGATCACCATCTATAACAGATTTAACTGGTGCATATTGACCTCTATATTGAATATGATCACACTCCATGATTGTTCCTCGGCCTTCAATAACCTTTTCGGTTGCCTGACCTGGAATATCAATCCCAAAGTCAAGCATTTTAGATATTTCATTTTCGTTTTCTTCACCATCTTGTTTTTCAAATTCACCACCAACTTTTTCTAATAGACCTTCCTCTTTCAAAAACCATAATTCATCAGTGTCTCTCAGCATTTTTTCAATCTTCTTCAACTTAGTAGCCTCTGATTTGATCAATAAAGGCAACAGAGCACCAATAGTACCTTGTACACCAACATATATTATAATTGGTCTACTGGCCATTTGAATGGACTCCTCAACAATGAATTGGGTAGGTATATCATTTATGAACATATTTGTAATCAAATCCAATTTGAAAGGGCAATCTAAAATATTCGGTGCCTTTGATCTAAGTGGACCATTCTCTTTGATCAGATGTTTTTGAAGCTCTTCCAAATTGTAATCACAAGTTTGCAGTAATTTCTCATTCTTAACAGATAATCTTAAAGTCCATATATTGCTAAATTTATCACCACCTATGATAGTTGAGCGGTCTAAAAATTTTACAGCTGTAACATCTCTTGGAACTATATCATTAGCTAATATTTCAATAGCTTTCTTGGAGCCATTGTATTGCAACAAAGTCACTGAATTCTTCACATCACCAACGGCAATACGCTCACCCTCCCACACACTTACTTTCACAATGTCAGTAACAAAGTCAATTGCTGGTCCAACATATTTAACTAAAAGTTTTTTTTGACCTAAATCCATCAAGACCAATTTATTTTTCGAAGGGATTAGTATGTAATTTCTGAATACATCCATAGTGTAAGCTTGGCTTTCAAGCGTTGTTTCATGTAGTTTTTTGAGTGATACCGTTGGCTCCTTAGAATTTGAAAAACCTAACTCGTAGGTATGCAAGGTGTTATCAGTACCTAAAAGAACTAAATGCCAGTGCCTGGTAGAGAATTTGGTTAGAGATACTGCTCGAGTTCCAATATTTTCAAGTTTAACTGTAAACTTTTGCTTTTCTTCACAAATGACAGGTAATCTATCATTAGTTTTAGAATCTAGTGCACTAATTTTAGTACAATTGGTTTTCGATACATTATTTTCAACAATTATATTAATCGTCTTACCTTGGTCATTGAGAGATAAAATATCCACACAGCGGAACCCAACTTCCTCGATACTTTCTTCGTCCTCATCCTCTTCATCCTCATCCCTAGGTTCACTATCTATATTTTCCTCATTAAAGGAAATGGATTTGAAATCAAACCAACTTTTACCACTGGGGAGGAATTCAAAACCACCAATTATTAGGTTACCTTTGGACCCTAAAGAACACGAGCACCCATTGGTTTGGATATTCTCCGAAATTAAGGATCGAGTTGTCACTAACCTTTTTTCTGAATCCAAAGATAATGGTCTAATGAGGACCGTCTCATTTGATGAATAACTAGCCCAGGATTTATTTGCATGAATTAATACCAAAGGTTCAAGCAAGTTGGTAGGTTTGGAAGTACTCTCAATGGATTTTTCGTTGTCGTTTTCAGAGTCACTCCCATCATCACTTTCTTCTTCACTCTCGTCATTCTTTTCATATTGAAGATCTACCATAACATAGTTCAACCTTTTTATTGCTCTGGACCCCAGGTTTCTTTTTTGTTCATTAGTTATATGCATAGATCTCAAATTGATATTGTTAACTAGATACGTCCCATCATCCAAACCAATATGCATGTTTAAAAAATGTCTACTCTTTTCTAAAATCAAGAGCGATGATGGTATTGCATCCAAACTTTGGAAAGCAACCACCTGTAGTGCTTTATTTTTATCACTCATTTCCAATGATAGGATATTTATGGTACTATCTCTAGTACCTACTACAAGAATGGGGCTTGGAAGATGTGAATTTTCCACAAGTGCAATGCATGTTATGATATCATCTAATTCCGGCCTATATTGATATTCAACGAGAGAGGTTTTATTTAGCTGGAAGTATACTACTTCATTATTCGATAAGCCCAATACAACTTGGTCTGAGTTTGAAGCTGCTGATACAATTGACACACCTGCCGGTGGTAGCCAGTTAAAATTGAATATGAAGTCATCAGTTTTGTCATTGACTATGATATGTCTCATCTCATTTTTGCAGACTTGAACAATAGTATTAGAGGCCATAGATCCAATATGTAAAGTCATATCATCTTGTAGCTTGAAACTATCTTCACGTGGTGTAAATTGTTCAATGGAATCATTTTCAATCTTCAATATGACAGTAGAAAAATTAACCATTGATAGGACAATGAAAGAATGATATGGCTTGTGTTCAAGTTTCACTGTGAAAAGATTTGAGACACCACCAGGCAATGGTGATGATACAAACTCTGTTAATGGCACTGCATTCTTTAGAATATTTATACTGTGCTTTCCGGATTCAGCACTACTTCCTTGACAATGTAAAAGTGTGAAAGGTGTTGTTTCAGTTACCTTGATATTTTTTATTAATGGATTTAAATTCTCATGTTTAGAGATCACAGATAAATTCTCATTTTCGTTATCGATTTTATCATAGTTCTCGTCATTATCACCAAGGCCCTCAAAATTCAAGTACAGATGGTCATATAAAAATTGCGAATTGATGAACATTGATCCATTACCGAAGATATTTAGGCAAGTACTGTTCGAAATATTTGGAATTTTATCAAAATAGCAAAATTTTGCCACAGGTCTATTTCTGTCTGATTCGTTAGGTTCAATACAGATCTTAAATAGATGTCCAGTGTTCATCTGTGTCAATAACAGAAATGTGTTGTTTTTCAGAATCTGGATGTCAGAAGCAACAATCATCACGTGTTCATTGCTTTCCAAAATCTCACCTGGATATTCGCATTTTAAACTATATAGCCCCAACATATCCTTAATCAAGATATGCGTATTGAAACATATCACCACGAATGGGTTTGACTGTGTAGAACTCTTTTCTAATGTGGTCATAACTGTAGATTTTAAATCAGGGAGATCAATAAGGAAACTTGGAGTATCGCGAGGATCGTTAGACTTCAAATTGTAACTACTCGAGCGTACCAAACTCATCAGATTCCTATCGAAATGCCAAAAATGTAAAGTGTACAGTCTTGGGTCAGCAGCGAGTTCCAAAGTAACATATTGATCAGGAAATTGACGCAAGGAGACCATATGTACCACCACAGTAGCTATGTCCTGAGGGAACGCCAACGGCGAGAAGAACCTCTGGGATGTCCAGTCAACATGAACCACAATACGTTGATTTTGGCTTGCTACGACCAGAATGGAACCTGTAGAGCACGATATCTGAGGATTTATAGCCCGTATCAGTCCAGTGTCCAGCTTATGTATGAATACTGGCTCTAGATATATATTGTTCGTAGGAACAGATATGAACCGACACACCACCAAATTTCCATTATCACCCAGAAGAACCAAGTAATCAGTACCTGTTGAGCCATTTTTCAGCACGTCAGCAGCTAATATAGATGTGAAGACGGGTATATCGTTACCTATCTTGGATCTGCGCTTTCCAGAAAACGAATAGAGCTCCACATGGCTCTGAGTCACGAGACATAATTCGTCCTCCCCCCGCAGGAAAGACCCCTTCAGAGACCACAGATAGTTACTCTGCCGTTTCAATGTCAAATGATACAGTTCCATTGGTTATTTTTATTGTTGTTGTACAATTATAACTTGTATAATTAACACGTGATAAATTCCCTCTACCTTTAAACGATGGCGGCGAGTTGTTGTTTTGAATTTGCAAAGGGCGAAAAGAGGCGGCTATTTGAAAAAGAAAAACAATGAATCTTTCTCTTACTTTACTTTTGTAACAGAAAGGGGATTAGAAGACGGTAGAATAAATCAGAAGAACGATAAAAAAACAATGCCTCCCCACAATTAATTACAAATGTAATGTCGGTGGCAATAACGTAATGATTTTGTTTTATTAGCAATAGCAAACTTTTTTTTTTTAGTTTTTTGAAAAGATTTGTAAGAGAGACAATGGCTGAAAGCTAAGAGAAGGACAGAGAGGGTTGTATCAATTGAATTCTGCCCCACTTTAATAAAAAAAAAAGAAATTCGTCGTAGTCTTGACCATTTCCAAGAAGAAAAATTTTTTTTTGTTGTTCAACAACAAAGGCTGCAAAAGGAATTGAAAAAAAAAGAAATTTTGCTTTTAACAAAGGGTATTTCCACGGAAGAATCACTGTTTGCCAGTTTTTTTTTTTTTGATGGGTTTTTTTGACAGGGATGAAAAATTTGACTGAAAAAAAAGAGGGTCTTGGAGATCTTTCTTTTTTGCCCCCCACTATTATTACTTTTATTATTAATTCTAGTCCAAGAAAGGATATATATATATAAGAGGTCTTTTCTTTAGTGTGATTATATTTTTTAAGAAAGGGAATTGTAAAAAGAATAAATTGACAAAACAACACAATCAAAAACAATGGAAATTTACGTTAGATTAAACGACGACATTGAGCATGACTATGCTTTCCAAGTCGACAAGGAGGATACTATCAACTCCAAGATCAAGAAGATCTTTGACTCTAATTTGAGTGAGATTATGGTCTTGAGACCTACCATCTTCCACGAGCACACACCCTGTGGGTTTAAGAAGAGTGACCATCCAGGGTTTCTAACGAATGGTGGTTGCTTGATTTTTGACTATGACGCTAATGAGAAGGAATACCTGAAGGATTTGGACTCTGACAAACCATTATTTGAGCAATTGTGGCCAGGTCAATTGATTGTCCCACAATGGAACTATTCCAAGAAGGCTGTGGTGATATTTGCTATTCTGATGTTGGGTTGGTTGTACACTGACTTACCAGACTGTATCTCTCCAACTCCAGGTATTTGTCTAACTAACCAACTTTCGCGTATGATTTTGCCATTCGTCAGACAATTAGAAATGCATGAATTGGCTGCCAAATTGGAAGACGAAATCAGACCTAACTTCTCCAGTGTCGAAGCCCAATGGGTTTTCTTTACTTTCCACATCTTTAAGGTTATCTTGATCACCACTTTCTTCTACCTAGGTATTGCTAACCCAATCACTTTCAACCCATACAGAATCTGGAACTTGAGAAGCGAATTGGATGTTCATAACCCAAAATTTAAGAATATGTTGAAGGCTATCGGTTGGATTGGTGCTAGAAGAGCCACTTATGACGCTTTCCAAACTAACTACTTTAACTACATGATTGACAAGTACGGTGGTCAAGTAAAGGCTTACAGAGCTGGTATTATCAAGCAAGTTGCTAGTCCTGGTGTCAAATTGGAAGCTGGTGAAGGTTTCCAGACCCCATTGAAGGAGAGATTCTCCGGTTCTACTTTCAAGGAAATGGAAGAGAGTGAGAGATTTGTGCTGAGCGAAGAGTACTTTGTTGAATTGGAAAATAACCTAAAGGAAAACTTGGACAAATGTAACGGTGACATTGGTAAAATGAACATGGAAATCAGAAGATTCAGAAGATTCGGTATCTATGAACCAAATGAAAAAATGACCCAAATGTTCACCACTAGAAGAGCTAGAGCCGACAAAGAAAAGGCTGAAGCTGAAAAGGAAAAAGAGAGCAAAAAAACCAAATAAGTATATGGATTCCTCATTCCTTGTTTATTTTTATTCAACTCTTACGAAAGAAAAAGCACGCTTACATTTTTAAAATCTTCCTTGTACAGTAGCAACCTAATACTATAAGATAATACAAAAAACAACAACAAAAAAAAAACAAAAACAAACATTCTTTGAACATATCGTGCTTGTAATGACCATAAATTCTTTTTTTATTTTACTATCCATTCTTTATTTTTGAATACTTCTTTACCTCCTTAGATAGATGTAAATATAAAAAACGCCCTAAATAACTAAAATTTATCATGATTATTATCAATATCCTTTATAATTTAGTATGTGCTTCAAGAGGTGTATATATAGTTGACAGCATTGTTTGATGGTGGACATCAAAGGAAAAGTTACTCCAAATTGACTCTATATCCTTGACATTACTCTCCAGACGACGGATAACCATGTGATTGATATTCCTCATTACAACAAGATATACAAATGTCCTCAGATTGTAATATTCACCGTATACGGGTTCCTTTTTGAGTCTATACGTGATCCAGCACCAACTTATCATCAAAAAACAAAATTTACAGATGAAGAAACTCCATATGACCACAGAGAAAAGCATAAACGATAACACCACAGCTTCCTCGTGGTTTTGAAATGCAATAAGTCTTATTCTATGGAAAATTCCACCGAGGCTCATGTAGTCACCTCGTAATTTCCCGCTCTTGGAAACCAAAATTGACCACAGAGTCATGCAGTTGATTAGTTGCCTAGGAGAATCACCAAACATCAACTTTGGGGCACCTTTAATCTCAAAGTAAGACCACACACATATTTTCTCAAAATATCCGGTAGGTTCTATATAGTCAAAGAGACAGTATCTCTCATAACTCGTTAGTGATAGGTATGTCCTAGTAAAATTGTTAAGGTACATGCGAGAAATAGACCTATTATATCGTGAATCCCTAAGTAACCTTAAGCCCATAAAAATTTCTAGACTCCACAGCAGAAATGAGAGTAATATACATGTGCTGAATAGCCATTTTGTTATTTTGAAAGGAATGCAGGGTTGGACAATATTATTCGACCAACTGTTAAATGCAAGCAGTTTGAAGCAAGTATAAAGGTCAGAAACCTGCACAGCAAATTTCAAAAGTGTCAACAGCCATACAAAAAACACGTACTTAAGGAAAACCCATGATTTACTCTTCTTAAACAAGTCGAGGTCGATGTCATCGAATTCGAGGTCTTCGTAGTCACTGAAATCGAAGTCAACCATGGCAGGTTATATTTACTGAGAGGGGTTGTTTGGAAATCATTACCACACTGTTTACTCCGCATATATTCGTCTATATATAAGGTATACAATAGCTAGTCATTATATTACATTGTCTTATGTTGTAACAGTTTATTGTGCTAATATGTTTTATGAAATTTTGTTTTTAGGGCTCATCGCAAATAAATTTTTCAAAGAAATTCAAGCAAAATCTCGATGAGCTTCAGGTTCAAAGACTGAATGAAACAGAAAACTTAAAACACACCTACACAATAATAACTAAAACTAAACAACCGCTACAGAAACATACTCAGTAAGATGGCTGAACTTTTGAAGTTGGAAAGCTCGTTCCTGCGGGATAACCAGCAATTGGTCGATGACTACCGTGATGTGAACTGGGAGAACATGGAAAGTATAATGAAACTTGTAGTTTCTTTAGAGAAGACTGTGGTGAAATATAAGGAACCGAACGAGGCGATTAAAAATGCGATATGTGGTGTTTTCAATGAAATTTTGGGCAAGTATCCCTACTTGTCTGTCATCTGGAAGAAGTTTACAGCAGTACGATACCAATTATTTGGGTTAGAGGCATCTGTTACCACCTTACAACGAGCTGTTGAGGAATTTCCAGACTCTATAGAGTTATGGTGTGATTATCTAAGTGTTTTAGATGCAAATAAGGCTGGATCAGTGGAGGAAAGACGGTCCAAGTACGAAGTAGCCAAGACAAATATAGGATACAACTTTTTATCGCATCCTTTCTGGGACAAGTATATTAAATTTGAAACAGATCACGAGCAATGGGATAGACTCACAGATATATACAAACATCTGCTAAAATTACCTCTTCATCAGTACGCTAAGTACTTTAAAGCGTATATGTCATTTAATACTGAACGTGCAACTGAAAAGTTGAGCAATCAACAAATATCTACACAATTGAAACAGACTCAAGCGTTGGTAAACAGTGTGTGGCAATACGAGGCTAAAATTAAGAGGTCCGGTTTTTCACTGGAGGCATTACCTAACAACGAGATACAAAATTGGGATAACTATATCAAATACTTGCAATCCTTAACCCTAGAAAATAAAGATGACATAGTAAACTCAGTGTACAAAAGATGCTTAGTACCCAATGCACAAGATGAAACAACATGGATAAGATATATTCAATGGATGATTAGCACTAAAAAAGACATACCATTGATACTACAAACATTTAAGAAAGCTCACAGAATACTACCCACTTCCTTAAAGCACGTACGACTTGAACTACTTCAATTTATCGAGAAAAACTATAGGAAAAATCCAAATGAATTGTTTCAGGAATATTGTTCTTTCATCGAAGAACTGGCAGACATATGGCTTTCAAATAGTATGCTTGTGTCAAAATTGTTAAAAATGATTAAAAGACATCAATTCGGAAATAAATGGGGAGATGACACCAAGGATATATTGCAGAAGCAAAACGCGTATACTTCGTATTTGGAACTTAAAATAAATGCTTATCTCAAAAATAACTATAGAAAAAATGAAACATTGACTAAAATCCTAAACGATAACAATATCGCCGTTCTTTTAGTAGAGTTAATCAAAATGACGTGGTTAGTCCTAAAGAATAAGATAAAAACAAGAAAATTGTTTATTCAATATGGTAAATTACCTGTTGTGAAGACAACTGCACCTTTCTGGATTCTCTACTATGAATTTGAGAAAAGTTCGAAGAATTTTGTTAAGTTGAATTCTTTTATACATAATCTTGGCGTCTACATCTTCCTGCCTACAACGATTAAAAATGACATCCTTACAGATTACAGAGATTTTTACCTAACTAATTGTGATTCTAAAGAACACCAGACTCTCTCAACTTCATCAGAAACTCTGATCAGAACTTTACTTGATATAAATACAGGTCATACCGACAGTTACAAAAAGATTGATGCCAAAGTTCCTTTGACTTCAAGGAAATCTTATAAGGAGAATGGACACCCTGGTATTGTAACTAGTAGACCGTTAGTGAAAAATCAAATTTTAACGGTCCATTCAAAGGATTTTAGTCAAAATGCACCAGCACTACCGATATTAAAAAACCTTGAAAGACTCAATCAAACACCCAAATACACAGATTATTATGTTGATGAGTACCTATCGAAATAAGGCTCACATATATTTTATAAACAAATAGTAATTTCACTTAATACATAATCTACATACATAATAATCTATAGAATTTTTACGATCCACATGTGTAAAACTAGGGTCTTTCTGAAACAAAAAAAATATCTATCAAGAATAAAACAGATTTTCTTCTATAG
This sequence comes from Nakaseomyces nivariensis, assembly GCA_017309295.1. Lineage (NCBI taxonomy): Eukaryota > Fungi > Ascomycota > Saccharomycetes > Saccharomycetales > Saccharomycetaceae > Nakaseomyces > Nakaseomyces nivariensis. The sequence continues at coordinate 401,624 of JAEVGP010000013.1, forward strand.
CTTGTGTACAACACGTAATAGATTTCTTAGATATTTTGACAATATTTTTAAATGTTTTGTTTGCAATGAATTTATTGCTTAGCAATCTTCACCTTTTCTTCAGTGATGTCAGCTGGCGTGTCATCCATGAAGAAGAACTTGAAGAAATGCTCAGCACCCCAACAACCAAAGAAATCAACTAACAGAGTAGCAGTCAATTTCATCTTAAATTCATCATCCATTGGAACAAATTTCATGGACTCATTCAATTCAGGGATGAATTCAGTAGCACTAGCCAAAGCTAGACCAGAAACACCCAATAAACCGTAATACATACCCTTGTTGTTTCTGATGTTCTCTCTGAAAGGTTCACCTTGATAGTTAACCGCAAATGTAGACACTTGTTGGACTAATTGAATAATGTAGATACCAGTATTTAGCAAAGATGGCGCAAATTCTTTCTCCAAGTCAACTTGAGGCTCTCTTGGTTCTAACTTGTAAATTTCAGTGGTAATATAGACCAAAGTGACGATATGAACAGCAAATTGAGACAAAATCGAACCCATAATATAAATGTTGAAGATACCTGCTTGAGGTCTAGCCTTAGACAGCTTTTGTAAAGGCTTACCACGGGAAATACTTAGGAAACAAACAGATAGCAGAAGACCAGAAGCGGTGGCTTGACCATCACCAAATTTAACACCTGCCATGTAAATAATGGACAAAGAGTAGGCACTAATCAAACAGTTCAATGCCAAAATTTTATACATTTGGATGGTGTTAACCAAGGCACAACGACCTTGACGAATAATGTTGGTGACGGCAGAAACATTAGCAAGTTTAGAGGTAAATGGCGCAGCACAAGAAGCATCACCTAGTTTCAAAGTTGGAGTATCGTCATCTTGACTTTCAGTAGCACTGGAGATCAAGCTTGCCAAGTCGTTAGCAGCTGGTGCCCTTGGTGGTTGACTGGAATGAACAATTTCAACTGGCTTGTTGTTAGCTTCAATGACCTTCTTTCTAATTTCTGGAGTAATAACGGTACCATGTTTTTCAATAGCAGTCAAATAATGAGGATTGGAAGGACCAGGTGGGTACAAATGGGCAATTATTTCTGGAACTGGTGGAGGAGGTTTATTCCATCTTGCCAAAAATTCGGATTGTTTGTTGTAAACATCTTGCATACCTTCAATCTTACGTTGTTCGGCAACTTTTTTCAAACCTTCTTCAGTACCATTTAGCAAAGCGACACCGACATGAGCTTGCTTTAGAGCACCAACATCATTAGTACCATCACCACACATCAAAGTTTGGTATCCCATATCCTTTAGATTATTTAGGATAAATTCCTTTTGGGCAGGGGAAACACGAGCATAAATCCAAGCGTTACGGATCAAGTCTCTCAATTGACTGTGTCCCTTCAAAGCTTCCAAGGCGTGGCCAGTGACAGCAAGATCGTACTTGTCAAATATTTCACGGCGATCAAACTTATCAGAGTTAACATTAAATTCGAAAGACAAAGTTTCTTCGACATTTCTGAAAGTCAAAACATCAGTGTTTTCCTTATCTAGAGTATCAACAATCAATGTTTCAGCATTAACAATACCAACCTCCTTGGCAACATGGACAGCAGTCAATGGGTTATCACCAGTAATCATAACACAACGATGAGCAGATTCATTCAACATACGGATAGTCTCGATAGCATCTTCCTTCAATGGACAGTGGAAAATCAAGAAACCCTTGAACTCTAAATCAGTTTCAAACAGATCTCTATCAGCATCTTCAATTTGCTTTTGACTCATCTTTTCTAGCTTCTTGGAAGCCAAAGCTAAAACTCTGGAACCAGAACGAGTAAAGGATTTGTAGATTTCATCATAATTAGCAGGAATAGATGCCAATCTTTCACGAATAGTTTCAGGAGCACCCTTGACAGCAGAGTATAATTCCTTGTTATGGGAAGCAACAGACGAAGATCTCTTCAAAGCAGAAGAGAATTGGAAACGACGTAAAATAGCAACTTCACCAGCCTTTTCTTTGTATACCTTATCACCCTTTTGAACACCCCATTTCAAAGCCTTTAGAGTAGCCTTTTCCATTGGGTCACCGACTACATCACCATCATCCAATTTAACTAAAGCATGAGCTGCACCAATGACCAAAGAGGTATCAGAAGGACATTCATCAGCAGTGTACAAATGACGAATTTCCTTTGGGTCTGAAGAAAGACCAGCAAGACCTTCGAAAACCAAGTCCTCGCCAGTCAAAGTACCGGTCTTATCGAAACAACAAACATCAATTCTACCTGCAAATGGAATTCTGAATGGCTCAGTACAATAAACATAAAATTTACTTAGTGCAGATAGAGAACTGTTAACAGCCATGGTCAATTCCATTGGTAGTTCAGGTGGGACAACGGAGGTAATAATCAAGATACAGTCCAAGATTAACTTAGATTGGACTCTACCCATCTTAGTACCTTCAACCCAGACGTACCAAGAAGCAACGACAGCAAATATCAACAGGAACAAGATGAAGTAGAAAGCTTCCTTGTTATCAACACCAACACGTTCTGATGAGTAGATCATAACACGAACCAAAGAACCTTGAGAAGTTTCAAAACCAGTCTTCGTGACAATTGCAACAGCACCTCCATCTGGTGGTGGCGGAAACTTGTCAGATTTTTCCGGAGCGGTGACTTGAAGAACCTTGGTACCACCGTGCAAGACAGACAACTTATCAGTTCCTTCGATTTGTAATTCATCATTAGCTGGACGCAACTTGATAGATTCCTTCAGCAATGGGGTAGATTCACCGGAGAGCATAGCCTCGTTGACAATACAACTACCATCAGCAAGGATCAAGTCACATGGCAAAGCACTATCGTCAGAGCTTCTAGTGACAGAGACGACATCCATTGGCAACAATTCATTAGTTTGCAATTCAATCCATTTACCATCTCTTAAGACATTAATTGCGTATGGCTTAACACCCATGGTTCTAAACTCCTTCAAAGCGGTCAATCTTTGGAAAACAGAAGCAGCTTCCATGGACAAGATCATCAGCAAGTTGAAGAGAGACAAGTACCAATATTCATCTAGCAACCATAGAGCAACACAGAAGACTTGGAAAACAAACAATGGAGCCACAGCGTGTTCCTTGAAAAGCTCCAAAAAGGTTGGGATTGGAATGTCAAACTCATTACCACCATAAAGTCTTCTGGCATGAGTTAAATCACCGTTATTACCTTTACAGTTTTGGAAATCACTGATCTTAGGGTTACCATCAACAACAAATTTAGGAGAAGAGAAAGCCTGGTCCTCATCATGCCATAGGAATCTCTTCTTTTGGAATTGGAAGAATGTTTGCAATTCACCACCTTCACTGACACGTTCAATTTTGACAATATCGGAAGAACCGTTATTTGGATTAGTGTGGATCAACAAATGAGTGGCCTGGTTCAAGTCCTTGACCGTGTTGTAGTTAAACCAGGCAGCAATGTCAACATTCCATTCAGGCATCAACAACACCAAAATATTTAGAGTAACAATAGTACCAAGGTACACGAAAGTCCATTCAGGGCCCTTGATGTATTCATCATAGTTGTTATAGTAAATCTGAGCAAAAGTAGCGTATAATGGGAAAAATGGCAGCGTATATGGCCTAGCTAAGAGCGTCTTAGGCACCAGCAGCTGTGAGTCCTTCACAATGGGACTTATCACCGTATCACCCATCGTGCTTCTCTTTCTTTTTATCAGCTTTTCTTATCAAATTGATCTGCCTGACAAATAAAACACTAGATAAGATTACAATCCTCTTTTATTTGCATCTGATCCACAGTAAAATACACCTTTGGATTGAAACGTGAGGTTTACAAGCCATTGGCGTTGCTCGCCACCTCATCGACGAGCATTGTTGCGCGAATGATAAATTTTTCAAAATCCGGGTAAAATTATATTGAACAATGCTGGCCAAATATCCGAGGCAATGATAACGATACACACTACTAGACTACAGCTTTTTATATTCTTTCTTTTGTCAATCAATTAATAATACAAGGTAGTTTTATTATATCTATACAGATGTTGAAATTTTTCTCAAACTCTCCAGACCTTTTCGTCTGCAATCATTAGGTTGTTCTTTTGAGACATGATCTTTAGACCAGCCAGGTACTCGGTCTTAGAGAACTTTTCTTCTTCGGCCAATGGGTGATTGATCTCCGTGAGTAGGTCGTCTATTGGGTAGCACTCCTCTTCGAACAGATCTGTCTGCATCAATTTGGCGATTTCGCTCGACAGTAGTGAGAGTCTTGCAGTGGATATGCTCTCCGAGGTTGTAGCGGATTGACCAGCTTCTTCTTCTTCCTGACCAGCAGATGAGGAGAGGTTGGATAACCTTGGTGTCGAAACCTCGGTCAATGGACCTGTCTGTGGAATGTGTGATTGGGAGCTTCTTCTTGGAGTATGTCTCAATTCGGTTTCCAATCTTCTGTGTAACTCCTGTTCTTCTTCGTTTAAAGTCAGTCTTTCCATATCGTGTTCAGCAAGGTCTGCATCACCAAGCTCTGATGCCAAGTTATGTGGAGGCTGCGATGAAGATAGTTCTTCGCTAGCAGCAAGATCCAAATTCCTTCTTGGTGTACTTCTCGTACTTCTTGGTGATGACTCGTAACCTCTTGGGCCCAGTCTTTGTCTCTTTTTTGGAGATTTCTTTGGAGAGCTTCTGTTTGATGGATATTCCATTTCCAAATCAGCATCTGTAATCTCCCCGACATCTTCACCTAGAAGGGCGAATCTTAGCAAATTTGCAGCAACGGTGGCATCTACTTTATTAACAGTTCTAGATAGCCTCACCTTAGCGTGTGCTGTAGCTAATCTGATCAATGTTTCCAATGTTCTTGCAGTAATTGGAGATTTCTTTGTGTTTTCATCATTTCTCAAATCAGTGTAGTTCTTGACAATAACATCAATTGCCTCCTGGGTCAGCTGTGGAACAATTCTTTCCTTGGCATATTGTACGTATTTTCTTAAGAACGAGATAGTAACCAATTTAGGAATTTCAGTACCATTGTAGTCACCTCTATTCTTAGCAAGCATGGCACCAGCTTGCAATAATGGATTAAACTTCTCAAATACACGGTCTTCTTCGTCTTGTGTGTCCGCTTCTTGGTTTTCTTCTAATTCATCACCACCAACTGACAAAGATAGATTTAATCTTTCCCTGATAGGTTCACCTTCCAGCATACCTGGTGGCAGATATCTATGAGTTCTTAGAACATGTTCACTGATAGATCTATCTCTTGCCTCGTTGATATCATCCGTTACAACAAACAGCAAATCAAAACGAGATAGCAAAGAATCTGGCAATGCAATGTTTTGATGTGGATCTCTGTTGACATCATATTGACCGAAAACTGGGTTTGCCGCAGCAATAACACTACAACGAGCATTCAATGTTGTATGAATACCAGCTTTGGCAATGGTGACTGTTTGTTGTTCCATAACTTCGTGGATGGCAACTCTGTCTACATCTGTCATCTTATCGAATTCATCGATACAAACGATACCACGGTCCGCAAGAACCATCGCACCAGCCTCTAATCTTCTCTCACCAGTTTCTCTATCGGTGGTAACTGCAGCAGTCAAACCAACACCAGAGGACCCTCTACCTGTAGTGGCAATTGCTAGAGAGGCTGTGTTTAGCACAAATCTTAACATTTGAGACTTAGCTGTAGATGGATCACCGACCATAAGAATGTTAATATCACCTCTCAAATGTGAGCCATTCTCCAAGTTCTTTTCGATACCACCAAATAACATTAGCAGAATAGCTCTCTTAATATTCTCGTGTCCATAGATGGATGGAGCCAAAGATTGTGCCAAGATTTCGAACACGTCGGATCTCTTAGCCAGCTTATTAATGTTTCTAATATCCAGATCATTCAAATGTTCTCTTGCAGAGACACCTGTAGATCTAGCGTGTAGTGGATAAACACTATTACCAATAATCATAGTCCTGAAACCATTCAGAGTATTGGATTCGCCTTGGTTCAAACCACCAGCACCGAGTGACTTATACACACCTACAATATTGACTCTGTCACCAGGTTTAGTCTTATCAACTAGGTCGTCATCAAGTATAATATCGATAGATCTAGGCAATTGACCAGCTGGAGCCATCTCCGGCATCTCCTGCACCGTGATACGCTGATGGTCAATGTACGTACTGAAACCGTATTCTGTGGTCAATTTGTTACCATCTGGGTCTTCTGTGGGGTAAATGGCTGGTGTAGGAACTCTAGTAGTCAACGTAGTGGTGGCATCTGTGTAGTCTCTGTAGTGAAATCTACCAGTCTTCTCCGCATAATGAACAGATCTAATCAACTTGGGTCTCACTAATGAGGTCCTAGTGACAATACCCTCGATAGATACCAACTTATTAAGGAATCTAGAGTTCAAAGTACGTGGAGACAAAGTATGAGACCCGAATGCACCTTTAAAGGACAGTCTCCATGGTCTCTTTGCCGTGACACTAGTGGCATTCCTCGCGGTATCATCCATCGCCGAGGCAATCTCACTCAGCGCCTTCTCAGCAGGTGGGATATAGTAGGCAGGCTCCACAAGCACACCCCTCCAGAACTTCCTATCAAAATCTCTAAGATCATCAAGAGATATGGTAATTCTATGAGGTTTCATCAGTTCATTGACACCATTCCCTTTCTCCTTCTTGGAGACATCTATGTCCTCCATCAAATCCACATCCTCTTGTATGTCATCGTCATCTGCTTGCAACACGCCACTATTATACTCGAGAACAGAACGTACAATGTCCTTATAGCCTTCGAAAACCTCAAGAAATTCCTGAAACCTTCTAACTCTATCACCAAACACAGCATCTGGTGCAAAAACGGTATCGTCTTCCATCCTTTTCTTCGTTTATACTTCAAAACAAACAACAGATGTTTACACCCTGGTTTCTATATCCAATTCAATTGCACAATCTTGGAAACAAGTGAAAGATATAAGATGTGATTAATAAAAGTTATTTCAGAAGTAGCATCGCCAAAAAAAAAAAAAAAACCAAAAAAAAATTCCACCGTAACCAGACAATCACTAAATACGAGAAATATTAATTACATTTCCTAATCGGGAAATGTAATTAGCAGCCATTATTACTACCTGTTTCCTAATTGGGTAACATTATATATATGATACTGGGCAATATAACGACTGGGTTGGAATAATATGCATCAAAAATTACAATCCTATGCTATAAGATACTTAGAGATTAAGGAGAATACAAGATGGATATTGTATCATGAAAAAAAATAACGACAACTGCAGGATTCGAACCTGCGCGGGCAGAGCCCAAAAGATTTCTAATCTTTCGCCTTAACCACTCGGCCAAGTTGCCATTGTAATCTGTGTGCTGATGCATGTGAAATGTACTATGTTTTGTTATAACAAAATCATACTTCATGAGAAGTAACCAAGTAATGCAACAATAAACAACGATAATTCGATGAGAGCATTGTTTTTTTCTTGTTTATCTTTTTTACTCTGTTTGCCATATAATGCAGATACATGACCTATCGCCCCATTACGAACGTACCAACTTAGGGAAGCTGATAAGGGCGATCCATTGAAAAAATGTCAGAGATCATTTACATAACTACTGCAGCTACGTTATTGAGGAATGGCTCTGTATGGTACTGAATGGATGTCTTATAGGAATGTGTTGGCTTATGGCTAATAATGCAAAGCAGCCTTATAGAATATTATCAATATTACATCATGAAAATGGTGCTATTACCAAATGTAAATACATAACATCTTCAGGTATAGCTATATGCCCCGATAACTTAACAACATTGTTTACATCAATGGCTCAAAAGGAAAATCCAAAACAAAAACTGGAGCTTCATTCACTAATGGTAACGTATAACTACCTCAAAAAAGAAATATGTAGAATGGACATAATTTCCGCTGTTTGCGGCACAATTGGATATTACTCAGCATCCAGTATCATTGCATACAAAGTAATATTAATATGAGCCGTTATGTCTCAATTTGTCCCTACTATTTTTTTTGTCCCTAATTTTAAGTTTGATTATGTTTTTTGTGGAAGGAAAATCATCCTCCTGAATAGGAAACCAATTTAGATAGAGTAATAACGGTGTTATTTTACTACAATCCCGCAGAGGATTAAAATATCACACCACAAATTTTTTTCAGTTTGTCCATAATAAATCCTAGTATTAGTCAGGGGCTGAAAAAGCCCGTAGAACTGTCAAAAAATTTCTTTTTTTTTCATTTGTCCTAGAAATTAAAAAAATTTATTGATCCTTAATTTAAAGTTTTTTAATTGCTAATTTTTATTAAGTTGCTGTTTTAGGACATTATGACAAATTTAATGATGTCACCATTATGTGCAAGGGGATCCAAAGCAACTGCAAAAGTAAGGCGAAAATGATGTAAGGAACCATTCTACCCAAAACAGGGAAACGGTCCTTTATTCAAAGAAGAAAAGTTTAACTAGAGAGTGGGGCCACTTACGAGAGTCAGCGGATGGTTGAACCAGCCGTGGAGCCGATGGCTATTGTATTCTCATATTATTGTTTCATTGCTGCAGGGGTTAGATCGTCTTTTCCTTCGAAGTTTCCGTAAACATTGCCTTGTCCTGGACCCTTCCACACATGTAAACAAACTATTTGGAAACATTCTATGGTTTCCTAAATAGTCATTTTTGCTACCGAAAAAAGTAATAAATATACATAACAAGTTGTTTTTATTCTATGGAAACGGCAAAAACTGTTATGTTCTCTATCTCTTAATAAACCTTCTGAACGTAATATTTCCTTTTACGTAATATTTCTTTATTTATAAACAAAAATTAGATACAAACACTATTTACAGACTTACAAAAGCGTATCGCTATGTCTCTGACCAAGCACATATCAGGTTTTAGCAACCTACTTCAAAATATATTACCACTCATTTCAACATCACGTCAGATCATAATTCCAGTATTTACTTTTTGTACCCCCCTGTATATACATAGTCTAGAATAATTCCCGTAGTCTTACCCTCATGTATATTGAGTGCATTCACAATTTCCAAATTTGGTTGCAATCAATCATAACAGGATAAGAAAATGAAAATAAACACTATCTGCAAATCCTAATATGAGGGGGTCAGAGGTAGATCAAACAACTTGTATTCCTGACAACTCGTTTCATCTGCTATAAGACATACTCATACAGATTCGAGCCCATTTAGAAGAAAAAATTAAACCTTTTGGCTTCACACAGGGTCCTCTCAGGCCAGTTGACATTACAGGTGGAACCACTTTTTTTTAACAAAATGTCAAAAAATACTTAATGTCCAAATCTGGAACATGGACATCTTAATTAGCGGCCCAAAGTGGCAAAGGCACCATTTTGTCTCTCGATTAATCAGGGAATAAAAAGAATTACATGAAATAGTGCCGTAGATCTATTGAGAATTCATAGAAGGTTTTCTGATTCGAAGATTATTAATACAACATGCTTTTCTTTTAGCTTTCCTGCGGGTGTTTCTGTGCACTCCCTCGTTTCGTTGACACTGTGAAGTAAATCCTTAGCTCTTTTCTTTTTTCTGTCATAAGCACAAAAAACCCTTTGCTTAAAGTCTGTTTCGAAGTAAAATGCGTGATATATGGTGGCCCGATTACCTGTGTACACTACATGCAAATCTAAAAGAACTAAATTGTAAATAGCGATATGAACCGAAACGGTATATTTACTACTATTGCAATATTTTTATTATTATACCTGCTTCAGATGATGTCAGGACAGAACGATTACTCCAGATAATTCAATGAGACAAGTTACTCCCATGACACATGTGAATACAACAACAAATTTGATTAGATAGAGATTTACCAGTGTTCCTTTACAAGATATCCTACCCAGATTATAATTGTACTCCATCGTTGAACTTTGTATATATAAAAAGTATATAAACAAGGTACTAATCGAGTGAGGACCTATCCCAATTTTTGCAAGTTTACATTCCAGGAAAAATAGCACAAGAAAACAAAATGAGAAATTTGAAATCTCTAGTGTTAGCTGGTCTTTTGGGCCTTACTGCAGCCCAAGGCGACGGTGGGTTCCCCATGGGAACTAATGATGTAAATTATGTGTACGACGGTAATTTCACAGGTTATCGTTACTGGGATATCGGTTTAGGACCAGATGTCCAAACGGTCAATATCAATGGTAATGTCGATCTATCGTGGTATTTTGCAATTGTTGCTAAGGAGCCAAACAAGAAATTGGATGTCAATTTCCATGGTGGTCATATGAATCTCCGTGGTAGTTTCAATGTCAATAACACTGCATCTCCTAGTAAGCTGACACTCATAGCTACTGGTGAAGAAATAACCATCACAAGAGATGGTTTGTATGCTCGTGCCCATCCTCAGAGTGGAAGTACAGCATTCTATGACTTCCCAAATATGACAATTAGCGACAACTTTTTCCAGGATATGGAATATGTAACAATCTCCGAAAGGTCCAATGTTTATGCTTATAATATTGAAATGATAAATTCCAATGTGTATATCGAAGGTTCATTAACTCGTATAGAACCAGTTGAGTATCATTTCGTTTCTTTACCAAGTCTCCAGGATTCTCTTCTATGGCTAAATGGTCCAGTAAATGTTGCAGCTCCATTTACTACTGATCAATTTGTATTCAAGCAACCAAACAGCAAAAACAATGTTTTAGTTTTTAATGATGCTGTTCAAACATCTGGTTTGCATCATCAAATACAAGGCTATGATACAGTTAACAATAGTTATATTGCGGTTACAAATGACATACAATCGGTAAGGTTTACAATAAATACTGACCAACACGTTATACAACCACTGAATATTGCAAATCTGGGTACACTAGAAATTACTACAGCCAATAAAGTTCTCTATTTTGACATACTTTCCACCAATCCAGTAGGTACAATATATACTGCTGATAATTTCGTTCAAGAAGATATTCAAGTTGACAGAAATGGTACCATGACTACTGTTCACGCCATTAAATTTAAAGCAAGCGAAGTTTCGTCATTCTCATTGCCAAGTCCAACCACTGTAACTGTCACCAAGGAAAGCACAACTGAGACTGACTTGATCTCATACTTTACCGTCACCGATAGGTTTGGAGGTCTGCACACCGGTACTACTACTTACATTTTGTCAGCTTCTGAAAGCTCATCCACATCAGAACCAGAATCCTCTTCATCTAGTGCCGAAAGCTCATCCACCTCGGAACCAGTATCTTCTTCATCTAGTGCTCACAGCTCATCCACTTCGGAACTAGTTTCCTCTTCCATTAGTGCTCACAGCTCATCCACATCAGAACCAGTATCCTCTTCTGCTAGTGTTCACAGCTCATCCACTTCGGAACCACAATCAAGTTCTGTTGAAGAAGACTCTACCTCCGTCTTCACTTCTGATGGCACTGTGATCACTCAGATCGTGTCACACACCACGTACACAGCCAGCAACGGCCAATTGACCACCGATGCTGTCACATACTTGACCTACGATCAAGTCGATGCCAACCCACTGTTCCGCAGCATGGGTTCCAGTACCACTGCTTCCCACTCCCAAGAAACATCCTCCGTCTACAGTAATGAAACCTACTCCGAACCAAGCATGTCCACTGTTGTAGTAACTGTTGACGGTGAGCCAGTGACTGAGATCATTACCTACTGCCCATATGTTGACTCCAACGGTAAGACTCACACAAGCACTATCACAATGACTTGTGACAGTAAGACCAGTGTTGCAGCTCAACAGACTGGATCTAGTTCCACCGCCTCTTCTAACGCTGGATCTTCCAATGCTGGTTCTTCTAACTCTGGTTCTTCTAACTCTGGTTCTTCTAACGCCGGTTCTTCTAACTCTGGTTCTTCTAACGCTGGTTCTTCTAATGCTGGCTCTTCCAATGCTGGCTCTTCCAACGCTGGCTCTTCCAATGCTGGTTCTTCCAACGCTGGTTCTTCCAACTCCGGTTCTTCCAACTCTGGTTCTTCCAACTCTGGTTCCCATGCTGGTTCCGGTTCTTCCGGTTCTTCCGGTTCTTCCAACTCTGGTTCTTCCAACTCTGGTTCTTCCAACTCTGGTTCTTCCAATGCTGGTTCTTCCAATGCTGGTTCTTCCAACGCTGGTTCTTCCAACACTGGTTCCAATTCTGGCTCTGGCTCTACCGGTTCTGGATCTAGTAGTAGTGGTAACCAAAGCCCTAATGTTCAAATTCAACAATCCATTGGAAGCTCCGGTGCATCTGGTATAAGATCAGGCTCTGTTAGTGCTTCTTCCCACCCAACTGTCAGTAATATTCAATACCATGGTACAGCTTCTAGCGTCCTCAACAACGTATGGGTAGCAGTCGCTATGATGTTGCTTTCTTTGGTTTGAAAGTTGCCAATACACTAATATACCCCTTATGATTTCTTACTGTTATGTTTGTGATATTTAAGTAGACGGTTTCTACATTTCTGTTCGTTAATTAATTCTTTTATTATATAACTTTATAATTTTTTAAGCTTTTTCAATTTTATTTGTTCGTTAACACATATTTTGTTAGGTACTTATTTAGTTAAGATGTGGCAATTGTAAATGTCTGATAAGGAAAATAGAGGGAAAAAGATATGTTAGATTAAAAAGAGTTTTCTAAATAATTAAATTTGTGCATTACTTAAAAATATCAAGTTTAATCAGATCTTGGAGCTTCCTTGAAGGAGATGGCAGCTTCTTCACCCATAGCAGCGATGACAGTGACCATCAAGTCCTTACCTTCGTCGAAAGCGGATTGCATGTTGTCACCCAATTCACCTTCTGGGTGTCTGACATCGTCCTTGGTTTCACCGTCCATGGTCATCAAGGACAAGAAACCGTCATCGATATCCAACAATTGGTATTCAGTTCTCTTGACAACTGGGACTTCCATGTTGTGAGTAGATGGAGACAAATCTTCCAATTTCTTACCAGTGAAGATATCAATGGCGACCAAGTGGACCTTGGCGTGACCGTGCTTACCGGTCTTAGAAGTAGACATATCGACAATCTTACATGGTCTACCCTTGATGACAACGAAACCGTTCTTTCTTAGAGCGGAACATTGCATTGGGTAAGTGGTGGAGGAACCAGCATCAGCGGTCTCAAAGGTGTGTTCTTCTTCAGCCATTGTCTTGATTATTTTCTTGATTTATTCTATTTCCTAAGAAAAGGTGTTAAGAGTAAAAATAACTAAATATAATACTCTCCCTCATCACTTCATTTCTTCAATTTTTGATCGACGAAATGAAATTTTTCAGAAAAAAAAAAATTTTTTTTTTTCAACAGTATCATATATTACGTAAATATCATGTTATATAATATAACAAATAACGATGAGAGTGTTACGTGAAAAGAAATAGTTGTTACCCTGCCACAATTTATATCTCTTGCTAGCCAGTACGAAAGGAAACAGTTCTCTCCTTTCGAGCCCTTGCAATCAAAACAGAAAAGAGAATAAACAAAGTATCCTATCAAAATGCTTTACTTCCTAAAAAAGAATAAAATAATAACATTAATAATTGAAATAATAACATTAATAATTGACATAATAATGATGAAAAGAAAAGAATTCATAGACATTACTAAAAATGTCTTAAATGTACAGAATAGAGACATATGGATGTCCTTCTTCCCCTTTTTGGAACTTTCAATGTTTATCTAACCTTTTCTTTTTCCCAAAACTTAATTTCCGTTTTAAGAGGACAAATTTGAAGTGGCACCATGTCACATAAAAGTACGTCTACGATTGTTTCTAAGAAGCAAGTGCTGCTTTAATAAATAGAGGATTACCCTGTAGAAAGGCACGCACAGGAGGGACGTGAGAAGGTGGGAGGAAAGAAGATTTGCTTTTTCCCTGCGGAGATATATTTAAATTACATTTCATTTGTTGCTGAGGTTTCTAAGTATGTTGTGTAAAACCCGATTATGGATAGGACCCTAACGGCTCCATTTGTGTTCCATGCGTTGTGTTCTCTGCTTTTAGTGTGAATCCTTCGAGACTCTCGTTGCTAAAACTCAAATGGCATTTTTATAATTTCTTTAGATACCAAACAGAAAGAAACGCATAACTTTTTCAAACATGTCTAGCGTATGCTGTTATCGATTGAAACAATTGTTTATCGAAAAAAATTCACCAAGGTAAATCCTTTCTGATCTATAAACATACAACGGAAGGTATACAAACATTGGTGTGAGCAATATTACGATGTTTTGTGGCGTGATATGTTTTTCTTGACTACCATATATGGCCCCATTTCATTACGTCAGCTCCTGACTTCTGAAGAGGAAACAGTTTCATGTAAACAAGGTCTACAAAGCGCTGACTTTCAAAGAAGGTTCTGATCAATCACTGGTCTTTTCTTTTGCAATTAAAAAATATAGTGATTAGTAATTTTATTCTCTAATTTGACATTTTTAATATATGAAATTATTCCTGAAAAGGTTCTATTTACCATTTATTGCGTCTCGATTTCTTTTATGAAATTGAGGGGATCTGCTTTTCTTATTTGTCTTCATGGTCGAACCATATTTCTCTACTAGGGAATATTCTAACCATTTCTTTGTATTTATTCTCCAAAAAAGGATATTCCAAACAACCCTGTAACTTATTATTTGCGAGACATTTCAACAATTCTTATATCGTTCTTCCTAATTTCTTTCTTTATTTATTTTTGCATATTGATATGCTTCTTATCTATTTAGTAATAAGTTAAGAGCCGATATTATGTAGTTTTAGTTTCTGATATTTGCCGTGTTTAGTTTGGTGATTTCCTTACCAATCAATCGATGAAAATCATTTGTCATTTTCTAGTTTGAGGATATTATTGAACCAAATTCTCAGAAGTTAGGAAATGCTAACATATAAATACATATTTAAACAACTTAAATTTCTTTGAGTATATCCCTCATGTCATAAATTATTTATATTCACTGACAAACAAGAAAAGCAATACAAAAATCCAGCCAATAACTGCAAATGTTTAAGCAGGCAATTATAGGTTTACTTGGGCTTTCAGGCCTTGTTAAAGGGTTAGACATTAACGTTGATACAAATTATACATATACCGGGCCTCCGGACTCTATTTTCGATTATGGTGGAAATTTTACCATAAAGATTAATCCTCCTGGAGGTCCAGTTGTAATTAATACAGACATGATATATGGCTCATTGTATTATCTCACTTGTGAAGCAGAACCTGGTGTCCCAAGCCTAGATTTCACCTACCATGGTGAGCCTTCAACGAATAATCATTTCTTAGATAGTAGCCGTATCGAAGGTCCTCTGATTGCCGTTATGGAAGGTCATCAGTACTATCAACACGACGGTGATGTTCGTTTCCATGCAGCACCAGGTACAGCTAGTACAGCATATTTCGGATTTGAAGAAACCGATTTTAATATCGCTACTTTTACTAACATCCAATATGTCACAATTGCTAATTTTTCAATGATCTATAAAGTCGTTGCTTTGAATTCGAACATTTACTTTGAAGGTGTATGCCAACAAATTGATACATTCGGGCGTACACCGATGTTTGGTCCTCAAAACTCTGTCATCTGGTTTCAAGATAAACTAATTCCGCAAGGTCTAGATTTCAATTTGAATTTCTTAGAACCTGATGAGTCGAAAACTAATGCTATCGTGATCAACGATGCTGTACAGGGACAACAAAAGAACTATATGCTTTATGACTTCGACAAGTTTAAGAACAGCTACATAGCGTTCCCTTCGGATATAACTTCGTTCTCATACACAAACCAAACAGCTCTATCTGGTGCCATCGGAACATTGGAAGTTACCACCCCTAACGGAAACTTTTACTTCGATATTAATAACCAAGCAAATCCATCATACACCAGTAAGAATTTTGTTGTAGAAGATGTTACAGTTGACAGAAACGGTACTAGCGTTGTTGTTCACGGTATCAGATTTACCAACGAGACTAATGAACCATTCTCGCTACCAAGTCCAACCACTGTGACTGTCACCAAGGAAAGCACTACTGAAACCGAATTGATCTCATACTACACTGTCACAGACAGCGCTGGCGATCTACACACTGGCACTACTACTTACATTTTGTCTGCTTCTGAAAGCTCCTCCCAACCAAAATCCTCATCCACTAGTGCTCACAGCTCATCTGCTTCAAAGCCAGTATCCTCTTCAGTTAGTGCTCACAGCTCATCCACATCAGAACCAGTATCCTCTTCTGCTAGTGTTCACAGCTCATCCACCTCAGAACCACAACCAAGTTCTGTTGAAGAAGACTCTACCTCCGTCTTCACTTCTGATGGCACTGTGATCACTCAGGTCGTGTCACACACCACGTACACCGCCAGCAACGGCCAATTGACCACTGATGCTGTCACATACTTGACCTATGATCAAGTCGATGCCAACCCACTGTTCCGCAGCATGGGTTCCAGTACCACTGCTTCCCACTCCCAAGAAACCTCCTCCGTCTACAGTAATGAGACCTACTCCGAACCAAGCATGTCCACTGTTGCAGTTACTGTTGAGGGTGAGCCAGTGACTGAGATCATTACCTACTGCCCATATGTTGACTCCAACGGTAAGACTCACACAAGCACTATCACCATGACATGTGACAGTAAGACCAGTGTTGCAGCTCAACAGACTGGTTCTTCTAACTCTGGCTCTTCTAACTCTGGTTCTTCCAACTCTGGATCTTCCAACTCCGGTTCTTCTGGTTCCGGTTCTTCTAATGCTGGATCTTCCAACTCTGGATCTTCCAACTCTGGATCTTCTGGTTCTGGTTCCTTTGGCTCCAATGCTGCCTCTTCCAACTCTGGTTCTTCCAACGCTGGTTCCGGTTCTTCTGGTTCTTCCAACTCTGGTTCCTCTGGCTCCAACGCTGCCTCTTCCAACTCCGGTTCTTCCAACGCTGGTTCTTCTGGTTCTAACTCCGGTTCTTCCAACGCTGGTTCTTCTGGTTCTGGTTCTTCTGGTTCGAACCAAGGCGTGCGTATTCAGCAAAGTGCCTCTGTTACCACTGCTCAAACCTTGAATACACTACAATACCATGGAAGTGGTTCCACAATTGTTAACAACGTCTGGTTAGCTGCCGTGATGATGTTGATATCATTTATCTGATGTTCGTTTATTTTATGTTAATATATCACTTATCCCTCGTTTTCTAGTTTTGTACTTATTATATATCCAATAATACTATTAATGGTTAATAGTTTTTTATTAGTCATTTTCTTATGCGATCCTACTATATATACTATTATAATTATTCAATTGGTTTTCTTTCTAGTACGGGCAATTCCAAAAAAAAATTGCAATAATTAAGTGTGCTGACAGAATTCCTAGCAGATTCCTAGCAGATTTCAACATCTGTTAACCTTGAAGAAACTCCAGAGACAATAATGGTTTGGATGGAGCATTCTACCCATTCCGGTCATAGTCGATAATAATTAAAATCGATATCAAACTAAGCATTCTTCAGTTTTGTATTAAGTATTAATCATAATTTGGATCAAAAAGATATGTTCTGCAGTTCCAAGATAATTCAACTTGGAATATATATCGCACTATTGATATGGCCACGTGAGTGACTACATATAATCACATGATCTATATGTCCACCATGACAACGAATATAATGAATGATTCAAGATATAATATTAAGTACATTATTAGTTTTAGAGTGCATTTCGTATCAGTGAAATCATTAAAAGATGTTTCAGATTGAACATCAGATAACGATAGAAAAGAAAAGAAAATCACTTTTTACTATATTAGGCAAAAGTAGATGAAACCAGTTGAGCCCAGATTTCTTTTACTTGCTGATTTAGGTAAAAATAGACCAACTTAATGATATTTAGTATAGTAAGACTAAAAAGTGAGAAGCAGGCTAATCGAAAGGGAAAAAACAACATCTCAAAACAATAGGTATAGATACCAGGAATTTTTGATCTAATTACATTATAATCCTCTTCCATTTCCTTTATAAGTTTTACTTCATGTAAAAAGAACTACCGAAGACCTTGGAATAGCTTTATATCATAATATCAAAGAGTACTTAACTTTTTATTCGATTTTTTCATATCACTTCAAACTATATCTACTATTAACGAATTTGACAGAAACTCTCAGTCTGTTCCTTTGGAACAACAAGAAATTTTTTTTTTAGGGACAGGCACTGTTGAAATTATAGACTTGAGGTATTTTGACTACTTCTGTAATAAATTTTAAACCTCATTATTAGTTTAGTTGATAGAAACACTCTAATTGGTCTTTATGTGGTAATAATATCGACATTAGAGGCAACTGTTAGCAAAACAATCAAATATACACTAGTGTTTTATTTACTTATATCATTCTATTTCGTCGATAGTGCAATACTTGTATTATGCATATAGCATGGAACCATTTATGATATATATATTAGTGACGTTTTTATAAAACTGTAATTGGTCTTGAGATTGGAAGGTAAAAGAGCTCGGATTTTATTATATAACAAAGACTTGGAATGATTTTTTATGGCGTGATACTAAAAGTCTCTTGGACTTGTCGATTGGACACGAAAAGTTCCAGAAAAAACTTGTCTGAAACAATTGACTAAAACAAGTTCTTTTTAACCGAAGATTCGAATTACAGTTTTGAATTAACTCTTCACACTCATCAGATGTATGAATCGTTTAAAATAGCAAGAATATTCTCGTAGTCAGAATGTCTTAAAGAATATGAAAAATACACCTTTGTCCACTTTTAGCAACTATCAAATGTTTATCTAACCTTTTCTTCTTTTCGTTGCTCTAGCTAATTTCCATTTTGGGAGAGTGGGTCAGCTCTCCCCCTTAAATAGAAACCTCTACCCCCACGCCCGTTTCTGAGAAAAACATGTTTGGTGGCGTTAAATCGGGGAAATTTTCATTAATTTTTGTTTTTATTTGGGAGGGGAGGGTAATCCTTCAGAAAAGCACGTAGTAATTTTTTTCTTCTACAGTTAATTTAGTGTAATATAAATTATATTACCTTGATCTACTGTTCTTTCTAAGCGTTGCCTACAAAGGGCAATTTCAGGACCCTGAATGCCCGCAGATTGGTGTTCTACACTTTTTTGCGCTAATTCTATGCTTCTGTTGTGCGGATCCTTCGAGACTCTCCCTGAAAAAATATCGGCTACTAAAAATGGCGTTATGTTGGGTTTCTCCAGGTAAACCCCTACAGCGGAATTCAGGGCTGTTTCGACTATGTCTAGCATAACCAGACTCTCTGAATCACCAAGGAAAATCCTTGTTTTTATAAATTAGTAACAAAAAAAAAATAAAGGGAGGCTAGAAACTTGCGTAGGAGTTCTAGAAATATTAGGATGTATGGAATCTTAAGGCCGTGTTTGGAGTGATCTTCAAAAGTGGCACCACTATTCCCGAGAGGGTTATCACCATATTCCCCTTGCCTTTGTCTATTCTTTTTTTTTATTCCATAAGTCCAGACGCAATGAAATGAAAATAAGGGATCCTGCTGCCTTTTTGGTCGAACGATGTTTCTCTAAGAGGTCATTAATATGAGCTTCTTCCATATTCGTTTTCCCAAAAGGGAAACTAAAGTTTTCTATTACACTTTGTTGTAAGTTAATCGATCTTTTCTTTTTTTTAGCCAGTTTTTATTAGCTCGTGAAATTATTACAACAGCTCCTTGTTTTTGTTTATATTAATTTAAGAGCCGATACGAGAATTGTTTACAAAAATTCGTGTTGGTTGCATGGTCTCGCTACCAATTAGTTACTATGATGTCAATGGAACCATGATGTCAATGCCTTATTGAAAAAACAAATTATTAGGAATTAAAAAAAAAAATGGAAAAATAAATAGTATATAGACGACATAAATTTTCTTTTCAGATATTTATGTCACGAAATACTTATTTAGTTTTAAACACAATAACACAAAGCGAAAGCGAATCTAACAAAAAAACAAAATGCAAATGTTAAAGCTCGCTCTTACTGGTTTGCTTGGTCTTTCCAGCCTTGCTAATGCCTTGATTGAGATTGACACCGGTTATACATATGATGGTCCTATTGACGCTGAACATGGGTTTAATGATACAGTTCATTACGCCATCATCCCACCAGGTGGTAACGCCACCGTGTTCTTTAACAGTGACATTAACTTAGCTCAAGATTTCATTTTCGAGGCATTGGCCGGCGTTCCAAAGCTAGACTTCACTCAACGTGGCAACGTACAACTAGGCGGAAACTACCTAATAGACACTCGTCAAATCCAAGGAAAACAAACTACCGTTTTGACTGGTGATACTTGTAACGTTGCAGGTTTGTTCGGTGCTATGGCTTATTCAACCTCCGGTAGTACTGCCTTTGTCGGCTACAATACTTTCAACGTTCACGATATTCAATTGTTCACCGTCAATCATGTTACATTCGCTGCCAACACCGCTCTTACAGCAACTACTCTATATACTGCCGGCTCAAATGTTTACGTTGAGGGTCCTTTCACTCAGACAGGTTCCGGTGCTGTTATCAGCATTCAAAGCGCCGCCATCTTTTTCGATGACAAGATCACTGCCAGCTCAGGTTCCTTATCCGTGAATTTCTTGAGTCCAGACCCTAACCCTAATGTTCTCATTATCAACGACGCAGTCGCTGACCAACTAAATGACTACACTCTAACCAACTTCGACACCATCAACAACAGTTTCATTGCTTTCCCTTCAGAAATTACTTCCTTCACCTACACAAGCACTTCACCAGTTGCTCGTGCTGTCGGAGGCTTGGACGTTACCACCGCCAACGGTAACTTCCACTTCGATATTGACAACGCCGCCAATCCAACATACACCGAGCAAAATTTCGTCATGGAGGATGTTACAGTTGACAAGAACGGTACTGAAGTTACTGTTCACGGTATTAGATTCGTCAACGTTACTATCCCACCATACTCCCAGCCAGAACCATCTACTGTGACTGTTACCGAAGCAAGTACCACCGAAACTGAAGTCATCAGCTTCTTCCCAACTACTAATGAGAACGGTCAAACTATCACTGCCAACACAACATACACCCTCACCGGCTCATTCTCTTTGCCAAGTCCAACCACTGTGACTGTCACCAGGGAGAGCACTACTGAAACCGAATTGATCTCATACTACACCGTCACAGACAGCGCTGGTGATCTACACACCGGTACTTCTACATACATTTTGTCTGCTTCTGAAAGCTCCTCTCAACCAGTATCCTCTTCATCTAGTGCCGAAAGCTCATCCACCTCGGAACCAGAATCCTCTTCCTCTAGTGCCGAAAGCTCATCCACCTCGGAACCAGAATCCTCTTCCTCTAGTGCCGTCAGCTCATCCACCTCGGTCATCTCTTCTGATCCAGTGTTCCAAAACATGAGTTCAAGTACCACTGCTTCCCACTCCCAAGAAACCTCCTCCGTCTACAGTAATGAGACCTACTCCGAACCAAGCATGTCCACTGTTGTAGTTACTGTTGACGGTGAGCCAGTGACTGAAATCATTACCTACTGCCCAGACGTTGACTCCAACGGTAAGACCCGCACAAGCACTATCACATTGACTTGTCACAGTGAGACTTGTGTTCCAGCTAAAGAGACTGGTTCTTCTAACGCTGGTTCTTCTAACGCTGGCTCTTCCAACGCTGGTTCCTCCCACGCTGGTTCTTCCAACGCTGGTTCTTCTAACGCTGGTTCTTCTAACTCTGGCTCTTCTAACTCTGGTTCTTCTAACGCCGGTTCTTCTAACTCTGGTTCTTCTAACTCTGGTTCTTCTAACGCCGGTTCTTCTAACGCCGGTTCTTCTAACGCTGGTTCTGGTTCCAACGCTGGTTCCTCCCACGCTGGTTCATCCAACGCTGGTTCTTCTAACGCTGGTGCTGGTTCCAACGCTGGTGCTGGTTCCAACGCTGGTTCTGGTTCCAACGCTGGTTCCTCTGGTTCTGGTTCCAACGCTGGTTCCTCTGGTTCCGGTTCTTCCAACGCTGGTTCTTCCCACGGCAGTTCTTCCCTTGCTGCCACTTTACGTGCTCAGCAAAGTGCCTCTGTCACCACTGCTCAAACCTTAAATACACTACAATACCATGGCAGTGGTTCCACAATTGTTAACAACATCTGCTTCGCTGCCGTAATGATGTTGTTGTCGTTCATCTGATTTTTGGGTTGTTCTATAGGTTTTTTCTCTTCTTAATTTTTAATTTCTAGTTCGTACTTAATATATACACTATATTTTAAGTTCTATGATATTAACTTCAATATTATTAAAATGACCAAATTATTCAATTGGTGTCATACTAGGAGCTCATCGATATTGATTTACAAAAAAAGTATATCTACTGCTTCCTTTTGCTACGTGGATTAAGGAAGTGGGACGCTAGTAGTATATTTAGATAGAGAATTACTATATTCATTTTCTGAAAATATAAATCAAATCATTGTTTCAGTTAAGAAGAATTTGATGCCAATATAAACTATCATTAGCTTAATAGTATATGGTCACGTGAATAATTACATGATCGAAATATCTCGCCTGTTATACAGATAAGATACATAAGATCGATTAATAAATGATTTCATTTATTTTTCGATTTGTTTCTTACATCATCGTTCTGGATTGGCCAACGATAAAGATCAATTATTCAATCCTTGGGCAAAACGAGCTTTCCGTATTTATCTTTCATTAGTTTCCCAAACTGATAAGAACTAAATAATATGGCAATGCTAATGAAAAGTCGAGAAATGAAACTACAAACTAGGTACACACGCAAGTGCCATGTGTAATCCTAGTTTTTATTTTATACCGCTATCCCATTTCTATTATATAATAGTTCTTCTCATGCAAAGTACATGAAATCTGCTCGAGTTTCCCGTCAATATGTACAGTGTTTACAACAAAAAAACACTCTAGAACAGGCAAAACTTACAGTATAGGTATGTGTCTTCTTAAGCAATAACACAATAAAAATAAGAAAATCAATGATTTTACCAAGGGGGGACCCTTGGAAACGTTAAATCGAGCCTGTTCCGTACGAGGTTTTCACTGGCAAAAACATTACATTTCCAAAAAAAAAAAAAAAAATCACTCTTTTTCTCTGCTATATGAAATCGTTCTCTACGCCAAGTGCCTTTGTGTGGGTTCCTTCTAGGAGAAGGGTCGTATTGTAACAACTATAACCGTAAATGGGTCTGTACAATGTAAATAGCACTGATCTAATACAGCTGTCACATTACAGCTGTTGCACTATGGAATACATGGATTTTCGCGTAACATAACGCCAAAAGAAAGAGCAATTTTCGCGTTTGCCTTGGGTTAGGGATAAAAATTTCGGCGTAGGCAGGCCCGGAGGGGTTGCGTAGGCAGAGCTAAAAAAATTGTAGGCAGGGAGAGATTCTGCGTAGGCCGGGGTTGTTTTTGTTTTTCGCAGCTGCATCCGGCGCTGGTGGGGGCCAGATTAAGAGAATGGCTGGGCTGGGCTGGAATGGCTGGGATGAGTGTTGATGGTATATATATTGGATGCCTATTTGAAAAGTTGCTCTATTGATATGAGCTTATGGAGTAAGTGCCAAATCGACAAAATGACATACACTCCTCCCGGAAAGAGGCTCTTTCAGGCGAGGCATAGAGTCAGCAGGAAGGACCTGCAGGATGACTCGTTCAAAGGAATCGACTGGACCACGGTGCAGGATGTCGTGGTGAAGGAGGACTTTATTAACTACGCGGTGCCCGTGATCAATAGTGGGGCCGCTGCGCATGCAGCTCCGTACAAGACCAGCGGGTCGCCTACGAGCTCGGCGAGCTCGGTGTTCAGTGCGGTGGACCGGTACAGTAACGGCACCGTTGAGTCACTGGTCGAAGGGATGGACCCCGTGCTGAAGTATAACATGCAGCGGAACATAAGCGTCGACTCACTGATACAGGAGAACAACAAGCGGATCAGCGAGCACAGAGACTCGCTGGCCCTTCTGCAGGAATATGATGCCACGGAGCGGGCCGAGTCCAATCGCACTGCGCTGGACTACCACCAGAGCGGGATTGAGCTGCTCGAGACCGAGACCAGGCGTGAGCTGCGCAGGCTGCGGTACGAGAACCGTGTGCTTTTGCAGCGTGAAGATGTGCTCACGAGGCGGTGGCAGCAGGTGCGGGACGCCGAGGGCCAGAGCGATGGCGCACTGCTGATCAGCGTGCGCAAGCAGAACCTGTACTGGTTCGGTATTCCCGCGGACCTCCGACTCAGAGTATATAGGCTGTGTCTATATAGCGACCGCGCGCTACCTCCACAGAAGCCCCACTTGCAACACCTAGGTGCGAGACTCTATAGCTTGCTTGGTGACAGGGCCATCGTACCGCAAATCCTCGCCAACATCAACACCGAGGTGCCGTGGCTGTTCACAGCATCAGTACAAACACAGACACAACACACTGATGTTGCGGTCCTGGAGACCAAGTTGTACGGTGCGTTCCCCGGCCTTTACTACCACCTGCGAGACAAGCTCCAGCTGAATATATTCGAACAATTCATGAAACCCCTGCTACGCACTCAGCTGCTCAGGATCATCCACCAGGACGTCGCCAGCCTCGAGCTGCTCGACATCCTGGTTGTATCACTACATTACCACGAACTAGAGAACGTCTTACTTGGCAGGATGCTCCAGGCATTGCTCACACAGTGCCATTTCAAGTTCTTCCACGAAGACGTCCAGCACATCATCGCCCAGATCAGCAACCTCGACATAGATGTCTTCAGGTTCCTTGAGGACCTCCGCAAACCTTACGCAGATATGTAATAATAACTAAATAATATAATATCTTGTTTTAATATATCTATTAGGACCAATCAAAATTAAGGAAATTATCACGGGTTTTGTCACTTTGTACAACTAGGGTGACTTCATGGTAGGCGAGAGGAGTCGATGTGTGAAGGGGCCCGAAGGTTGTACAAAACAAAAGATGGACTTCATGGTGAGTACTTTTAGAGAATGTTCTCTTTATTGTAACTTAAAGGAACTTAAGACTACTTGTTAAGGCTAATTTTGACGTCAGGAGCTGCAATTGTGTGTTCTGAGGTTTTTTAAAAAGGTTGAGAAAAGTGGTTTTTAGAGGAACGGTTATAAACAGTAAAATATGTTAAGATTATCTAGACGTACATTCACGTCATCCAGTTATCTTCGTGCTATCAAGAAGCAACACGATCTGGTTATCATTGGTGGTGGCCCTGGTGGCTATGTAGCTGCGATCAAGGCTGCGCAGCTCGGGTTAGACACTGCATGTGTTGAAAAGAGGGGTACTCTAGGTGGTACTTGTTTGAATGTCGGCTGTATCCCATCAAAGGCGTTGCTAAACAACTCCCATTTGTACCATCAGATCAAGAGTGACACTAAAAACCGTGGTATTGATGTTAAGGGAGATGTGGAGATGAACGTCGCACAATTCCAGAAGGCGAAGGACACCGTGGTGAAGCAGCTAACAGGTGGTGTCGAGATGCTTTTCAAGAAGTACAAAGTCAACTATTACAAGGGTGTAGGTAGTTTTGAGGACGAGCACAACGTTAAGGTCGCTCCTGTTGAAGGCATGAGCGGTACTGTCCCTGAGGAGACCATTATTGAGGCCAAGAACATCATTGTGGCCACTGGTTCCGAGGTGACTCCTTTCCCAGGCATTAAGATCGATGAGGAAAGAATCGTATCATCAACAGGTGCTCTTTCCCTGAAGGAAATCCCTAAGAGACTTGCCATCATTGGTGGTGGTATCATCGGTCTTGAGATGGGCTCCGTGTATAGCCGTCTTGGCTCCAAGGTCACAGTTATGGAGTTCATGGACAAGATTGGTGCCGCTATGGACGGCGAGGTCGCTTCTACCACCCAAAAATTCTTGAAGAAGCAAGGCTTTGATATCAAGACCTCCACTAAGGTCGTCTCTGCCGAAAGAAACGGCGATGTGGTTGACATTGTCATCGAGGACGCCAAGTCTGGTAAGCAGCAGAATTTGCAGGCTGATGTGCTATTGGTCGCTATTGGTAGAAGACCATACATCGAGGGCCTTGGCGCCGAAAAGCTGGGTCTAGAGGTGGACAAGAGAGGCCGCCTTGTGATCGATGAGCAGTTCAACACCAAGCACCCACACATCAAGGTCATCGGTGATGTCACTTTCGGCCCTATGCTGGCCCACAAGGCTGAAGAGGAAGGTATCGCCGCAGTTGAGTACATCAAGAATGGACACGGTCATGTCAATTACAACAACATCCCATCTGTGATGTACACACACCCTGAAGTAGCATGGGTGGGTAAGAACGAAGAGCAATTGAAGGCCGAAGGCATCAAGTACAAGGTAGGTAAGTTCCCATTCTTAGCTAACTCAAGAGCTAAGACTAACATGGATACCGAGGGCTTTGTTAAGATCCTTATTGACGCCGATACAGAGCGCATTCTAGGTGCTCATATTATCGGTCCAAATGCCGGTGAGATGATCGCTGAAGCTGGTCTGGCTCTAGAGTATGGTGCCTCCGCTGAAGACGTCTCTAGAGTCTGCCACGCTCACCCAACTTTGTCCGAAGCCTTCAAGGAGGCTAACTTGGCTGCCTACGCTGGAAACCCTATCAACTTCTGAGTTAGTTTACATATAATTCTTGTCTCTATTTTTTCTCTTTATATTCCCCAATAAAATAAATAAAAAATAAGTATTTATTATACAATTAAAAGTTACCTCTTGTGCCTCATGGACTTCATCTTCTTGTAGTGTGCCTTCTTCCCGCTTGTCTTTTTGTCCTGAATTTCCGTGTACTTTCTCTTGAAGTACTTGTTGGTTGTGTCATCCGTCATCAAGGTCTCCAGCATCGTGGATTTACGTTCTTTGTTCTTGAGTCTGCTGCTGTAGAACTCGGTCTTATCCTCCACAATCGTCCCAACAGAAAATCTCTCTGGTACTTTCCACTTGTCCTTCTTGTAGTGTCTCTTTGGATCCAACGCAGCACGATGTTTGATCAATAGTAGGTCCCGTTGCACTTCACGCTTCGTTTTGTCATCAGGTCTCGGCAGCTGGAACCACTCTGAACTGGTCATCTTTTTGTTAGCCTGCTTGGCCAGTTTTTCCAACCCGTTCTTGCTGGCATCATTGCGTTCAGAGTTATCCTTACCATTGGCAAGACGGTCAAACTCGGTCTCTAGCTTTGGTAGCGCACGTAGATCCTTCTCTATACCTAAAAACACTTGCTCACGAGCCTTTGCACTGTCATCTTCAACAGACACCACATCGTTGTTCCAGTTATCGCCAGTTTTATCGACCTCATCGCTGTTTCCTCCGACAGAATTGCTAGAGGTACCACCAGAAACGCTGGTAACCTGCTTCAAACGCCCAAATAGAGCATCAATATCCTCCATACCTTGTTGAAATTGTTCGGTTGCTTATAGAATATGGTTTATTAAGAGTATTTCAACCAAATGTCAAAATATCTGTTCGCAGCTCATCGCAAAAATTTTTTCAGCTTCACTTTTTTTTTCCAGCAAAATTTTTCAAATTTGGCTCAAAGGGGATTTAAACCATAATACCTTCAAGAACAATAGGAACAGCAAAAGCAAGACCAAAGCTATTAAAGCGATGATGGATGAATTTAAGCAGATGTTGGAGCATGATCCGCAGCTCAGATACGCTCAGAATGCGGTGCGGTACTACAGAAAGGAGGTACTTCCAGGGTATCTGGAGCGTGATCCACACCGGAAAGCTGTGGTGCAGAAGCTAAGCGGCGTAGTACACTCGGTGCAATCTCAGACGAACCTATCGACGGCGGGAGGTAATGCTGCAGCGGGCAACGCCAATACCAATTCGAATAGTGGGAGTGTGCAGGTATCCCGGAACTCGACACCAGCCCCTGGTGCAACACACCTGTCAAATAACACAGCTGGGCCTGGTGGAAACGTACGCAGGCATATAATCAATGTTGATGACATGTCAAAGATTAATTATGAGATGGTGAAGAACGTTCCTGGTAATTTTATGTCACGTGTTGGTGTTCGCGTACATGATGATAATGATGGCAATGATGATAACAGTAACAGTAACAATAGTAATAACAGTAATAATAATGAGGATGAGGATGAGATTGAAGATCAGCATGCGTTGGAAGTAGAGGCTAATGCAGTTAAGACGAAGATATATAAGGGCAAGTTATTCGATGCGAACGATAAGGTATTGGAGCTGGTGGGAACCCAGATGAACAAGTTGCAGGAACAACGTGTACAGGATGAGGGCTCTCTGGCGGACAAACTCACGCTACAGGAACAGCTGGAGTGTCTTACGAAGGTGCACAAGAATATTGTGAGGGAGTACAACCTGTCGGTGGAGGAAGAGAAGAAATGGTATATATTGAAGGAGCTTATGCTTGATGCTAATGCCGAGCTTGACTTGTTTAGCTCACAGAATTATAACAATAAGGGGATAAACCTTGGTGAACCCGCCTCTGGTGCCACGCAGAATACGTCTAGTGTCCTGGTATTTGATAGAACTAAGAGACGGAAGTTGAGTCACAATCATAGTAATATTTTGTAATAAAATTAATATATATTTCATATAAAGCCTGGAAATTAAATAAAAATGAAAATATATTTGATCTTGAGCGGGGAGAGTAGAATGAATATATATGGTAGGTTTCTATAGCTAAGGTACCCGTTATGTTCTGGACGAGCCTGCATCCAAAAAGAAAGAAAAAAATTAAAATAAAAAGTAAAAAGTAAGATAAAGTGGAAAGCTTATCGTTGAGCCAGCTGAATCTAGCATTACACTGTTTTGTTCCTAGGTTGAGGTGTGTTTGTTTGTTTGCTTGTTCGTTTGTTTTTGAATGTTAAAATAATGAAATCAGTTTAAAATGATTAGTCGTCTCAGTTTCTGTATGAATATGAAGTCTATGGTTTTCTTGTCGTGGTTCAAAATGTATGAATTTATTGTTAATGCTATTTCGTGGCATCACCTTGTTTCTTCTTCTCCTTCTCGATAATTTTTAGTACCTTGCCTGATGGACAGTAGAATGGATTTCTCTTCACCTTACTGTTAGAGTTATTTGGGGTAAGAGCTGAGGAAGAAGGTGGTGTTTGTAGATTAGAGGTGCTGTGACTACGGTAACGCGGCCTTTGGTACACGGAATGAGTGGATTTACACCTGCGTAACTGAAGGTTTCTTGATCGAAGCTTTAGGACAGTTGACAGATCGACTTCGCCTAGTTTACCATCTCCCGCACTGCAATCACCAGTCTTGTTTTCATCACGAGTTTGGGAAGTCTGAACCAAAGTATCAGTAGAGGCAATTAACGAGGATGTCACAACGGAACCCGAAGTACTGCCATAAATATGATAATTTCCAACATGATCCGTTGATCTAGCAGCAGTGGGGCTGCCCTCGTGGCACTGTGTTTCACTGTCGTTAGTAAAATCACGGTGTAGTTCGGTTGTAGGCGGAGTCATGAGCTGCATACCGTCTCCAATATTCAGAAATTCATCAAAATCCACCATTTCGGAGCTGTCATTAACACAAAACTCTCCTTCCAAAGTCGAGAGGTCCTCCATTGAAAACGAATAGTCTAGGTCCTTCATTGATTTAAGACTTAATTGTTTGCTCGACTCCTAATGAGAGTATATTTTCCCCTATTATTACGACACTAATGGATAATAAATCTAAATAAAAAAATTTTATTCTTCTAAAACTTTTTTTTCTTCTTCTTCTCTTATATATAAACTGCCATTGTTGGATTCCAAGGATTCACTTTTAACGCGTCTCTTGCGTCCTGCTTTGCCCTCATACGGTCACGGGCTACACCTGTTTGACGTGCCCTCATATCATTTCGTCAAAATTGGAATCACACTTGATTTACGCAAAAATTATCATATCAAAAAAAAAAAGAAAGAAAGAAAGAATTAAAAAAAAAAAGCAATTTTTCACCACACACATGAAAACAACTAAAACTGCACTCTCCTATTTCATTACGTCTTCATCTTGGTCCTGTATTTGTAATGTTCTATACTTGAAATGGGCGTCCTTCAGAATATGTGTTAAATTGTGCTTTTCCCGCTGGAAATTGTAGTACGTATCTGCTTCACCGTATCTGGTAGTCGTGAAATCTATGATATTTCCTGTATTGGCCCGGTTTAAGACCTCGATCTGCTGTAGCATCTCGTCGTAAGGCGTTGTTCTAGGTATGGTGACAGTACCCCTGTAGATATTGAAATTTCGTTGCATTTGCCATAGCTTCCGCTTGGCTTGATCATATGCACTTAACTTTTTGGTGCTCCTCACTGCTCTGACATTAAGGTCGTCTTCTAGACTATCGTACTCCTGGGCAGATGTGAATGTGTTCCGCTGTCGAACCTGCATGGTCAGGTTCCATTGGGTGGCCTTATCGAACGATAAGCACTTCGAGCCGCCGGATCTTGTATTACTACGCTTTAGATATTGAGGAATCATTCCTCCAACTATCTTATTTAAAGTCTTTGAGCTACGTCTCGAGCGCTTTTGTAAGGGATTTTCAAGCATCGATATAGTATCTTCTTCCAAGCCATCCTCATCATCATCACTGAAAAATAAATCATCGAAATCATCAGAGTTGATTCTCTGTTTTCTTGATACCTCTGAGGCACATTTGTAACACAGGACAGGTCCATATTTATGATTTTGACTGGAAACGTTATTTTCATAATTGGAAAGGCCAATATTAGTACAGTGGTTACTAGATTGATATTCTTCATTTGTGTCTGAGGCCTGGACAGAAGATTCAGATTCTTCCCCAGTATTCTCTTCATCACTTTCATCCGTGGAGCCACTGAAAGAGCTAGAATCAGCAAGTGGATCTCTAGGAGAAAGATCGTTGTTTGAAGAATGAGTTTCTGTCGGTTTTACTTCAGCGTTCGAACCTAAAGTTACACCAGGTGACTTTGGTGAGTAAAAGTTGTAATCCTGTGCGTCGAGATACATATTCTCTAATTCAGGTGGCAGAATTCCAGAACTCTCGTCATTAGCTGATCCCAATTTTGTTATTCCGCTCTTTCCGATAGATTTACAGTTGTTGACATCATCTTCCTTACCGCTGATCGTCTCAGCATTAATTTTCTTCTTCTTCCTCTTCTTTGACTTCTTTTTGTTGTTCTCTTTTGTGGACTGAGTGGAAATACTGCACTCGAGTCCACTTGGTGATAGTTTCAGTTTATTATCGAGGAACATTAGGCTACCACCCTCAACTCTACCACCAAGAATGGAAAGACCACATAAGGAAAGTAGTTTTGTATAGATACTGAAAAGAAAGTTAAGGTTTGAATAGTTTAGTCCATGAGCTTTAGCTAGCCGTATTGGTTGAAATAGTAAGATATGAGCTGGGTACTCAAATCTGTGGTAGAAACAGTAGGCCTCGAATGGCAGTGACAAGTATTCGGGATATTCAGTAGCGGTGTTTTTACTCAAAAGCAGTTTTTGTTTTCTTCCGTAATCAACAATAGCATGAAAGTCAAGACTCTCATTATCATCTGTACCGATAAATTTGTGAAGTGGCTGATTACACTGAGTCTTGCATATTTCGTAAAGCTCGTTGATGATGTTCTCGCATATAGTTTTGATGGGTTCGTCTTTCAGCATTTCGTCGTAGTCGAGTTCTTCGTGAATAATGGCAGGGATTATCAAAGATATTTTGGGCACCAGAAGCTCCCAAATCCTGACTGACAAGTCATACTGGAGCTCGACATCTATCCATAGAGTCTGCCTTAGTTGCGTGACAAGTTGGCAGACAATGGAATTATCTATGTTGGATATTTCTTCCTCTGCTCGAGCGGCATTTGATACCATTTCTTTGTTCTTTTCTGAAGATAAATTGTATGAGAGACCAATAATTACTTTACAATCGTCATCGTTGACCAGAGCATAAGAACCTAGAGACAATTGCCTGCATTCCATATTACAGAGCACCGAGAGAACACAGCGGCATTTTCCATGGAAGTATTTAAGTACAATTTCTTCAAGTTCAGCGCCATAATCAGCAGTGACGAGCACAGTAGTATCCTCACTTGAGAGCTCTGAGAGTTGTTTACATGTCTCCTCCAATTTTACCAACGATATAGCAGAGATGATCATGACGTCTATCGTCGTCATTAGGTCTTTCTTCCTAAAACCATCAATCTTCTCCGGAAGCTCGGAGACCTCCCGGGAGAAGATAAGCGGTGTATAAAAGTTTGCACCAAGCTTAGTGGACTTCCAAGCAATTAAACCATCGCTGGAGACATACGGCCCCACCAAAATAATAACTGAGTCGGAACTGTATAGCCGCCACGCCAGAAATTGTGCTGATGGCGTGGCACCTACAATCAAGCAAGTTGTAGTGCCCATTTTTTTTTACCTCTCTAGGTTTTTGATTAAATATTGTGTTATTATCTTGCTACAGTTTTATTTGTGTTGTGACACATTATTTAATTTCAGTTATGTGTGTTGTAAAGTATTTCATATAATCCACATGTGGTCACAAAATATTAAATATTACTTCGTTAGGAGCGATAATTGTCATGAAATATCAACTTGCGGTCAAATTATATTGAATAGAAGTCCAGGGACACCTGTGTTTTTTATTTATATCTATTTAATAGTACAACTTTTATTATTTTTATTCCAGATCTATCTCGTAAATAAAGGTGGTATCGGTGGAGGTACCCTGCCATCCTCTGTTACCACTGGTGCTGACCATGAATCTGCATGTTGGATCGACGTAGATGTTGGAGATCGCACCACCGTGGTGTCCCGGCACGATGAGGAACGGTGACTTAGACTTGTTCTGGTCCATTTGCTTTATGTCAAACAGTCTGATGTTGTCTCTCGAAGCGCACAGGATGTGTCTGCTGTTTGGCAGGGCTTGGATACACGTAACGGGACCTGAGATGCTTGGTAATTTGAGAGTGTCTCTTGGTTTGCTTGGCATTCTGAGACTGAACTCCTCGACACAAGCGTTTCTTCTACCGGCGTAGACGGTGTCACCGTCTGTACCCCAGCAGGCGGACTGACACCATGGAGGTGTAGTCAAACCTTTCTCCATTGTGAGTACTGGCGCACTGTTTATTCTGCGGTCCCATATCTGTACCGAACCGTTCAGACCAGATGTCATGAACACAGATTCGTCGTATTGTATACTCAAAGTAGCCTGCGATATCTCGTCTATTTCCTGCTTTGTTAGCGTAGATGGGGACTTCGGCCTTGCTTCTGCCTCTTTTTCTTGTTCCTGTTTTATTTCTTCCTGTTTCTCCTCTGGTTCCTTAACCGGATCTTCTACTGCGTCCTTCATCTCCTCATCATCGTCATCGTCATCTCCGAACAAGTCCATGTCGTCGTCGTCGTCATCATCCCCGAGCTTGCTGTCTTTCCCGTTGCTATTTGACCTAGAACCTGAGTTTCCATCGTTCGTCGATGCGGCTTCTTCAGGGGGCTCCTTCCCGAAATCTTCAACTCCAATTGTGGAGTACAGGGGTCTCATCTCCAAAGATGACAACTCCGAATTTGCGCCTCTAAACTCGTTCGAGACAGCACCTTTGCCGTTCAAATCCCACTCGAGGATCTTCTTGTCCCAGGAACCACTGATGAACCTTGTCTGGTCTGAGTTCAGTTGCAGCAGATTGACGACTTGTGTGTGACCGTTTCTTGTTGGTGTGCCCGGGTAGAAATAATGGCCTATCTTCCCCTCCATGTAGCGCACTCCCTGCAGCGTTATCCCACCGTTCTGCAACCCACTCAGCAGGAACAGACACTCACTGTGCACTGCAAGAGAGTTGACGGGGCTCACCTGGGGAACATACTCTTTACCATTGGCCGAGGGTGTGATCTGGGACCTTTTCGACGGTATCTCGTTTTCCCAGTACGACTGTAGTATACCCGCGTACTCCATGGACTCCGCGAGGGCGTGTTTCTGTATTATGGTCAGCGTCATCTTCCCTTCGAGCGTGCCCAAGAGATCAAACTTACGGATGTACCCGTCAGCACCACCTAGGAACAGGTTTCGCAGACCCTTGGAGACGGCCATCGCGTTGACATCTGTCTGTATTGGAATTGCAGCAAACGGCGATATGTTGTAGCCTTCTGCGAGCTTGGAATTGAGCCTCATCTGCTTGTAGTACTCGAAGATCCTGTTACCTTTTACTTCGTCGTCCTCGTGATTTTGAGCTTGATCGTCTGCCTCACCAGTGGTTTCACCACTGGCTTCACCACTGGCTTCACCATTGGTCTCGCCATTGGTCTCGGCATTCGCCTCGGTCTCACCTTCTGCCTGCTCGTCGTCGTCTCCTTCCTCCTCCTCATCGTCATCGTCATCGTCGTCTTCACCATCGTCATCCTCCTCCTCATCCTCCTCGTCGTCTCCCTTCACCTCCATCTCCTCGTCCTCGTCCTCTTCCTCCTCCTCCAGGTTCTGCTCCAGTATATCATCTACCTCATCCATTGTTCCTTTGATGTCTTGTTCTCATGAAGCAATACACTTTGTATGTAATAAAGCCCATCTTTTCAAGGTCTTCAAAGACCCAACCAATCCTAGAATTGTAATGTTGTACGAGAACGTGATATTATCGTTATGAGGGATATGAGGAAAGGGGAGGGTAAACGGGAAGGATAAATGGGCCGGGTAATTCAACAATGAAAGAGAAGATCCAGGTGATTCCACCTGGATCTTCATAAGCAACTATCAAAGCAATGAGTCATCTCATGATAGAACAATCTAGGAGACTATCAAGTACTATGACAAATACACAGCAATACAGCAGTGCTGTATTGCTGTGTATTGCTAAACATCTCTACAACATAAACATCTCTACAACATAAACATCTCTGCAACAAAACAACAAGAACAAGAACACATCAGCGGCAAGAACTTATCCCTCTCCTTAAACGCACCATCACAAAAACACGTACACTGTGATCACGAGAACATTCTAGAACCATTACAAATAACTTACCCAGCTATTACCAATTCCCCCTTACCCTACCATTACATAATGTGTGGTTATCAAAAACTTATCAAAAAAATTAGTTACCCAGTCACACAGTACACTACCCACCCCTATTTTTCCAGACAGCCCGAAAACGCATTATGTCATTTTGTTGTAAAGGTGAGCTTGCAATTTTTGTACGGGGGTTTGTTACGTCCGGGGGGAGGCCTTGTTGTAAGAATTTTGTAATTTTCAAACAGCAGCGATTCTATCAACGATTTTTTTTCACCTAATTATTACGTTTTTGGTGGTGGTGTGCGGGGGATTCTGTGTGATCCCATGGATTTACGTAACGATTACCGTAATAGACTTGGGGGAGGGGACTCGATGTCCTACCGAAAGGTATAAATACAGCAGTGGTATTGGTGAAGATGATTTCAACTCTCTTTTCAATTTAATCTCTTTCAAATACAACAAATCAAGGAACTCTGCATCCATACAAATACAAAATTAACAAAATCAATACTGCAAAGATGGCTTACCGTACTATTCAAAAGCATTTTATGACCTTCGAACAAGAGGAAGGTGTTGGTGCCCGTGTCAGAAGATCTGTTGGTACTCTAAAGCAACGTATCTTCTCTCCATTTCTGATGCTGGATGATTTCTATGTGAAGCATCCTGCTGGTTTCCCAGACCATCCTCACCACGGTCAAGAGACCATTACTTATGTTTTGAATGGTATGATCGCTCACGAGGATTTCACCGGTGCCAAGGGTGTCCTGGGTACTGGTGACCTGCAGTTCATGACCGCAGGTAAGGGTATCATGCACAGTGAGATCCCTGTCCAGATGGAGAACGGCGAGGCCTGCCACGGTCTGCAGTTCTGGGTCGACTTGCCAAAGGACTTGAAGTGGTGCGAGCCACGTTACAGAAACTTGAGAGGCGACAAGATCCCTGTCGTCAAGCCTAACGAGAACTTGACCATCAAGGTCATCTCCGGTAAGTCCCACGGCGTCGACAGTGTGCGTGACCTGGCCTACACCCCTATCCACATGTACCACTACATGACCAACAAGGCCGGTACCCAATGGGAACAAGAGTTCCCAACTAACTTCAACGTCTTTTTGTACGTCATGAAGGGTAAGGTCTCCGTCGGCGACCAAGTCTTCCCAGAACACACCGCCGTCTTCTTCAACACCGACGGTGACGCCGTCAAGGGTGAATTCGCCACCGACGACGCCCAGTTCGCCGTCATGGGTGGCCAAATCTTGGACCAAAAGACCGTGCAGCACGGCCCATTCGTCGAAACCGACCGCGAGTCCCTAATCAAGGTCTTCGAGAACTACCAGTACGGTATCAACGGTTTCGAACGCGCCCGCGGCTGGCAATCATCCATCATCCACGGTATCACCGAGGCCCAAGTCAGAGAAAACGAGGCCAAGGGTGCCTACGCCTTGGACCACAAGAACGATTGATAGATGAAATTATTTTCCCCCCAACCACCCTTTTTTAACGATAAACACCACGGTTTTTTATTTATATCCTTTATATCCTTAT
Organism: Nakaseomyces nivariensis; assembly: GCA_017309295.1. NCBI lineage: Eukaryota > Fungi > Ascomycota > Saccharomycetes > Saccharomycetales > Saccharomycetaceae > Nakaseomyces > Nakaseomyces nivariensis. The sequence goes on from JAEVGP010000013.1 coordinate 438,185, forward strand.
ATATTTATGTCACGGCAGTTTAATAAACAAGTTTAAATATTTGATTGTTTGAAATATTGTGTTCCAAACTTGGAATATGTATTGTAATATGATACACGTGAGTGACTACATAATCACATGTTTCATGCGTTAATCATGACAACGACAATGATTCAAGATATAATATTCATTAGATTACTAGTCCATTTTGAGTGAAATCATTGATAAAAATTAGATAAGGACAAAGAAAAGAAAATCGAATTACTATATTAGGTTGAGCCTGGATTCCATTTGCTTGAATTAGGTAAAAATAGACCAAATAAGATTTAGTATGGCAAATTTTATAATCCTTGTCCATTCCCTTTATAAGTTGTACCCTATATAACCAATATATTATATCATAATAAAGATAACTTAACTTTTTATTTTTTCATATCACTTCAAACTATATCTACTATAATTCGACAGAAACACTCAGTCTGTCCCTTTGAAACAACAGTATAGTATCGTATCGAATAGTATACCATGTTATAGTACTGTAGAGTACACTGTAGTACATTGTAGTACAGTACAGTGTAGTACAGTTATACTATACAATACTGTATCTTATGGTATAGAATGCTACAGCATAGTATAGTATAGTACGGTATAGTACAATACAATATGGTATAGCATCGTACATTACAGTATAGTACTGTGTAGTACTATACAACGCTATATTGTACCGTACAGCACGATATAGAATTTTGTGAAAATCTGTCGAGACTGAGAACTCGCTGGTTTTTTGCAGTAAAAACCCCGTACAAAAAATGCCAATTTTCAACTTTGTAAGGGGGTACCCTTTGTGTTATGTGATTGTGGGTGGATTGATGGTGTATACAGCAATAACACATTCACGGATGGGTGTTGAATAGAGAATGTTTCTGTATTAGTATAGTGATATACAGTGCAGTATAGTACCGTATAGTGTAGTTCTGTATAGCACAGTTTAGCATATAGAATTACAGCATAGTACGGTATAATACAGTTTAATACAATACCATATAGTATAGTAGAGTAGAGTACATATTATGGTATGGTGTAGTACAGTATAATATAGTAGAGTATACTACATTTTAGTACAGTATGGCACGGCATGGTACAGTTTAGTATAATACAATGTAATAGAGTGCTATGTAGGAGAGTGTAGTACAATTCAATGCTGTGTAATATAGTGTAATATAAATACTGTGTAGTACAGTAATGTATACCGTGCAGAACGATATGCAATTTTGTAAGTTTCTGCTGAAATTCAGAAACTCTCCAAAATTCACTAACAAAACCCCGTACAAAAACTGCCGATTTTCTCGTTTGTAAGGGGGCACCCTTGGTTGATTCCTGAATTTTTGGTTGTACCACTTTTGACTGCAGCTCTAGAACCATGGTAGTATAAAGTACACAATATTATGTATAGTATGAACACAAAGCTATGATATCATCTTAATAGCTGTCATGTGGCCATACTGTATTTGGTAATGTCAATTCGAAACATTGAGTACATAGTGATGTACAATTCATTAGAGCTACGCTGCAACTGGACACGATCTGTCGTACACTGACCAAGAGCTTGCTGCGGTGTATTTGTAGTGGTGTATTTGAAGTGGTGTAGTGGTAGTGTAATATAGTATATAAACGTATCACATCACATGACGGAGTCATGTGATGTGATACGTATAAGTATACTCCACGTGATACACACGTGATACACACGTGACACGTACGAGTACGAATACACGTACAACAGTATATAATACCACCCGGGTAACACCACTGTTAAACGAAGTAAGAAGGAAGGCACTCGTTTACGCCGTGTAAGAGGGATTTCGTATAGCCGAGGGGAGGGCAGGAGATAAGAGCAAGCGTAGAAATCACCGCAGTACAAATGAACAATGTAGGGAGATAAATGACAATGTGAAGACGTAGAACGGTGCGCACAAGAAGGGGCATCGCGATGTTTAATTGAAGTAGAAACACAGAAACCACCGCACACAAACCAGGCTGGACCCATCGCTCGTGGATTACCAAAGCTGGAATCACCGGTGGGCCCGTCGTTCTAGTCGTTTAGTCTGCACTGACAACAGAAAAAATTTTATACGAGGCTACGTATATAAAGGTATAGTTTTTCCATGATCTCAATACGTTTTTCTTTCTTGCAGCTGATCAAACCAAAAAACAAATAAGCAACAATGGATTTGGTGCTGGAAACCCTGGACCGCTATGTGTTCGATGATGTGTATGCCAAGATTGCTCCTGTGGAGCTGCAAAAAGTTATAGACGACAAGTGGGTGGACTTGCTGTCCTTGAACAAGCTGTCTAGCAACGACACCATGCTTGCCGAGACGCTGAAGTTGACCAACTCCTTGCCCCGTGTCAACAAGGACGTTTACGGTATCACCCCGTTTCTCTTTGACTTCACCGAGGCCACTTACAAGTCCCTGCTGCCAAGAAACAACTTGATCAGAGAGTTCTTCTCTCTGTGGGCTGTGGTCACCGTGTTCGGTTTGCTGCTGTACTTGTTCACCGCCTCCATGTCCTACTTGTTCGTTTTCGACAAGGCTATCTTCAACCACCCTCGTTACTTGAAGAACCAGATGGCCCTAGAGATCAGACTCGCTGTTGGTGCCATCCCTATCATGTCCTTGCTAACCGTGCCTTGGTTCATGCTTGAACTGAACGGTTACTCCAGACTGTACTACGACGTTGACTGGGAAAACCACGGCCTGCGTAAGCTGCTGCTAGAGTACGCCACTTTCATCTTCTTCACCGATTGTGGTATCTACCTAGCTCACAGATGGTTGCACTGGCCTCGTGTCTACAAGGCCCTGCACAAGCCTCACCACAAGTGGCTGGTCTGCACCCCATTCGCCTCCCACGCCTTCCACCCAGTCGACGGTTACTTCCAGTCCCTGGCCTACCACGTCTACCCAATGATCCTACCGCTACACAAGGTCAGCTACTTGATCCTGTTCACCTTCGTTAACTTCTGGTCCGTTATGATCCACGACGGTCAACACATGTCCAACAACCCTATCGTCAACGGTACCGCCTGCCACACCGTCCACCACTTGTACTTCAACTACAACTTCGGTCAGTTCACCACCTTGTGGGACAGACTTGGTGGCTCCTACAGAAGACCTGAAGACTCCTTGTTCGATCCAAACTTGAAGAAGGACAAGAAGGTCTGGGAACAACAAGCCAGAGACGCCGCCGCCTACATTGAAGAGGTCGAAGGTGAAGACAACGACAGAGAGTACGTTAACGACGCCAAGAAGACCAACTAAGCTTCTTTTCAAACAAATAAGCTTTATTTTTTCTTGAAAACAAAACAACTATAGACTTTTTTGATGAATTATTTTATTTTTTTTACACCCCACAGCCTATTTTTTATTTATCTCTTAAATGAACCCTTTATCTTATTTGAATGAAACACTTTGAATGAATTTATATCACGTATATACTTTAAATTATAAAAAAGTTACTACACTATATTTTTCTTAATTTTCATTGGTCAAATGATCTGTAAAACGCCATTCGAACCCCATCGGGAGTACAATTTTCCCGCAAAAACAAAAAAATCGTGAAAAATTGGCAAAATTTGAAAAAAAAAATTATTCGAGAAGTTGATTTTGGCGTAAATCATAAAATAACTCATCTCCTATGACTGGCCCAATAAGCACTACCCACTCCAGCGTTGACAATGGCACTGCACAAATCGCTGTTTCGGAGGCTGAAGAACGTGCTGCCGCTGTCAGTGACGATTAGCTTGCTTTTCTACTACACGTTCCGGAACGAAATTGATATTCTGAACTCATTCGCTGAGACTAACCATGTCCCTTTAACTACTGGTAGTGGGACAGGCAGTACGGGGAATGGCGCAGATGCCGGTCGTGACACGCTTTCTCCGGCAGAATTGCTGAATAAGAACAGGTTCTACCCACTTCTCGTCTCAAATAGAGATATAGAACCGTTTACCGGGCCGGAGTACTTGTTTGACGAGAGCACTACGTCGAATATCTACCCTATGAGGAACAAGGTCGAGGTTCCTATACATAAAATTAAGGACAAATTGAAGCTCGCGGTGCAATCAGAGAAACTGGAAGAAGAAGAAGGGCTCGTGGATATGCAACAAGAAGTACGATCCATGTTTCTAAACTCATTCGAACAGCTGCGAAACCAGCCAGGGCTGTATGAGAACTCATTGAACTGGCCCATAGATGTGATAGACACATTAGACACACTTTACGTGATGGGACTACACGAACAATTTGACAATGTAGTCGAAACTGTAATAAAAAAACTGGACTTCAAGTACCCATCAATTTCGGTAAACACCGATAAGTTAACCATCATAGATATTGCGGAATTATCACAGAAGGTTCTTTCCAGTATGCTCTCAGCATATGAATTGTCAAAAATCACAATCCTCTTATCGAAGAGTACTGAACTAGCAGATTTTATAATTAAGTCCTTTGACACTCCCAACGGCTTACCAATGATTGATTTCCCAGTGAACTCGAAATTGCAAAACAGATTCCCATACAGAGAGATCAATCCATCCAAACTGACCTCTATGACTTTAGAATTCATCAAACTTTCAGAACTGACCCAAAACGATAAATATTTCAATGCAGCCTATAACATCTACAATACAATTGCACATTCAACAGACCAGTTTGCCATTGATTTCCTATTCCCAAATGTAGTTGACCCCTCTGGCTGTGAAGTTTTAACAGATAAAGAAGTTGCAGAAGGAAAGCATCTTAAGTCTAATATTCTCAAAACTATTGATGAGGACTCCAAATTTGTTTTCTGTAAGAATACCAAAAAACTAACTAGGTCAATTAATAAGATCTCAAAAGATCACAATAACCTGGTTAAGAAGAACAAGAGGAAACAGCTGATTACCTTTGATAAAGACACTATCCCGCTTTACTCAAACCTGATCCAGAGTCTACCATTACTCAAACATCATGATATCTTAAAGCTAGATGAAATTTTCTTTGAAGAGGAAGATGAGGTGGATATCACTAAAAGGGACATAATTGACGCAACTAACAATGTTGACACTGCTGATTCTAAAGCTGAGACCAGCGAGACTGAATTGACATCAAGAAAGCTGTTCATGACACTAATGCGCCATACCAAGGATCTCATGCTATACAAACCACTGGTCCCGTTCTCTCTTGATAAAAAGACACCGCTACTCTTTCTAACCTCCATGGAAACACATACTAGATTCATTCCAACATCTAACGAACTTGAGGTGGAGATGCTCAGAAATTTTGATTGGAAGAGTGAGAGTTGTTCTTTTGCAAGTTTCATGATGTTAGGTTCCAAACTCTTTGCTGAGGACAAAGATTTTGAATCTCAGTTGCTAGTAAAAGAGATTGTACACATTGCTGAGGAGTTAGCTGAAAGTTGTTACCATATGGCAATGGCATTCAAAGGCCACGTACCTGCAAGCATATTTGTGGATCCTTGTTCAGCCAGTGAAGGATCTGCAGGTTCCTGCAATTTCGATTCTAATGAGAAAGCTCAGAAAGTCTTATCCAATCACTACTCTAATCAAAATATACCAATTGATGTTGACGAGGATGTAGATAGTGACAGCAAAGTTGGTGTCAAAGTGATGGCAGATGATGAAACTAAAGACTCATCTTCATCGAGTGAACAAGCTCAAAAGCTTTCTAGAAGAGTGATGCTGTTTTCTAAGAAAGAGAAATCAGGTGGTGTAATTAATATAAAATCTGATGCAATTGATACTCAAAGCCTGAAATGGAAATCCCATCCAGAATGGCCACTATGGGCTAATAAAGTTGACAATCAAAGGTTACTACGCCCAGAGGTAATCCACTCTATATTGCACATGTACAGATTAACTGGTGACAATATATGGAGAGAAAGAGGCTTAGCACTATACAAAGAGCTAACCAGAACTTTAGGAACTAAATTCGCGGGTCCCAAGGGTGTTTGGAAGATTGCTGAGACCAGAAGTAACAGCGACAAACTGCCAAGTTATTGGCTTTCTCAGACACTAAAGTATTATTACTTACTGTTCAGCAAACCAACAGAATATTCACTTGACAATTTTGTCATAACTATGGGCGGACATCTACTCGGTGACAAGGCAGAGGAGAAGAAGTCACTGCTCTCCAGCACTTTAATGCATTAATGACTATACTAGATCTTTTTTTAATTTTAAACAAATTCAATTCTTATGCATTTTATAATTGGTCATGATATTATATTTTTTTATTTTTCGTTTTAATATACAATGATTTCTAAAGGTTTATATAAGTTTCTAAAGACAAATGTTTCTATTAAAGTTGAAACTAGAAAGAGGGCGTTATTTTCACTTCCTTTAGGTAGCCAATGGGTACTCAGCAGTCCAGTCGTAAATCTCTTGCTTTAGAGAAGCCAGTTCAGAAGAGATTTCGTCGACCTTAGCCTTGAAGTCCTTCAATCTGTTGGCCTCCTTTGGCAGGGACTTTTGAGTTTGTTCAGCGAAGTTGACAGCTTGGTCGATGTAACGGACGATTCTGTGGAAGTCTTCTTCACCCATACCTCTGGAGGTCATAGCTGGGGCACCGATACGGACACCACCTGGGACCAAAGCGGACTTGTCACCTGGGATGGAGTTCTTATTTAGGGCGATGTTGATCTTTTCACAGACGTACTCGACACGAGCACCGTCGACACCCTTCTCTCTTAGGGAGACCAGGACCATGTGGGAGTCAGTACCGTTGGAGACTAGTCTGTAGCCCAATTTTTGGAACTCGTTTTCTAGGGCCTTAGCGTTCTTCAAGACTTGCAATTGGTATTCCTTGAACTCTGGGGTAGCGGCTTGCTTTAGTGCTGTGGCCAAAGCGGCGATGGTGTGGTTGTGTGGGCCACCTTGGTGACCTGGGAAGACGGAGAAGTTGATTGGGTTTTCCAAGTCGTATGGGACTTCCTTGCCGGTCTTTGGGTTGACAGATCTGATACCTCTTCTGAAGAAGATCATGGCACCACGAGGACCTCTTAGGGACTTATGTGTGGTGGTGGTGACGATGTCTGCGTACTCGAATGGGGATGGAATCACGCCTGCGGCGACCAGACCGGAGATGTGTGCCATGTCGACCATCAAGTAGGCGCCGCACTTGTCAGCGATCTCCCTCATTCTCTTGTAGTCGATCAAACGGCAGTAGGCGGAGGTACCGGCGACGAGCACCTTAGGTCTGTACAGCACGGCGTTCTTCTCCAAGGTGTCGTAGTCGATAATACCGGTTTCCGGGTCGACTCTGTATGGGAAGGACTCGAAGTAAGTGGAGACGGCACTGATCTTTCTGTTTTCCGTGGCGTAACCGTGGGACAAGTGGCCACCGTCTGGCAAGTACAGACCCATGAGCCTCTCGTGAGGTCTCATCAAGGCCTGGTACACTTGCAAGTTGGCAGGAGAACCAGATAGCGTCTGGACGTTGACCCCCCACTTGTCTGGGGTAACGTGGAAGGCCTCCAGGGCCCTCTGTTGACATAGCCTCTCGATACGGTCGATGTGCTCGTTACCACCGTAGTAACGGGCACCGGGGTACCCCTCGGAGTACTTGTTACATAGCGGCGTGCCCAGCGCATCGAACACAGCAGTAGTGGTGAAGTTCTCAGAGGCAATCAGGTCAATAGAGTGCTTCTGTCTCTCGACCTCATCGTGGATAATCTGCTCGACCTCCGGATCGGTCTCGCTCAAATGGCCACTGACCATCTTCAAGTGCGCATCGGACAAAGCATAAACCATTGTTGTTGTTGTAGTAGTTGTAGTAGTTGTAATTGTTGTTGACTTGTGCAAGAGTAGACTAGAGACTAGAGAATACAGATAGCAAGACTACAAACTGGTGTGGCCCCCTTATATACATTTTTTTTTTCACAATTTTTTTTTTCTTAATCATTTAATTTAATCGAAGGGTAAGAGTCGCAAGGTTCTTAGAGAGAGCAGCACCGTAGGTGCCCAAAAGAATGTTTATAATTTCTTTTTCATTTTAAATTTTTTTTGACTTCTTTTCATCAAAAGTTCCTTCAACTTCTCGGTTTTTCTTCTTATTGAATCATGTCACGTGTATTATATATTGTCTTTATTTATACATAACTGACTTCTCTAAATACGCTGTTTCTTGTCAGGCAGCTGGGGTTCTTCTGAGGGTCTTTTGTTCTCGTTGTCTTGCATGTCTTGCTTGTCCTTCTTGATCTTCTCAATCTTCTCAATAGTCTCACCCTCACTCTTGAAGTAGTTGTCCTGGTACCACTGGAGCTGGGCGATGGACTCTAGGATGTCTGACTTGGCCGTGTGGGCGGCCTCCTTCTGGGGCACGACTGCGGCCAGGCTGGGGTTGTGGCGCTTGCAGACCTCCATGATGGAGCTCACGTCGACGATGCGGTAGTGCAGGTGCTCGACCACGCTGGGGAAATCCTTCAGCATGAACAGCTTGTCCATGTGGACGCTGTTCCCGGCCAGCATCGCGGTGCGTGGCTCCGGAACGTACTTCTTGATGTAGGCCAGCAGCTCGGCGCCCACGCGCTCCATGGTCCTCGTCGTCGCAGCGCTGCACCGGTCCATCAGACCGCTCGAGCCGTGGTGGTCCAGACACCACTGGTCCATCTTCTCCAGCTTCTCCCGGGGACAGTACACCACGCTCTCGTAGCACTGCTCCTGGGTAGTGTCCAGGTTCCTCAGCTTCCCGTCAGTGATAATGCAACACACCTCAATGATCTGGTCGTTGATGTGGTCCAGACCAGTCATCTCACAGTCTATCCATACCAGCGGCTTCAAATCCATCTTCCTGCTTGCGTTCAGTACAGACCTTAGCATGTTTGGTGTAGTGAATTATATTCCTTTTTACCCACACACCCCTCTTATTTATATATTTTTCCTCCCACTCTTCCTCCCCTTGGCTCAATTACAAAGTGATACATCCACCAGACTACTCAATTGAACTGGAATGCAGTCCAGCTAGTTGTATACTCTACAAGTTAATTATATATAATTTCAATTCTATACAAAAAAAGCAAGGGGTGGGCAAAACTATGCCAAATTTCGCCGCAAAAAAACGGCCAGATGCCCAATTGACATCTGCCGACCAGTAATAACGACTACACACAGCAATTAACCGCCTTGCACCCGCTGTAAGTCCCTAAATCATCCAACTTCTTATCGTAATTCCACAGCGATGAGCAATTGAAAAATTTTTCATTCAACGCGGTGCTGAAAAATTTACATAAAAAAAAAATTTTTCACTTTTTGAATTGAGCAATACATCAGCAACGACCACAGGAGATCAAAGACACACACAATGCCTACCGTATCTGTTAAGAAGCAGCAGTTGTTTGAACTGCTTGGGAAGGAGTACACGAACGATGAGTTCGACGAGCTATGTTTCGAGTTCGGTATTGAGTTGGACGAGGACACCACCGAGGAGGCACTGAAGACTGGTGAGGAGCCGGAGTACAAGCTGGATATTGGTGCCAACCGTTACGATCTGCTGTGTATCGAGGGTATTGCGCAGTCCCTTAATGAGTACATCGGCAGAGCCGAGACTCCACGCTACAAGTTGACTGCTCCAACCACGCAATTGCACATTGATCCAAGCACCGAGCAAGTGAGACCTTACGCTACGGCTGCAATCTTGAGAGGGTTCAAGTTTACCGAGGAGAACTATGCCTCCTTCATCGCTTTGCAGGACAAGCTGCACTCCAACATCTGCAGAAACAGATCGTTGGTCGCCATTGGTACACACAACCTTGACACCATCCAGGGTCCATTCCACTACAAGGGTCTAGCGCCACGCGACATCAAGTTCGTTCCATTGAACCAGAGCAAGGAGTTCAACGGTGAGGAATTGATCGAGTTCTACAAGACCCCAGAGCAGAAGAACAACATCGGTAGATTCGTCCACATCATCGAGGATTCCCCAGTCTACCCAGTGATCCTGGACTCCAACAACGTCGTCTGTTCCTTGCCACCATTGATCAACTCCGAGCACTCCAAGATCGGTCTAGACACTGAGAACATCTTCATTGAAATCACCGCCACAGACAAGACCAAGGCTGAGATCGTTCTAAACCAAATGGTCGCCATGTTCTCTCGTTACTGTAGCGAACCATTCACCGTGGAGCCAGTCGAGATTGTCTCCGAACACAACGGCGAGTCTCGTGTTGCTCCAGATTTCTCCGAAAGAAAGATGGACGTCTCCATCCCATACATCAACTCTGCCCTGGGTCTACAACAATCCCCAGAAGAGATCGTTAAGTGCATAAAGAAGATGTCCCTAGACGGTTGCGTTTCCAAGGACCAAGAGGACACTCTGACCGTTTCTATTCCAATAACAAGACCAGATGTTCTACATCCATGTGACATCATGGAAGATGCCGCCATCGGTTACGGTTACAACAACTTGCCAAAGGGTGAGAAGTTGTCCAACGCCAACTTCATTGCCTCTGCATTGCCAATCAACAAGATTTCCGATATCTTCCGTATCGCTTCTTCCCAGGCCTCCTGGTTGGAAGTACTACCGCTAACTCTATGTTCTCACGACGAGAACTTCAAGTTCCTGAGAATGGAGGACGACGGTACCCAAGTTGTCAAGCTAGAAAACCCAAAGACCCTAGAATACCAGGTGGTAAGAACCACTCTGCTTCCAGGTATCCTGAAAACCGTCAAGGAGAACAGAAAGCACTCCTTGCCTATCAAGGTCTTTGAGACCGGTGACGTTGTCTTCAAGAACGAGGCCCTAGAGAGAAAATCATACAACGAACGTCACTGGGGTGCCATCTACGCCGGTAAGAACTCCGGTTTCGAAATCATCCAGGGTCTATTGGGTAAGATCATGCAAACTTTCCGTACCCAATGGGTTGCTGACTACGGTAAGGCCTCCACCGGTAGAGGCTACTGGATCGAACAAGACGACTCCCTGGCTACATACTTCCCAGGCAGAGGTGCCAAGATCATGTTCCGCAGTAAAGAAGGCGCCGAGCCAAAGAAGATCGGTCACCTGGGTGTCCTGCACCCAGAGGTCATGTCCAACTTCGAGGTTCCTTACGCTGCCTCTTACGTCGAACTAAACGCCGAAGTTTTCTTGTAATGTAAAAGAGAGACCCCACCAATCCAATGCTCCGTTGGATTATGAATATATAGGATCATGATATAGATATTTTATACAGCTTTAAAAAAAAAGAACTAAACAATATTTCATTGATGATCATCGTATTGCGCCATTTTGCAAAAAATGGTTTTGTGACTGTTCTTCCACCCATACACCCGTGAAAATTTTCAAAAGAGAATAAAATTTACCAAGAAAGATAAAAATTACCTGTTCAGGAAATTTTGGAACGTGATCAGAGAGCAAACGCGCGAGGAAAAAAAATTGTGGGCGAACGCAGAGGACGCACACAACGCATCGCTGGAAAAAAATGAAAAAGTTATAAAAAGGCCATAGTGGAAAATTATTTTAGCAACTTTTACATTATTCTTAAACAGACCAACCAACGAAATAAGATAACAATGGCTCCAAACGTATGTCTAGCAATAGTCTAGAAATAAAAACTGGATATCAAAATTGTGGGATTTTCGAATCACAGACTGCTTTAGTGGAACAAATGAAAAAAAATAATGAATTGATGTTTTAATTAACTTTTCAATTTGAAACAAGACACAACCGGGTTGTCTAAGAAAGAAATCTATCAGATCGGAGATGGATGTATATTAACCGCATTTTTTTGCTGTATTTTAGAAATTCACCATTTTAATCATGTGATTGTTAATAGCAGTAGAAAATGCCGTAATTTTGGTTTCTTTAGTTTTGAAAGTAATTTCAAAATGAAGAATATCAAAGAATTTTTTACTAACAATAAACTTTTTTTTCTCTTTTAAATTTATGAGAAATTAGATCTTTGTACAGACCGCTAGAAAGCAAAAGATCACCAACACCTTCACCGTCGATGTCTCTGCTCCAACTGAGAACGGTGTCTTCGACCCAGCTTCTTACGCTAAGTACTTGATCGACCACATCAAGGTTGAAGGTGTCGTCGGTAACTTGGGTAACGCTATCACTGTCGAAGAAGATGGTTCCGTTGTTACCGTTGTTTCCACCACCAAGTTCTCTGGTAAGTACTTGAAGTACTTGACCAAGAAGTACTTGAAGAAGAACCAATTGAGAGACTGGATCAGATTCGTCTCCACCAAGAAGAACAACTACAGATTGGCCTTCTACCAAGTCACTCCAGAAGAGGACGAGGAAGACGAAGAGTAAATTAATTAAAAAAAAAGTTTCTCTATAAATCTTTTCTATAATTTAATTTGCATCAAATCTTTCTTAAAACCTTCTTTTTTTTGGCATATATATTCAGGCATATAATTAATAATAATAATAATCTTTAAAATATTAAACATTTTGTATAATATAATATGACTTGGATATCACTTATCATGCTGAAATATTTTGAAAATTTTATATTTGGTTGCTGTAAAATATACAACAGCTCATCGCAAAAGCTCATCGTAAAATTACTTGCTAGCTCATCGCAAATTTATTTGATAGCTCATCGCACAAAAATATTTCAGAAATTATATGTTTAGAACCCATTGCAACATATAAAAACATTTATACACACTATAAACAGAAGCAATGTCTAAACAAATACCGTATTATAAAGAAAATGTGGCTCTTCCACCGCAAGAGGTCCTGGACTTGTTTGCGACTACCTTCGAAGACGAGCTGATCCCTCTAAATGAAGAAACACTAAAGGAACAAATCCAAGTAGTAAAAGGTTTGTTGTACAATAGAGATTACATTGGGGCCTTTGATGGCGAGGTGAACCGTGCTGCTTACGTATGCAGGTGGTCCCCCTCGAGATCACTGTGCTACTCCTCTCTTTTCACCCACCTGGAACCCGTGCTGGAGACATTGACCCAGGGTGATTCCAATATCCTGTGCATTGGTGGTGGTGCGGGAGGAGAGCTAGTCAGCTATGCAAACATCTTCACCATGTGCAATGTCGCCAACCGTGACTTCCACGGGACCATGACCCTTGACATCATCGACATCGCGAACTGGGACGACATCATCGGCAGACTGCAGCGTGAGATAGCCAGGAAGTGGCTGTACCAGGACGACCGCAGCGACAGGTTCGTGGTCAATTTCCAGAACAGAGACGCACTGAAATTCGACGACCACAGGAGACTCGCAGAGCTGGACCTGATCACCATCTTGTTCACGGCAAACGAGCTATTCACAGAGCAAAGAGCCCAGACCATGCAGTTCTTGCAGAGACTTAGCCAACATTGCAAGCCCGGCTGCAAGCTGCTCATCGTCGAGAGTGCGGGAAGCTACTCACACATCACGCTCACGAGCGGCAAGAAGTTCCCGATCCAGTTCCTGCTGGACACTGTGCTAACGGGCACGAACTCAGGCGACAAGGCCCCAAAGAAGCACCAGGACAGGCCCGGATCATGGACCCTGCTGGCCCACGACGACAGCACCTGGTACAGAAACGACCCGCGCGCCCAGTACAGCCTGAAACTGGAGAACATGCGCTTCTTCTACAGGCTCTACGAGCATAAATAGCTGTGTATTAGTTTACCAATCACATAGTAAAAGGACGTCCCCATGTCTGATCAAGCTCCATTGTTCGAGGTCTTCCCCCATCGCTCACTATCGCCGAAAAGGGAAAAATCTCGAATTTTGTGCTGTCAAAATTTTTGGCAGAGAGGAAAAATTTTTGAGCTGAAATAAACAAGACGGTTACAGGGCCACATATAGAGGCCCAACACTGCTAATCGCCGCTTATCAAGGTATTTGACCTCTGCACACTATCTGATTTTGGCTGAGGCAAGAAAAGAAGGAGAAAAACCAGCATTTTAGGCTCAAAATAAGCAAAGCTTTTTTTTTTATTAATTTGATCTGGATACAGAATGGTTCGCGAGAGACCTGTGGCTCCGTTTATGACGGTTATGCAGTCTAGGATCAAGCAGCCGCAATTTTTCTGGTTTTTGGGCCACTTCATGGTGCTGTACCATGGGTTAAAGATACATATGCGTCTGTTCGGGATCGGAAACGCGGATTACCACTACAGGTGGTCGCTGGTGTACTTGTCCATCACGTATGGTATTGTGCTGTACCAGTTTGTCAAGAGTGGGCAGCTTGGATTCCAGCTCTCGACTATACGGAAGAGACTACACGAGCTGGACACTCTGCAATACTTCGTGCTGCTGATGTCCCTCTACTTCCTGTCGTTCGGTGGTTTTATTGATCTTAACATACTGAACTCACTGCATATCTACTCATTCTTCCATTGCATAAACTATTTCAAGGACAACTTGCTGCCTTTCATCTCTGTGATCCCCATGGCCAGCCGCACCGCGCTGACCAAGCTCATCACTGATTTCATAGCGCAAAGCAACAGAATGTCTCTGAGGATTGCACACGACTTCGAGATGTGCTGTGTGCTGAGTCTGAGCATACGGGTAGTCTATTACGCCCTGGCAATGCTCACCTCTGGCACATCTAGATGCCGTTTTGTCGGTGCCCTGATATACGTCTGGTTCTTCAAGCTGAGGTACATCCAAAACCAACAGCTCAGAATCGATGTGGACAACAAGGTCGCCATGGTAGAGTCCTCGGCGTACCTGAGCCAGCACCCGGTGCTGCACAATCTGTGGTTCCAAGCCAAGTCCTTGTTCCTAACCATAATACATAAACTTCCTGCATAGAAAAAAAACCAAAGTTTCAAGAAAACTAAACATATAGCATTTTATTATTAACTTATCTATATTTGTACTTAACATCGTCACCACGTTTCTCCCTCTTCATCTGTCTCTTCGACTTTTGGGGTTGGGCCTGCTGAGTGTCGTTAACCATGTCATTGGCACCGCCTTGAGATGGGAAGAACTGCTGTTTCAACGCATACAGCTTGTAGCCAACGTACACGGGACACAACAGCATCAGGTACCACCACTTGTTGGTGTCAAACAAGATCCTGCCGACATTGGCAATAAGACTCAGGTATATCAAGTCGAACATGTACTCAGTCATCCCGCCGGCCTGGCTCAAATCCATACCCTCGCGCACCACACGTCCCTTATCATCATACTGAGGTCTCCCGGTCTTCTCCAGGACGTAGAGACTCACACACATCGGCAAGTTGAACATCACGTACTTGACATAGCTCTTGTTCGAGCTAAACACCGTTCTCAGCAGTGCCAGCACCAAAATTGGGACCGAAACCCGGAACAACTGGTTCAAAGTCTGCGCATTGGCTGCTGCCTGCTTCTTAGTTGCCTTACCAGCCATTGTTGCTTAGTTATTGCGTGAGGTTGTTGCAGGTTATTTTGACATTTGCCAGAAATTGGGCTTTTTCAAAGTTTTTTCGCTTAAAAAGGGCTTCTCTCTCTTGGCTAACAACAAACAACAAAACAGCACAGACACAGCAAAACAAAACAGCAATTTAACATGTACTCGTTGTCGAAAAGGTTCAATCAGGTGCTTAACACAGCGTTTCTCTACGGTTCCGTGATCGTGGTGCTGGTTACGGTCGTTTCGCAGCTACAATTTGTACAACAAGGTGTGTTTGGCTTGCCAGCAGCCATTGATAACGTTTCTCCAACACTGAGTGTGCGGACCAGCAGATATTATGGGTCCTTGAAGGGTCAGCCCAAGGAGAACATGCGTGTCGAGTTCGATCTTGACGCCGATTTGAGTTCTCTCTTCAATTGGAACACGAAGCAAGTGTTTGTGTACTTGACAGCCAAGTACAATGGCACTGAGAAGCAGAATGGCGCACACACTGTGAACACAATTACTCTGTGGGATCGTATTTTGAAGGATAGCAATGCAGCCAAGATCCATTTGGAGCACGCCAAGGGGAAGTACTCTGTCTGGGATCTAGAAGATCAATTATCTCAAAAGGACCTCGAGTTCGAGCTACACTGGAACGTCCAGCCATGGATCGGGATTATGACCTACGGTAAGAACGATGGTAGTGCTGTGGTTCATGTTGAGCCTAAGAGCAAGCCAGCTGCAAGCGGCGAAGCCGAGGAAACTCCTAAACCAAAGAAGAAGAAGAAGGCCAAGACTAAGAAGGCCCAAAGGCCAGTATAATAAGTATATATATCTTTTTTTTGTTTGGAATATTAAATACATGCAAATATATACACAGAGTACTTTATGAAATAAACCCCATATGCAACATATTATTTACAAGTGACCAGGGTTTTATTAGAAATGCAACACTCTAAAATACAGATGACAGCACGATACGTTTGGTGTCTCTGACTTGAAAGAAATACTCCTTATGCCTATCCTCAATGAGATGCCAATCCTTGACATTGTTTCTTGGCTTCATCAAATAACTTTTCATTACGTACGGGAACTTGTCAATATACTCCACAATCACTTTCTCCTTTGTCTCTAAATCAAACTTGTTCAAATACCTATCCATAGAGTCAGAGATAGAAGTATACGTTTGCCATGTCAAGTATAAGAAAGGTCTGAACGAGTCCTTGTCCTTTCTTATTCGTTCCAGCAACCACGAGGACGATTTGGTATTAAAACGATATTCGTTCTTTGCCAGGTGCTTACGCTTATTTAACAGGTTGAAACCGTGAATCATCCTATCATTAGTCAATGAGAGACCATATTCAATAGTACGCGAATCCAAAAATAGTTCAGTAAGAGCAGCATTTAGAAAAGTATTTTCCATTACGAAATTGTTTTCCTTGAGATAGTCAATAAATTCAGGTACCTTTTCAATTCTCTTTGTTGCCACTAAGTGTCTCAACCTGTATATCGCTAAACCATTAAATAAATACCATAACTTGACATTTTGGACAGTGCTGGAAGGTCTAGTCTTCATAAACTCTATCCGATTTAGAAAATCTTCAAATACCTCTTCAAAAGCCTCCCACTGTTCACATTCACCATGAAAGATCAACTTAGCTCTCATTGTAGAAAATTGGTTGTCAAAGCGGTTCTTCTCCGGTGTTTCATCTTTAAAGAAGAGCTCGGTATATTTATCTAGAAGGGAAATCGCTTTAGAGGTCAATTTCTCACGGGAAAGAGTCTTGAATACCCAGTTAAATACTGAGGGATGCAGTTTATTAAGTTTTATTTGTAGAGTCCCATTTGCAACACTGTGTAGTGTTTCCTCAAACATGGAAACAAACTTCTCTATATCACCACCACTGCTGACATGAACTCTATAGGACGCTTTGACCAAATAAAGAAGAATTCTAGAATTTATGGCAATGTTGTTTTCGTTCATTTTCTTGTATAGTTCCACTATCGTGTCATTAGCTTCTTGTCTATCATATGCCTCCATTAACTTCTCAAAATGTGTTTCATCAACAATATTACGGGAATTTTCTAACAAAGAAAACAGAAGTTCTCTCGCACTATCTACATCTTTCTTAACGTCTATAAAAAAAGTTAAGAAGTGTCTAAAAAACACAGAGTCCAGTTCCTTACAATTCTTGGATATTTCTTGAATTAAGCTTTCAGCTCTATCCTTTTGCCTTAGTTTAATATAACATGATAATAATGAGTTCATAACCGCTATCTCGTCGCCTTTATCACGATTTTTCATGTACTTCGCATAAATATGCTCTGCCTTTGAATACAACCTGGCATCAACATAGACATCCATCAATGCTGCCACTGCCCTCGATGTCGGCTCTATATTATAACTCGTTCTCATAATCGTAAAAAGTTCCTCTGCAATTGCATAGTTTGTGAATCGTGAACATAATTGGATCAAGACTATAAAATGCTCCTCCGAAATCATGTGTCGTTTTTCATTTGTTAACCTCCTTAGCAACCTTAATGCACCATCTATATCACTCAACTCCCTATAAACCTTAAACATGATCGTGTACGTTCCAGACGTTGGACTATAATTATAATTATCGAAAAGTTCAAAAGTTTCGAAACAACCTCTGTAGTCACCACTTCTATATTTAGCTTCGAGAACTGCCCTTATTACAGTGAAGTTAGGTAGCAACCCTCTTCTCAACAATTGTTGATAAAGTAGATCGACACTCTCTTCTTCACCATGTAATGCCAATGCTGCCATCACTAGTCCATACTGATCAACATTCGGTAGTTTACCAATACCAAACAGAGCATTGAATTGGTCTTGTAACGAAGCCCAATCAAAAGTCTTACTGTACGCATTAAGCAACAAATCGAATTGTTTGACATCTGAATGTGCCTCAGGGTATCTTTTATGAACACCAACAACCTTTCTGTACCTATTCTCCCGGGTGAACTTTTCCATAATTTTCGTTAAATCATTAGAATTAATAGGTAGATCATTGTTAATTTTCCAATTCCACAGAATTTGTATTGTAGGTCTTGTCGATTTCACTGGTGTACCATCTTTATTCTTAGAAGGAGGCATTGATGGCAAGAACCCCACTTTAGGTTTAAAGTCCTTGGCTACTAAAGTTATTAGAGTAGAGATAAATTCAGAGCATAAAGTTGGTCCATAGGTTTCCAATACTGGCTTCAGGAATTTATCCACGGTAGGGCCCAACAGCCGTAGTCTTGGTATTTCGCTAACTAGCATCGATCTCATCTTCTCGTCTTTGCCAGGTTCTGAGAAATCTGCACTACCTGTCAACAACTTCATCCAGTAGGGCCACCGCTTCAAACACTCTATGAGGTACTGGTTAGATGAGTCATTATCGTGGTCCAGAGCACACCACTCTGCTGTCACGGATCCGATCAGAATCCGCGTTAAGTCAGGCGAAGACAAGGTGTTGGTTCTAATAACCTCTGGGAACATCAGATCAAACGTCTCAAAATCCTTCAATTTGATCAAAGCCCTGAAAAACCACTGTGCCTCCTCTACAGTCATCTGACTATGTTTATTCAACCCTGTGTTGCAACCCTCATTAATGTGTATTTTCCCCAGCTGCACGAGTTCAGGATACGCCTTTCTCCGTAAGAACCACCTCATCATAAACCTACGTCTACTACCCCAGAGCTGACCGCTTCGTACTGCCTCAATGGCATAATTCGAGATAGTCTGCAACTCATCCGTGCTTAATGTCTCCTTCCGCAGCAAATCCTGCACTGCAACAGCAAAATTCCCGGGACGTCGCACTCCAACACGTTTAGTAAGAACCGGAACAGCCACTGACATATTGCTTTCTTCTCTTTAGCATCCAATCTACAAATTAGTCTTATTTTTAGCCAATAAAAATCTGTTGTTATTGAATCCTTTACCAAATTTCTTCCCAAAAAAAAGAAGCTCAGACCCTTTTAAAGTTAACGGTTAATGATTTAGCCTGTATTATGGCTCAAATAAGGAGTCAAACGTTAGAGTTCTAGCGAATCTTGATGTCAAATACCTGTCAATATTTTGTGCTGCCCTTTATTTTTTGCTCGAGCTGTGAGAGCTCAAAATTTGAAAAAAAAATCAGCTTGAAAAAAAAAAAAAAAATTTTGCGATGAGCTCATCGCAGTGATCATAACGGTTTTATGGTTCTTTTAAGCATCTGATCAGTGGTATTTGAGGTGTTTGAGTGTCACAGGATTTGGTTAAGTGGTATTATAACCTAGTTGTTCATAAATAATAGAAAAAACAGCGGAAAGTTTGAGATGTCTGGTCGCAAGAACGGTAAGAAGTTCACCAAGGAGCATAAGGTGAGGGCTATTCAGCAGAATATCACCAGGAAGGCCCGTCTACGGAAAGAATACTTCAAGGCATTGAAAGAGGAAGGGTACAGTGTTCCTGAACAGAGGGAGTCGAGGCGAGAGGTTAATGTCAAGAAGCTGAAGGAAGATAAGAAGCTGGAAGGTAAGAAGAAAATCGATGAGAAGAAGGAACTGAAACGTCTGAGGAAGAAAGAGCAACGTGAGAAGGCTGAGGAGCGCAGAAGGTTAGAGGCAGAGAAGGTAAAGACCATAAGACAGAAGGAACAGGAAAGAGAGGCCAAGAAACGTAAGATGACGAAGAGAACAAGGTCAGGTCAACCACTAATGGGGCCTAAAATCGAAGATCTGTTGAGCAAAATCAAGACAGATGACACATATACCAAGTAATATAGGGAATACGCATTAATATTATTTACAAAAAAAATTTCGGTATAAAAAATAAAACTATATAGAATAAAACCAGAAAGTTCACTTTATATATACACGAATAACTTATGATTTTCATTTACAAGGGGATATTATTTCATTTTTTCTGTTTCTTTTGGAACTCAGCAATCAATTCCTTTTGAACATGAGGAGCTGTTGGAGCATAGTGGCTAAACTCTAGAGAGAACTCACCTTTACCTTGGGTAGAGGCTCTTAACGAACTGGCGAAACCAAACATTGTGCTCAAAGAACATTCAGCTCTTAAAGTAAACTCATCATGACCATTATCTGTGTCTTGGATAACAGCCTGCAATTTATTCAACAAACCGATGACATTACCTTGGAACTCATTTGGTGAAGTAACGGTAACAACCATGATAGGTTCCATTACAACTGGTTGAGCTTTCAAGAAAGCTTCACGGAAAGCACTAACTGTAGCAACCTTGAAAGCAAGTTCGTTGGAATCCACAGAGTGGATAGCACCATCGTTAATCAACATTCCGACATTCAAAACCTTATGACCAACCAAGGGACCTCTCTCACAAGCTTCTTCAAAACCTTTAGCACACGCAGATAGATACTTATCTGGAATACGGCCACCAACAACTTGAGTTTCAAAGACATTGGATTTGTTACTACCTTCAACTGGCGATAAATTACCAATGATTCTGGCATACTGACCAGCACCACCAGATTGCTTCTTGTGAGTGTAGTCAAATTCACTAGGAATAGTAATGGATTCTCTGTAAGAGACTTGTGGCTTACCAGTGATACATTCAACATTGTACTCACGCTTCATTCTCTCGACGTAGATTTCCAAGTGCAGTTCACCCATACCGGAAATAACAGTCTCCTTAGATTCTGGATCAAATCTAACTCTGAAAGTTGGATCTTCCTTTTGGAAACGGTTCAAAGCCTTGGAGAAGTTTGTGGAATCCTTACTCTTCGGAGTGATAGACAAAGAAACCACAGCATCCGGAACAAACATGGAGGACATAGAGTATTGTAGTGTACCATCAGTAAAGGTGTCACCGGAAGAACAGTCAATACCGAAGGTTGCACAAATTTCACCAGATCCAACTTCGTCAACATCTTCCATATCGTTTGAATGCATTCTCACCAATCTTGAAACCTTAACCTTCTTACCAGTCTTGACATTTGTGATGTAGTTACCTTTCTTCAAACGGCCTTGGTAGACACGAACGTAGGTCAATTGACCGTACTTACCTTCTTCCAATTTGAAAGCCAAACCAACAAATGGTTGCTGGGTAGATGGGACCAAATTAACCTTGGCTTCTTCATGAGCAACATCTAAACCAGTGTTTAAGACCTCAGATGGGTTTGGCAAGTAGTCAACGATAGCGTCCAAAACATGCTGGACACCAGTGTTAGCCAGGGCAGAACCCATCAAGACTGGTGTAAACTTTCTAGCAATAGTGGATCTACGGATAGCTGCTTTTAGCTCCTCCACGGTAGGTTCTTTTTCTTCCAAGAAAATTTCAGCCATGGCCTCGTCAACGTCAGCAAGTGTTTCGATCAAAACTTGTCTCTTTTCCTCAACTAGTTCTTTCAATTCAGCTGGAATTTCAGCTTCTTCGATGATCTCACCGTTATCACCCTTATTATAGTAAGCCTTCATGTCAATCAAATCTACAACACCTTTTAGCTCAGATTCGGCACCAATAGGGACCTGGACAGCAGCAGCAGGTAGCTTCAATTTACTATTTAGTTGCTCAATAGCCTTAAATGGATCAGCACCCATACGGTCCATTTTGTTGATGAAAGTGACTCTAGGAACATTGTATCTACGCATTTGGCGGTCCACGGTAACGGTCTGGGACTGGACACCAGAAACAGCACAAACAACAAGGACAGCACCATCTAAAACTCTCAATGCTCTCTCGACCTCGATGGTGAAATCAATGTGACCAGGTGTATCAATTAGGTTAAAATGATAACTGTTGTTATCCTTGTCCCAGGAACAGTAAGTGGCAGCCGACTGGATAGTAATACCCTTTTCTCTCTCAAGATCCATGAAATCCATAGTGGCACCGACATTATCACGTCCTCTCACCTCGTGAATCTCCTTAATTCTCTTGGTATAGTACAAAACTCTCTCAGTAAATGTTGTCTTACCGGAGTCAATGTGCGCTGAAATACCAATATTACGCAACTTTCCCAAGTTCTGCTTATCAGTGCTACTCAGTGTCTTATTCAACTCATCGATGACCTTCTTCTCCTCTTCGTATTCAGCTCTGTACACCCTGCTAGCATGGAATGTTCGTCTCAGCGCAGGCAATGTTTTAAAAGCACCGGCTTTACCCCAGCTCAAAGCAGGAACTCGAGGAACCAATATCATCTTTGCAATTACTTATTAAAATCCTAGTTAAGCTTCTGGGTTTTAGCCTCTTGTTTAAGGTCCTCGTTGTCCTTCGTGGAAGGATTGGATGTTCCTCTTAAAACAGAAAACATTTCGGATCAGGCCCCTCTGCAACCGTACGCGGGGCCCTAAGTAAAGACCGATATTACCAAAATTGGCAAATTGAGCAATATAAACAGTTTTAAATAGTCTAATATACACTAAATCCATAAATCTCATATTGTTTGAATTGCTATTTAAGAAAACAAAAAAAAAAAAAAATAGTATTTAATTCTATCAATTATTGGGAGGAAAATATAGGATACTCTTATAATGACTGGATTAGAGGTTCTGAGTCCATCAGAATATCGTCGTCTTCTCCCTTTAGTATCTTGTCAATGTGGAGCAAGACTTCTTCAATGTACTCTGAATCACAAGAGACACCACTTCCCAGCCTGATGACTTTTTTAGACAAAGGTTTTGGTGCAGACTCTGGATCTCTCTTTTTCGTTTCCATCATAAAGACCTCGTTTCTCACTTTATGAATATATGGATAAGCACCCGACTTAGTGCTGATATGCTCATCTTGAGAGAAATGGATAAAGAATTGGATTCTCTTTTTCCCGTTTATAGACACCTGTTTCAGTTCTATGATTAGTGTGATCTTGGAACCCAATTCTGGGTTGTAATACATCAGTTGATACTCACTTAGGTTGTGAAGACCTAAGTTTACTGTCATTTTTTTGCTCTCTGCTAGGGACATGCCATCCTGGGCCGATTTATCTAATATTTGCCCAAATGTGGAGAACAATGGAGATGTGAATTGCAAGTAACTGAAGATAAACTGATAATCAAGCTGTTGGTTATCAATAAATGGTTGAATAATGTGCTGTGGGTTAGCTTCTGATAATTTTACAGTTAAATTTTTGATGGTTTGATCATCTGTAATAATATTAATAGTACAATCTTTAGTATCGGTACTAGACTTCAGATACTTGAAAGTAACCTCATTTGGTTTCAATGAGATAATTCTGAAATGTTCGGATGCAAAGTTCTTGTGCAAGCGTTCGACGACATCAGTAAGAACCACTAGCTGCATTAGTTTCTGTCTAAATAAAGTCAAATATTGTACAATTTCGTTCAAGTTATCAAACTTCTCGATTAAGTAAAATGCTAAAGGTACGTGTTTGACAAAATTAATCAATAAATCATCACACTGGCAATGAATAGCCATTGTACTTCTTTTGAACTTACTGTACAGTCTAATTTCAAAGTTCTTATAATCTATTCTTAAGAACATAGTATTTTCCAATATTCCACTCAAGGCTTTAGAACCTTCTAAGAAGGACTCTAGTTCTAAAGTAATCAAAGATATATGATGTGGCACATCTCCTGTTTTACCATCAGTTTGTACTCTTGTGTCGTCTAGAAGATGCTTAGGTAGTGAGCTATTAATCATTTCCATAGAACAGATCTTGTTACGTATGTTTAGATGGTTCAAAGAATCGATTAATGTGTGATTAATAATCTTGTTTAGAGTGCTCTTCTGTAGTGAAATTATTTTGCTATAAGTGATACTCTCCAACTTCATGGAAATAACATTAGTAGTATCCAAATACTGAATATGCCACTTACCTTTATTAGAGATAATTTTACCAATCCTCTTCTCCACAATACAGGAGGAGTTTGAGGAAACGATGGTTAAGATTAGATACCAGTTAACAGGCCACGTTGCTAATCTAATGAACATATCGTGTTGCAGCAAATTATTTCCAGATTCTTCTGTATTAACCGGTGTAGATATACGTTTATCAAGTTTAATTACTTTACTGCATATCCAACCAGTCTTATCAAACATGTTTCTTATAATGTATGCAATCTTATCTAACTTCAACTTTTGGAGAACTAAGGTTAAGTCTTCTGGTGTTTCG
This sequence comes from Nakaseomyces nivariensis, assembly GCA_017309295.1. Classification (NCBI taxonomy): domain Eukaryota; kingdom Fungi; phylum Ascomycota; class Saccharomycetes; order Saccharomycetales; family Saccharomycetaceae; genus Nakaseomyces; species Nakaseomyces nivariensis. Next base: position 462,598 of record JAEVGP010000013.1, read on the forward strand.
GCTCTATTAATTTGAGGCACATATTCCAACAACAATGATGAAGGATTTTTGAAATAAAAAATACCACTTATCAAATCAATTTTCAATTGAATTGGCGCAGTTGATAAACAAGTTGTTGGCATTTGGAATAATAGGACACTTGGATTTTCTTCATCCTCTTGAAATATTCCTCTGGAGAGCAAATCTGCCCTGATTAAACGGGAATGGTTGAACATGATCTCATCTAAAATTGCCTCGATGTTTCCTACTATATCGAAATACACTAGTGGCATGTGTTTTGATTGTTTAGCGTTTTCGTTATCCCATCTTAATATCAGATTTTCTGTCTTCCCATCAACACCAATGGTTATTTTAGTTCTATTACTTAGTTTACCGTTTAGCCAGTATTTAACGTTAATGAAACTTTTCTTGACATTGTAGTTGTGCACTAGGTTACCACCCGAGAACTTACCCTCGTTCTCTAAGGTTAGCAACTCCGTATGAATTAGGTACAGTTGAAGTGTGAGCACGTATTTGTGCAAAAACTTATGCAATGCAAATAGCGGTTGTTTGGATTTGAGTAATATTTCATTGGCCAACTTTTCTAGTCTTGGTTTGTTTAGCGGGAATTCGGAGTTCCCAAATAAGAATCTGAAATCCACAAAGAATAATGGGGAGTGTCTGTCGATAGTGGAGAGCTGTATCTCGAACTCGCCTGGGACTGTTATATACACACGTCCGTCCCTTATCTCGTAATTGTTGAACTGTTTGGGTAGTTCCATGGAGGCTATTTTGATCATTACTATTATATTCAGGTTCCGCAGTCTCTGTAGCACCAGTTTAGTAGGGATCTTCATCTGACCGCCCACGGTCTCGTACTCGTGGTTCTCTCCGCTTAGTTTGAAGTCATGTGTTGGCAAGTTGGGTCTGCCGAGACTGAGCACCTCCAGTGCCGTGACCAGATCCACGTTGGGGAGCTTTGCGTTCGCGGTAGACTCCAGCGTGGCCTTCAGAGCCCATATGCAGTTGTTAACGACCATGTTCGTGCCCCTGAACCAGTTCAGCAGGTCGATCATGATATCGAAATTGTTCTCCTTGATGGTCCTGCACCACTTCACCAGCACGTACAGCTTCAGAAACTGGTTCCTGATGAATATCAGCAGATTCAAGAACCGCATCTTCCGCGTGGTCGACGTCTCCGCGCTGTTCGCATGCACCGTGGTCTTCATGTACTGCGAGATCTCCTTGATCGTGTACACCGTCAGGTTCCGCACAATCATCGACAGCGGCACCTGGTTGATCTCCACATGCGGGATCGCAGGAGCCGCCGCAACGTCGTGCTTCAGCTCCTCCACAGACGTAACGGGACTCTCCAGCCCAATAGCACTCACTTTCTTCTCCAAAACCGCCTTGCCACTCATAGCCTCTCCAGGAGTACGCACCGCCGTTCCGTTCATCCTTGTTTGCCTTCTCTTTAGGATCAGGTCCTCCTTCTCCTTCTTCCAATCCTAATTAAACGCCCTTTGATAAATTGAAACTTTTTCTTTCTTTGCGTTGCGCTTTGCTCTCAAAAAGGGATCGACGTTTCGTGTGGAGAGATAACTCTCGTGACCATATGGCAGCCCAAGCGGTTTCCTGGGCCACAGATGCTATACAAAACGGTATACACAATGTTATATATATGTTGATGCACTCTTGGTTGGATTGTATTGGTTTTGTAGCTGGGTTCCTGGCTTTATTTTGTACTTTTGTGGTGGGAGGAGGGTGGCCAGGGTGGCCACCCTCCTCCCACCACAAGACAATAAGAGCAAACTACACCTACACTTCCTGCAATTGCAATCTGCAATTGTCTTACAATTCTTTTGAAGTCTCCCTCCTTTTTGTTTCTGGGGGGGTTGCGTTTATAAGGGCCCCTTCGATTTTTTTTTCGACAAAACAAAACAACACAACAAAACTGCAAAACAATTGTGGAATGGAGGACTACATCTCTCCGTTCAAGGGCAAGAACATGTACACGGATCCTGCTGGTCCGCAGCTGTCGCACAAATCTGTTTCGGGGAGTCCCAGCTCCGAGGACGTCAATGCTGATACGAAGTCGAGGAGTCCCAGCTTCTTCGACTCTCTGGTGCCCTCCTTCCTGAGTCGCAAGGGTCTTATCGAGGGCGTGGATGATCTGAGCTCGCTGGGCAACGGTATACACTCCACGCAGCTGTACAGGGACTCGAAGTACCGCTACGCTTCCGAGAGACGCAATGAGTCGTTCCACACCATCTTCCCAAACATCCCGGGCTCTGATCCCCTGATTGACGACTTCGGGTGTATCATGCACAAGAACCACGCCTACAACGGCCGCATATACATATCTGAACAGCACGTCTCGTTCAACTCCTCCTTTGTTGATTGGATGACGAAGATCGTCATCCCGTTCAAGGACATTAAACACATAGAGAAGACATCCTCCTCTTCCATCGGGGGACAATTGACCCACGCCATTACCATAGAGGTCACCACAAGCGAGATATACATCTTGACCGGGTTCATCTCCACAGATGTCACCTTCGATATACTGAACAAAGTATGGTCCTTCAACGTGCACGGCAACCTTCCACCGGACTACGTCCCTGGCCAAAGAAGACCCGGAATACTCGAGTTCGAGAGCAACGAGCTCGGGTTCACAAATATGAGCAGCCATTCTTCGCGGAGACCCTCAGTGGCCTCATCCCCTATCCCATCATTCATCGACAGACCACTGTTCGTCGAGAATTCAGGTACATTGGCAAGGAGTTACCAGATGTTACTGGCTAAAAACGATAATTTGAAGCGCATCGCACAGGATAAGTCTAGCAACGATGCCATAATGAAAGCAATTCTATCAATTGATGAACCAGAACCTATCGTGGAAGAGTCCATAGATGATGGGGAAGATTCTGAAGAGGAAGAGGAAACCTCCTCCTCTAATAATTCATCAGGCGAGAACGTTAATGCCACAAAGGAAATTCATACTCATAAGCTGAAAGATTCAGCTAAGATGAAATATGATGGTCCACTCTATGCTAGCCGCGAGACTGACTACGAACACGACGCAGTAGCCAATAAAGAAACGGTTTTGAAGGAATTGACTTTGAATGCTCCACCTGGTGTTATCTTCGAAATTATATTCAGTGATACTGACCATTCATTCATGTTGGATTTCTTGAAATCTTTGGACTCCTCCAATTTCACAGATATTGGGGCCTTTGACGGCATTGAAAACGAACGTGGATATACATACATTAAGGCACTAAACTACTCCGTGGGTCCTAAATCTACTAAATGTGTTGTAACTGAGAAAGTTATAAACAAAGATTTTAATAAGACTATCAATGTGGTTGTTGATACTAAAACTCCAAATGTTCCAAGCGGTAACAGTTTCTCGACCAAAACTAGATACCAATTCAAATGGGCAAGCCCGACCACCTGTGGTTTGCAGATATCTTATTGGGTTGAATGGACGGGTTCAAGTTGGATCAAAAGCATGATCGAATCTTCTTGCAAATCAGGTCAGCAAGAAGCTAGTGAAGCTCTAGAGAAATTACTGAACATATACGTGAACGAAAACGTTGAAGAAACCGTAGTCAGTTCGAAGTCTCTGTCCAGTGAGCCAAAGAAAGAGGTAATAACTGAAAAGCATGTTACTAAGGAAACTGTGGTTGAAAAAGTGAAACCAGAAATCCATGTTGAGCAAGCACCAAAACCAACCCAAGCCACTGTTAGATGGTTCACCTGGACCCTTGTATCTATGATTGGCTTAATTATTGTTCTTTTGATCCTAAATATCATTCTATCGCTATCACTACAATCTAAACTTGACAAGCTCCTGATATTACAATTAAACAAAGCAAATATCGAAAAAGGAGGAGGGCTGTTTGAGATTCCCGTTCTTCGAGACCAAGCTCAAATGGTATCACCAACTATGCAAGATGAAATTGTAAATATTCTGAAGAAGTTAATTGGTGACTCTGTGACTGCCGGTGAATTAAACAACTCTGAAATTATGACTAAGTTATACTCAGCACTAAAAAATTGGCATTGAAAAAAGTAAGATTCAAATACTTAATATAAAATTAAAAAAAAGTTGAAAACACTGAAATAAAATAAAGATAAAGAAAAAAACAAAACAAATATACATATTCTAAAGTTGGCGTGGTTTAAAATTAATGATGATAAAAGGATAAACAGAAAAGAACAATTAATAATTATGATATTTTTATGAAGTAAAGTCGAATTAAAAAGAAATAAATAGCCATCATGCTATAATCTTTTAAAGGTTTCTCATGATAATACAAACCATTTTTTTTTAAAAAAAGTTTGATATGCAATATAATTGGGTTTTGAGTGTCATGTGCCCAACACAATCGATAATTGAAAAGAAATTTCTTCCACTTTCTTTCTAGAATAGTGTTGGTAGGTCTGGGTAGAAGGCTGCTGAGACCTTTGCAGTCTTCTGCGAAGAGAGCTGTTTGTCACTCAGTAGGTTCTCCTTCATCAGTATCATCTTTTCATTGAAAGTACTCTCGGGAACACGGTTCTGATTGCTTACAGGCACTGTGCCCTCAGATTTCTGGACATAGTAGTCATTCAGCAGCGCATCCATTCTTGAGGCCTTAGGATGAAGTGGACTAGCAATATTGTTAGCCAAAGACACTTTGTGTCTCTCGTACAAGGCATCTATCTCATGTTTGAGACCTTCCATAATCTTTAGGATGTGTGGAACTTCCAATCGAAGCAACTGCTTGTACTCTTGTAGATATAATTCATCGTCTTTGGTTGAAGCTATACGAACCTGCGGATGTGCCGGCAACCTGTTGGTGCAGAGGTCAACGTAACGGAAATAATAGAAGTACGCCAGACACTTGTCACCACCTTGGAAACTCTCCGACGCACTGTTTAACAAGGTGACACACGTCTTAAGGTACAGTTTCAACGGAATGTTGGGATTGAACTGGTAATCCCTAGCCTCAGCACCCAATTGCTTCGAACTTTTCATTGCAGTTTGAAGTTTCAAAGCCTCACCCCAGACAAAAAAAACAAACACTCAGATACAAGTTTAAGTCACCAATTTAATAACAATTGAATCAACCGCACTCAATTCATAATCATCTCAAGAATGAATAAAAAATAACTAAAGAATACTATCCAATCCATCGAGCTCATCGCATTCATTTTTTTTTTTCACTTCAGCCGCACTGTTCTACGTGGATTTCTGTGGACGCAACTTTTTTTTGATGAAAAAATTTTTTTTTTTCAGTGAAAAAGTTTCGATTTCGAGCCAATATTTGGATTTGCTGATGAAATAGTGATGACTTGGCCAGTATTTTGGTGTGCTGTTGGGTTACTAATTGAATGCTATTTTTGATATGTATTGACTGGATGTTTGTTGTGGGTTTCTTGAACATCCCTTGGAAATCGGTCCCAAATTGCAAAACTTTGTTCAATAACTACAAAAATGGGTTAAATGAACTGGTTGTATAAACTGGGTATTTTATATACATATACATAACTGGAAAATCTTGCTTTTAAGTATAGACTGTAAAATATTTTATTGTAAATTTGATTTTAAGTACGTCTATGTTGACAAATTTTAGATGAAAAGGGACGACTCAAGAAAACATCTATCGACATATAAGAAAACTCCTCAAAGGTTATTGTGCAAACTCGAAGCTCCGTTGAGAATATAAGCAATGAGTTCCTTGGTTAGACGGCATGTGGCTATACTCCCACGAAGACTGGCCAAACCCAGAGGTTATGCCAATGCCCCCAAGTTTGATGAAGCTGAAATGTTTGGTGCTGAGCTATCAAAGCCATACAAGGCCAAGAGACTGGATCGAATCGATTATGACTGGACAAAAGGCAAGACCGGAATGTCTCAAGATGAGGTAGACTCGCGTTACGTTAAGATGATGAAGCTAAATGCCATATTTAAGGGTATGGGGTTATTTGTACTTATCGGCGGTGCTGCCACGTTGTATCTGAGCTGGCCAAACATAAAGAGCAAATATGTGTTGTTAGGTAAGAGTAACAAGCTTCCCAGTGACGGTACAGAGACGGCATTCACCAAGAAAGAATCTGTGTTTGTTGGTACTGGAGAAGAGAATGTCAATACTTATATATGGGGGTCAGCTAATAAATCAGCGATTCCTAAGGCATCAAAATTTCAAGGCATCGATAACTGGAGGAAAATTCTGCTGATAGGGGATAATGTGAATCTTGGCATTGATCCATCGGGAGATCTGGTAGATTTATCATCTGGGGAATCCATCTTGAAGAACCAGAAACTTGTAGATATCAAAAGCTCGTCAGAAACTCTTTATGCATTGGATAAATCAGGAAGGATACTGATAATACCACTGGGGAAAATTAAAGAACTGGATGAATATATAACTTTGAAGAGATCGTGGCTGATGCCATGGAAGAGGTACCCATTTTATAACTACAGACTTGAGACATCGAACGTTTTTAAAAGAGGTGAGAAGCAAATTATCGATTATGATGTCGGCAAAGAACATGTTGTGATTATCTCCAATATTGGAAAAGCTTATACTTGCTCTACCGATAGTGGTAGAACTGGGGGGGACCGTGTTTCTTATGGACAATTTGGCATTCCATATTTCTCGAAGTTTGATACGTTCCCTAAACCGAATGTGCTCCACGAGATTGAAATGTTAAATACATCTTTTGATCATAGTGGTAAGATTATAAATAAATCGATAGAGCAAGTGGCATGCGGTGACTACCATACCTTGGCTAGAGACTCCTTGGGCAACCTTTATAGTTTCGGATGGAATCGTTTTGGTCAACTGGGTATGCCTATTTCCTACAAGTCAGAAAGTATCCCATATCCAAGAATTATCAATGGTGCTTTCAATGCGCATTTTCCAGGAGCCAACACATTGGATATCAAATGTGTCGATGTTAAATGTGGTGCTGAGACTTCATACGTGTCAATGAAGGCCAGTCCCAAATCAGGATTCCTAGTAGGTGAAGTGCAAAACCCTCTGGATGTAAACCAAGTCCACTATTTTTCATTTGGTAACGGTATATTTGGTGAATTAGGTAACGGTACTTACAAGAACTCGCAACAAGAACCAACCAGAATCAAATTTGAGAATGCCAAGCCTGTTGGAAGTGTGAAGGTAGCTTCATGGAGTACTGGTCCACATCATGTTATTTGTGAGCTCGATGACAGCAGTGTTGCTGCGTGGGGTAGTAATGAATACGGTCAGTTGGGAAACGGTAAGAAGGTGAAGGTCTCAAAGCCCGTCTCGTTACCTCCAATTCTTCAAAAGGGTGATAAGAAGACTGTGACTCAGCTGAACGAGGGCAAACTAATGTTGAAACCGGGTCAATCTATTGTCACTGGTGATACAAACTCATGTATATATAAAAATTAATAAAAAAAAAAAATATCATTTGTAATTAAGTTGAATATGCGAAAAATTATACAAGGCACTATTTATAATCCTATTCTTTATTTTTTTAATTTTATTATTAAACAGCCTATTTGAACCACTTTATCACGTAGTACACGGCAACCAGGAAGATAAATAATATTAGCACAAAGATCAATTTGTCCTTGAAGACACGTTTGTTGATGGTTTGGATAGTCTGTTCCGAGACCCCCAGAGTACGCAGACTCTTGTTCATCTGGTCCTGCACTTTCAGCAGCACCTGGTTCTGCTCAACTATGTCGTCGAGGGACTGTTGTCCCATCTCCAGAATCAAGCTGAGCCTGTCGTTAGCCCTGCTCAAGTTGTAGTTTTCCTGTTGCAGGCCCTCATGCATCGGCAGTCCGTACGACGATGAGTTATTGTTGCTCTGCGTGTCCTGTGTATGTGTCCTACGCTTATTCATGACAGACTCTCCAACGGACTCGCCAATGGGCGTCTCAAACAGTTTGCTCCTGGCGTTACTTTCGTTGTACTGTTGTTTCAGCGTCTTGAACTTATCACTAAAATCCGCGTGGTCCTGCGTCAATGAGACGAGACGCAGCTGGTACTTGGGGTCCAGCTCGGGGTCAGTCTTCTGCTGCTTCTCGTAGTGCTGTTTGTACTGTTCTATGGTCTTGTTGAAAGAGACCAAGGTGGAAGAGATGGACCCTTGCAGCGAGATCGGCGCGGTCACCTGTTCTTGCTCAAACCTGGCGATATCCTGCTGCAACTGCGACTTCTGCTTCAACGCATGGTTATACAACGCGTTCATTTATCCTATCACTGATTGATACTTAAAAAGGGAACTGCAGAAACTGTTGAAACGGTAAAAATGTAACACCACACCAAGACTACCTCTCTTTTGATTCTTTCGTGGCTCCATTTATAGAAAAAAAGCACAGGGTAATGCTGTACGAACAAGCATGTGATGTGTACATGTATACGTACACCATGTGATGTATACAACTACACGAGCATAATACAATTACACGAAAAAACCACACCACCTCCACGTACACCAAGATAATGTCAGCCATTCATTTTTTTTTGTTTTTCGGGATGGGGCAGCGAGCCAGGGCAGCGAGCCAGGGCAGAGAGCCAGGGCAGTGGGCACCGAGAAGAGAGATGGCTGTGATCGTTGGGAGAGACGAGGTACTCCGGGTTGTGTTTTGTCTGTGATGTGTTTTGTATGCGGGTGTTTCTGTGTACAAAAAAAGGGCTGGCTCGTCGTGCTGGTGGTTTTGTATGGTGGGGGGGGGGGGAGGTGGGAGGGGGGTTACGCGTAAAACAAAGAGGCTCTTTCATTTACGCGTGTCGGTCGTTTGAAGTGTTCACCCAAAAAATTTTGTGCTGGGTTTTGAGACCCAGAAAAAAGATATTGGCTGGGTTTGGTATTTCCATATATAAAGGGAGTGCTTTGATTTATTCAAAGTTTCCCAATCAAGAAGAAAGAAGCACCAGAAGTAATGACACCTGCTACACCACCTAGGTCGAGGAGAACGGATTGCAAGACTCCGAGAGGAGGACAGATGTCGGGGATTCCAGTGACTCCCTCGACGGTACAGAAGGGGAAGGCTACTATGTCGCTGCAGGGCATGTCTCTGCAGCAGGACAGGCCTGTCCTGCTGCAGCCGCCCGCCATGCTTTCGACTCCCTTCACAGGTCTTAAGTCCCCCGAGAGGTCTCCGTACCCGGCAACGCAGCAGCGCCGCGGGTCCGTCAAAAGAAGTTTGTTCCCCGAACACGAAGAACAAGATACAGTGGTGCGGAGCCTGTTCCCGCTGCCGCAACAGAAACAGGCCAAGAACGTGCCGGGGACTCCCAGCGATAAAGTTATAACGTTTGAGATGGCACAGGAGTGGAACAACGTCTCGGCAGGGACAAGCGGGGCCAGCGACAAGGAAGAAGAAGAAGAACTGGTGAAACCCGTCAAACTGAAAAACCCGTTCATGGACGATGCAGTCACAAAGGAGGAGAGGAGAGCGAGACACGCGAAGCTCTTGAGCGAAAACCCAGAACTCGGGTCCACAGTAACGTACGTCAACAAACACGGGAAAGTGGTAGAAACAAGACGTCTCTCCCCACAAGACCAGCAGAAATACAAACCAAAAGCTCTCTTCACTGATGAAGACGTATAGAACACAAAACCAATAATTATCTATTCCCATTTCACGAACTCTTTTTTTTTTCTTCACTTTTCTTTTCTCATTCCCGGTAGAATGATCTCTTGCATTTATACATATTTTTCTTTTAAATAGCACAGTTTTCTTATAGTTATAATAAGAATAATAATACTTATCGTCGTTATCATTATGAGCTTCAGAGTAAATAGCTGTGTACGTGGTTGCATGTGCCTCTCGTCACAACGTATATTCCAAAAATAGAAAATTCGCCAATTTTTTCGTTTTCTTTGATCCTTTCTTTATAAAAGATGCCTTTTGTACAAGTATTGATCGTTTAGTGTTGTTTCTTTATCAGGGGGACAGCTGATACAGCAGAGTTAACAAATATATAATGAAGATCAATGCGATTATTGGTGTGGTGTGTAGTGCCGGGCTGGTTTTGGGTCATGGAGGTGGCCATGTAGCCAAGACAGATAATGAGAAGCTGGATGTGAAGCATTCGCTGCCTGATCTGGTGAAACAGAACGATAAGATGCCTTCTAACTGGATTGCTGGCGAGTCTACGAAGCTAGAGGCCGCTAGGTTTGTGCTGACACCGGGGAAGAACACCCGCGGGTCTCTGTGGGCCAAGGAATCGTTTTCACTCGAGGACTCGTTTGTTGTGGAGTGGACCTTTAGAGATATCGGGTACGAAGGTGAGGATTCTATGGGAGGTATGGGGTTCTGGATGATTAACGAGGAGGATGTCCAGCAGGCTTTGAGTGACAAGAGTTTCGTCAATGGGCCTTCGAAGTTCGATGGTTTGCTGCTCTACCTGGACACCAAGGAGCCATACGGGCCAAGTATCAAGGCACAGTTGAACGATAAGTCCTTGGCAATTACCAGAGATAACGCACAGGAAAAATCATTCGGGTCGTGTCTGCTGGCATACCAGGACAGCTCCGTGCCAACCACGCTGAGACTTACCTACGACAGGGACAACAAGAGCATGTTGAAGTTGCAGATAGATAACCGTATCTGTTTCCAAACTTTCAAGGTCTCGCTGCCAGCTGGCCAATACCGCTTTGGTGTCACTGCTGCCAACGATGAACACGCCGAATCCTTTGAAATTTTGAAAATGAGATTGTACAATGGTGTCATCGAAGACTCCATGATCCCTAACGTCAACGCCATGCCTCAGCCTAAATACGTCACCAAGCAAGTCGACAAGGCCACAGGTAAGGAGAAGATTGTCGAACAGGATATCTTTGACACCACAAAGGGCGACAAAGTCAGCCTGCTAGACTTGTACAAGAAACTAGACAAGGTCGAGGGTGAACTCTTGGCCAATGACATGGCCGCCATGGAGCAGAAGCTGTCCACGCTGGTCCAGCTGCAGAAGGAAACCACAGACACCATCGTGCAGCTAATGACCGTGATCGAGGCCATCGCCTCGAAACGTAGAGACGTCTACGTCGAAAGCAGCAAGAACGAGCAGGCAGCAGGAAACCTTGACCAATACAAGGACTTCATCTCCATGAACGAGAAGCTAGAGAAAATGCTCGAGGAGCAACAAAAGGTAAGAGAACTGAACAGACAAGAAACCTCAGGAAAACACGAAGTGGATGCGCTGTTCCGCAAGATGGCATTGTGGCTCTCGCCAGTGATCGTCCTGATGATCATCATGTCCTACTACACCTTCAAAATCAGACAAGAAATCGTCAAGACCAAGCTATTATAAAGAAATTAACGTCCAACAACCCCCGCATTAGAACATAATTTGTTTGTTTATATATTTGCACATAGAGTATAAATCATTTACATTATTTACAGTTAAATTGTGACTACAAGACCGCATTGCCGAAACTACAAACGGAATACTACACCCGGACACCTTCTACTGTTGCACTTCAAAGAAATAACATCACAGACCTCCACTGGATATATTTCCTTAATGGGTAATACTTCCTAATCCAGTAGGTTCTAGACTTTCTTAGCCGCCGTTGCTTGTCCCCACCTCCCCTCCTGCACAGTCCGAAACGAACTCTGTGCGGGTGTTTCTTTGCTGTTGATACTTCAGCGGCTAAATATACCTGAATAGGAAAATTTGAAAGGGAGGGGAAGAATGACCATCGGGGGAAAAAAAAAGTATAAAAAGGGGTGGGTGGGGAGGATGGCGGCTAAAAATCTCGTTCTTTTTAAAAATTAAAATTTCCTGATTGCAACAAAGAGACAAACTAAACACAATGAGGTTTGTTTATCTTTGGTTGATGATATCTATAACTGGTGGAATTGTGCTGCCAAACTTTGGCGACGTTAAGATACCGAGCCATTTCAGTCTTGAGCACACCAGACTGGTTCCAGAAAACCATCTTGCACCATTGATAAAACCCTCTTACTATAACAAGACTTTGGACGCGATGAGCCGTAGGCTTGAACCGTACAGGTACATCGTGATTTTTAAGGATACTGTGTGTAACAAACAGATAACTACTCATGTAGAAGAGGTAAATCAATTTCAAGTCCATGATCTGTCAAACTTACAACTTAACCATCCATTTTTCACATATGCAAATGCAATGTATGGAGGTATTATATCAAAATTTGATCTAGGTAGCGGCTTCAAGGGGTATTACGGCTACTTCACTGACAACACAATAAATTTTATCAGGGAACAAAAAATTGTTGAATACGTAGAGATGGACTCCGAGGTACATACTGACGATAAAGTAGTTCAAGGTGCTTCACCATGGCAATTGGCAAGGACTTCACACCGCAAGAGATTGACATTAAACACTTATCGCGAATATAAATGGGATAACGCAGGAACAGGAGAAGGTATAGATGTTTATTTGCTCGATACTGGTGTCTACAAAAAAAATCCTATGTTGGTTGATAAAGTAAAAGAGGGCATTAATACAGTACATGGAGAACCTTATGATGATCTCAATGGTCACGGCACGCAAATGGCAGGACTCATAGTTACTAAATTTGGAGCTTCTGAAGCGGCATCGCTTTGGGATATTAAAGTTCTGGATTGGCAAGGGCGTGGATTGGTTTCTAATATCATCAAAGGTATGGATTGGGCACGGAGCAACCATAACAATCAACTGGATAACAAATTTTCAAAGGCCTCAATTTTGCTTTTTACAATTTCAGGACCACGTTCAGTAACATTCGATAAAGCAGTAGATAAAATGGTGTCTAATGGACTTCACGTGGTTGTCGGTGCTGGAACCAGAGGTATAGATGCCTGCAATACGAGCCCAGCAGCAGCAAAAAAACCTATAACAGTCGCTGGTCTAACTATTACTGATGAGCCTATTGACAACGCAAATTGGGGACATTGTGTCGATTTCTATGCGCCTGGTGAAAACCTATTAACAACATGGCCTAAAAGAAAATACAAATCGATGCAAGAAACAAAATATATCACTGGTTCCTCAGCTGCTGCCGCTCATGCTGCAAGTGTAGTTGCGTATTATTTGTCGATGGCACCCCTGGAAGATGACTATCCAGTCATTACTCCAGCTGAATTGAAATTGAGTATCAAAAATATTGCTACACCAAATAAAATCCGTAAAATCCCGTTAAGGACAAGTAATTTGATTCTTTACAACGGTGCAGGCATGTCATTAGATGACTTTTTTGGGAAGCATAGAAATCATTCTAAGACTTCAACCACAACAACCGAAATAACAACCTCAAGTGGGCCTACTCCAGGACCGATCTCAACATCCACTAACATTTCCATTGCATACTTCACCATAAGAACTTGGTCCATTTCAACTTGATCCAATCGAAAGGGAGATTGACCCAGTCCTATCCCGAAACCATGATTCATAACAACCTGAATCAATTCCGCTTGGCTGTGAGTATCCATTTTTTTAAAAATCTTGATCAGGATCCTAATTGTGGTGTGTAAAATATACCACTTCTGGAGAGGTTCACTTTATTTCTGAATGACACTTAATTAATAAAATGTCCCATAGCTAATATCTCAATAGGTAATATATATTCATCATGCTACTAACGAATAGTTAATACTTCTCCTTCAGTTTTCTTTTTTCTCTTTGGAACCTTAAGCAACTCTAAATTTCAGTTAGTTAGAATGGTTAAAGAGTAACAGAAAAAAAATTAAAAAAGAAAAAAGAAAAAAAAAATTAAAAGTTAAAGGAAAGTATTTCTGTAAAAACATGTCATTAATTAACAGTGATTGTTTCACTTTCTCATTAAATTCTCTTTAAGAGGTTTCTTCAAAGAGTTCAGTAGAACTGATAAAAAGCCCATACTAAGAGTTCACAAATAGAATTTATGATAAAAACTATTTAAGCAAGGGGAGACAAGAGTACATGAACTTTTGTTGTAATCGAGATTCTTCAAACTAGGACCAAAATTGTGATCCGAAGTACATAGCTTTTCGGGATGGTGAAGGTCCCTTATCCTGACAATGATGATGAATCAATTTATTATTACGATTACAAGAGAATTGATCATTCCACTAACACCAGAAAAAAAATGAATATACAACAGGATAACGATTTTTACACAGAAATTATTTCCAAAAATAACTATTCCTCTTCCTCTCTCCCAACAAAAAGGAAGAATAGAAAAACAGCTAAACATACAAGGCATGATGAACTGAAATCGGTCGAATCAAATGACATTCGCTTTTTTATGAGTATAATTATGATAATTTGTGTTAGTTGGATACTGATATCGATTTTAAGTCGTTTAGAAGAGATTATTTTAATATTTTTTGGTTAAAGAAAACAGTCAAATGTTATAGATAAGGGAATGGTTCAAGTATGGAATATTATTTCATTATTTTCAAAGAAAAGTAAAAATAAGTATATATTGAGGTAAGGTGGTACAGTATTAGCAATTTACCATTTTGAAGTCACCAAGCTCATTAAGTAAATCCTGTACTTCATTTCGTGGTCGTTCTAGAAGGACACAAATTTTATCAACGGACTCTGCATCAGCAAGGCATTGAAGGAGTATGTCTTTCTCCTTTCTCTTGAGTTGTTCCCAAAAGTGTTCAATTCGATAAGATTCATTATTTGATGACCATTTGAAAAGTTTCTTCTGTTCGGGCATGGTCTCAAACGATACCTTCGACAATCTTTTTGCTCTCTTTTGTGCAAAAAGCTGTGATGAACCTAACTCTGGTGTATCGAATAATGGACTATTATTGGTGTTTGATCTTGTATTGCCCTTGAGTAAGTTCTCAGTTATCGACAGCTTTTTGTATGCATTCATTAAGGCTTCATCGGCTGCACTACTATTGATATGTTTAGTTTTGTACAAAAATTTCTCATCAGTAGATTTGTGGTCTAGCTCATTTCTTTTTAAGAGATTTTCCAAGTGATCAACGGAATTCACAATAGGGTGTGTATTACATCTGTATATGATTCCTCTCAGTAATCCAAATGTAATAAATCGTCTAATATCTATTCTCTGTTCTCTGATTGTGTTATAGTTATACTTATACCAATCATGTAATGTAATACCTTGCGAAAGGGAGCGATACAGATCAAAGAGTACAGATTTTGTTGGTAAAAATTTCGAGTCATTAATTCTATTTCTTGAATTAGAGGTTGAAAGAGTACTCTCAGATTGTTTCTTGTTTTTGTAGAAATTGTTGCTCTTATATTCAACGGAAGACGATCTAGATTGTCTTCTAGAATCTACACCGTCAAAGGAACTCATAGACGTTGTAACGGAGTCATTAGTATAGTGTCTGTTGTGTTTATAGACTGAGGAAGCTTTGTCAATATTATGGTCATAGTCCAGGTCTGTTAACTTTGAGTTACTTGGTAACACAACATAAGTTTGACAATCTGAAGCCATCAAAGGGGCAGTCAAAAATAAATGTATGCTAGAAGTTGGCGCATATACATTAGCGAATTGGAAGACATCTGAAAGGATCAAACAATTGTAATATATCAAATGTCTAATAAACTCTATCACTACTCTTTCGTCATTCTTGCTTAATTCTGCAATCCTGTATATCGTGTTTAAACCATTTATGAAGGGAATAATACTTAGCATGATGGGATCCCAATTAACATCAACTATTTTCGAGAGATTCACAAGTGAAATCGGCACATCTTCTGATGAGATATACGGCGTTGGTGGTGCCAGCAAAGGGAATAACTTAATATCAACGGCATTCCCCTCATCAATTGGTATCAGGCACTCGGAATACGTATTTAAGTCTTGATATATTCTCATTAATAGATCTTTAATGGAAAATCCGGATTTCTTTGAGGTCATGGTAGATAAGATATCATTCAGCTTTTCATATTTGTTTCGCTGCTCAGTAGTCATGATCGAGCTTCTATCGTCACCTTTGAGTTGACTAATGGAGTCTATATCGTAGTTGTGTCCTTTCTCAGCTGGCTTCACATTGTATATTATTGGGTCCTTCTCGGCCTTTGAAAGTATCTGGTTTTGTATCTCTAATACCCTGAACATCTTTCCGAGTCTTTCGATCGCGGGTTCATAAGGAGATGTTTCACAGTCATAGGGGAAAACAAATACGAAATTAAAACTAAAGAAGTTTCTAGCGTATATTGAGGAATTTATCGTTACTGGATAGCACGCTATGCGAAACTTTTCATACTTGAACGTTATTAGCCTGTGACAAAGCGCATGTTTGGGTATGATATAGTTCTTGATGGAGTCAAAATTAATACCGCTCTTCTCCAAACTCCGTGGAGGGAAATCGTACTTCACCTTAGTACCCTCAGTCGGGTGGAATATTGAGTAAAATATGGAATGAATATTGACAAACCCATCGAATTGAGAAGTCATTGTGGAAGCCTAATCCTCTCCTATTCTACTGTTTCTGCTTGTCTCCCTGGGTTCCTCAAAAATAAATTAACTGTGTCGTACTGATATGATGTATATTTTATGCCTTCTGACTCATTCTTGATAATAACTCTTTGTATTCAAAAGTTCCCTTTTGAAGCAACTGCCCTTATTTTTTTTTTTTCAGTTCTATTTTTTTCGTTATTTTTTTTTTCGATGCGATGCGCACCACTGTGAAAAATATTATGTATGTGAATCATTAAACCATTACTTTGAACAAAAAAACATGTACAACAAATGCAGTATATGTTTGAACAATAAATCGTTGTTGTTCCAAAGGAGCAGTGTTAGTGTTTTCTTTGATAGCTCACATAATTTGAAGTCGGATGCAAAATCGAATAAAAAGTTAAGTTATCTTTTAATATTATGTTGTAATACTCCTTCCAAGGTCTTCATCTCTTTACAAAGTGTAAAACTTATAAAGGGAATAGAAGTCAATCTTAGTAAATTCATGATGTTAGATGTCATAATTGATGTTTAAATCATGTGATCACGTAGTCATCTATGAGAACGTATCATTTTACAATATATGTGACCGAATCATATTATGATACATATTCCAAGTCAGTTATATTGGAAAAACAGATCTTGATATGGTCTGGAAACAATATAAATGTTTCTTTCAAGATATCTATACTCTCCAAATAAGGTCTGTCAACTTCTTTTCTGCATGATTGGTGCGTCTATTATGATAAAATATCTATAATCGATATATGGACATCCTATTCTAGCGAAAAAAGTTCAAGATTAGAATCGAGAATTTATATAGTGAAATAAATAAAAAAGACAAACCAAGATATTGTTCCAAGATTAACTTGGAATACATATTTTAATATATGGTCACGTAATGATTATATAATCCCGTGATCTAAACGTCTTTCGACAACGAATATAATGAATAATTCAAAATGGAATATTAATTAATTTAACAATTCAAGAGTCCATTCCGTATCAGTGACATCGTTGATAAATGTCTCAGATTGAGCATTAGATCATGGTCAAAAAGAAAAACATCAGTTTTTTAGTATATTAGGCAAAGGTAGATGAAACCAGTTGAGCCCAGATTTAATTTGAATACTGAACTCGGTAAAAAGAGAGCAGCTAAATAAGATTTAGTATGGAAATACTAAATAATTATGCGGCAGGCGAACCGAAAGACGAAAAGCAATATCACAAAAACGTAAGGTATAAATACCAGGTTGTTTTTTTGTTTGTTTTTTTTGATCTAATTACATTTTATAATCCTCTTCCATTTACTTTATATGTATTACTTTATATAAAAGAAGGAACCAAGACCCGGAATAGAATTATAACATATTTTTAAAAATAGCTTAACTTTTGTACGATTTCTCATACGACTTTCAATTATGTCTACTATTAACGAAAACGACAGAAACACTCAGTCTGTTCCTTTGGAAGAACATTATCACTTGATATATTATTAGATTAATATATTGCTTTCAAACTTTTATAAAATGGTCTGTTGTGGAATATTGGCTTTTTTGATAATTCCATTATTTATCATAAGGATGTGAGATGCTTCGATTCCATAGTCAAAAAATCAAACGACAAAACATAAAAAAAGGATACAATTACCCAGCATTACTGTAAATTTAAAAAAACAATCATCAGTTGTTTAAATATATTTACCCAGCTAGAAATTCGTGTTTGAATTAAATAAAATTACCCAGCCTTCTACAAATTCACATTTTCGGACACAAACAAACTTTACCCGGTCTAGAGACACGAATACAGCCTAACAAAAAATTTCTACAATTAAATAAAAGAAATTTAACATAATGACAATATCATTCAAAAAAGAAATTACCAACAATACAAATTAGATACTTATTAAAAAAAAAAGGTATATAAAACTAACTTAATACAAGAAAATTAAAAAATATATCTTAAAATAACACTATCTATAAAAATTACTAATAAAAGGAAGATATGAATGAGATCTTGTCGGTCTGGGTGCTGTGGGGTCTGGGTGCTGTGGGGTCTGGGTGCTGTGGGGTCTGGGTGCTGTGGGGTCTGGGTGCTGTGGGGTCTGGGTGCTGTGGGGTCTGGGTGCTGTGGGGTCTGGGTGCTGTGGGGTCTGGGTGCTGTGGGGTCTGGGTGCTGTGGGGTCTGGGTGCTGTGGGGTCTGGGTGCTGTGGGGTCTGGGTGCTGTGGGGTCTGGGTGCTGTGGGGTCTGGGTGCTGTGGGGTCTGGGTGCTGTGGGGTCTGGGTGCTGTGGGGTCTGGGTGCTGTGGGGTCTGGGTGCTGTGGGGTCTGGGTGCTGTGGGGTCTGGGTGCTGTGGGGTCTGGGTGCTGTGGGGTCTGGGTGCTGTGGGGTCTGGGTGCTGTGGGGTCTGGGTGCTGTGGGGTCTGGGTGCTGTGGGGTCTGGGTGCTGTGGGGTCTGGGTGCTGTGGGGTCTGGGTGCTGTGGGGTCTGGGTGCTGTGGGGTCTGGGTGCTGTGGGGTCTGGGTGCTGTGGGGTCTGGGTGCTGTGGGGTCTGGGTGCTGTGGGGTCTGGGTGCTGTGGGGTCTGGGTGCTGTGGGGTCTGGGTGCTGTGGGGTCTGGGTGCTGTGGGGTCTGGGTGCTGTGGGG